>JAWWQZ010000315.1:9000000-9362187 GCA_033815515.1 Cryptocheilus praepositus
TAACCAATCAAAAGGCCAAAGCATTAATTCGGAATTAAAAATGGTTAATTTTGAAATCAAAACATGAAAGAATATTCGAAGCAGGGGACTCCTATAATAACCGATCGACGGATACCTTGAAAGTGGCAATCGCGTCAAACTTAAATGCCGAGAACTATCACACACACACCAAATGCAAACCTAAAAACCGAAACTTTCACACGCTGCCGGTGAAAATAACCAACAGTGCACTCAATACTAAAAATTGCCGCCACTTATCTATCGTTAAACGCGGTCCTGCAACCAACAGAGAGATTCGCGAAGACACGCATGTATCCTGCTCGCCAAACATACTCCACAGAACCCGGCACCAGCGTTCTAGCCGGCGGTAGGCAGATGCAGAGAGGCGACCTGCACCGTTCGCAGATTCAATCGATTTGAGAATTAAAATATCAGCCCCCGCGGTAAACGACTGTAATACATGGAATTCGAATTTCCGCGCCGCGCGATAGGGAATCTTTAAGGCTGCGTGTCCGGAGGAAAGAAGGAGGACGAACGGTGCGGTAAAGGCAGAAGTCGAGAGCAGACTGGTACCTGCACGAGAAGAAGAGAGTGCGAGAATAGTGTTACTGCATAAGGCCCGGTGACTGAACTAAAGGCGTGGGCGCTTAGGCGGTGTTCGAACCCGTACCGGCACGCACTAAGCACAGCAAGCCGCCGCGTTATGTACTTGTATGTGAAATAGCGTCTTATGCGCTATCTCGTTGGAAGGTGCGATATATTGCGGGCCCGGGTCTTGTCCAGCGTTGTCGCGTAGGAGTCTTTACCAGTCCTCTGTAGGGCGCGCGCCATTTTATTTCAATTCTCTCTCCTCCGCCGTTTCGTTCTTTCTATCATTCTTCCTCCCGTTGTCTCACTTCCTCGTCCATTCATTCGTGCGGTTCGTCTTTCTTCGTCTCTCGCTCTCTCCTTTATTCCTGCTCTTAACAGAAGTGCACTCGCCAGCATTGACTCTTTTTATACTCACGATCCACATTGCACAGCATGTTTATACTGCAGCAGCGTGTACCCACCGATTAGGTTCGTACACCACCCCCCGCCACTCGCAAACTCTCGTAACGCCCCCCCGTCTTGTAGTCTGTACTTTGTACGAGGCTCGTACCCTCCTCATCCTCGAGAAGGCGATCTCATAATTAAAAGGAGCCCCATCCAGACACGTCGGTAGGAACGCACGCGCCTTTCTGCTCAGTGCTTCGCTGCGATTTTACTCGTTCGCTCTTAAAAGCTAGCTGCTGGATGTAGGAATCAGAGTCTTATCGGGTATGCGTACCGGTATGTACGAATTTTACGTTGGAAGCATCAGTTAAATTGTAAGTGGCGAACAGTCACTTATACGTTTTACTCGCGGAGGGTAGAACGATAAAAGTTTTAAACGGCGCAGTTTTTTGAGGATCCCTCGGGATTTCACGGACGGATGAACAATTATTTGACAGAGACTCGATGGGATACGGCTTACTGCGATTTTTTTAATCTGCGCCACTTCTCATCGTCGCGTCCTTTTGCACACTCCATCATCGTGCCCGTATCTCACCCCCTTATCTTTCTTCCATTACTTTTTTATCGCATCTTCGTTTGTCCTTCCCGACATCCCTCGCATCGATTCTCGGCGCGCTTGTCAATGTCAAAGCTTTTTTAATCCCTAACCTTACCCTTGCGCCGCAGCCTACCTCGATTGTCTACTTTTTATCGTCGCCTTTAATAAACGTAACCAGTCACAAGCCACGTGATTCACGCTTCAAGAGTGTTTCTTCATTCATGAATCATTTATCGGCGAAGCAGAGTTTCTCAATTACACCGACCGGAGTCTAACGAATGAGTAAATTAGAGAAGATGATTGGCTGAAAAATGGAGTCGCACTTATTAATTCGGCCGTGCCATTAGAAAGTTCCGAGCAAACAGCTTCCGACGAACGCGCGCGCGCAAGAATGCATCCGTTCCGTGGCAGAGTGCGAAGGAGTGTGGGCCAAAAACGCGAAGCGTGAAATTTCAGCGGAAAGCCGAGATCGTAAATCTGCCCAATTACCGGCATCATTATTTTCCATGGGCGCACGCGACCTTAAAATCGTGCGTCCGGACGATGCATCATCGCCCTCTATACTTTGTAACAATCTCTCGACCGTCGTCGTCCGTCGTCCTGAAGCGCGCGCGATCCCGTAATTCAAAGGAAGCCGTATCTCTCGTGAGGAGGGTGCGAGTTTTTGGCCGGCCGAGCGTGTTACAGTAATTTAATTCCAATTACGCCGGACTCGACAGCGCATACGTTAATGTTTCCGATCGTTTTAACACAGCGCTCGCGCCCCGCGGCGATTATAAGAATTAGCGCGAATATCCCACGGCGTGTTTATTAACGCATTTCAGTTAGACCGCTCTTTCTTTCACCCGCGATATTAAACAGCCCGGAATGCGCGAGAGCGCAAAGTGAAATTGCCCGGGCGAATTTATCTCTATTACAGAGTGGCCGGGCCGTAAATACAGGTCGCGGCGCTGTATAAAGGTAACGTTACCTCGGGACCGCGTACGTGCATACACCTGCGCGCAGATAATTAAAAGGAGCCATTTCCAGGAGGGGAAGGAAAAGTTTGATTCAACGAGCGCGTTACAGTAATTTAATCGAGCGATTCGCTTGGAGGAACGGCAAGAGTGGAGAGACTGATAGATAGATAGTGCGCAGAAAGGGAGAGAGTGTGCGGGGGGTGCGGAGGAGAGAAGAGGAGAGAGATTCGCTCGCGGGCAGGTTTAAGGATCAACGTCGAACAAAAGTTCTTTACGGATAGCCCTTGATGATACATCCCGGGGGGCAGCACCTGCTCGTGATACGCCACTTTAGAGTCTTCCTGGCAAGTGTGTACCCCTGGTAGGCGCGCGCGTTCTATGTATTATATAATACCACGCGAGACCGAGGAGAGTCCTATCCCAGGAACTTTGCAGGTACGTCGGTGGTCATGGTGGTTATGTTGGTTATAGAGGTTATGGAGTCTTGTCTGGGATGGAGGAGCGTTCGCTATAATGCCGGTGTACAGTCCGGGCAAGAGGTTCAGAAACGGCGACGACCACTACTACTATTATAATACTTCGCCCGGTCGGCCGCGGTACAGTGCGTCCGCTGCGAAAAACCGTGAAACTGGAAACATCTGCCCAAGGCCCCATTGTTTTTACTCCGTCCCGCGACCGTTGTGCTCATTTGCCAGACGTAATATAAAATTTGCCGCGTCATGCCTTTATAATGTTGAGTAACGTGTAGAAAGTTAAACATTATTCGCTCGTGTTTCGTGCGCCGGGCAAAAACTCCTGCCGGACAGTTCATAAATCTATGTCAAGATTAAAGCCGCGCCGGGTTCCGACGTAAACTTAAACGTTGGAAAATTGGAGGAACAATGTTCCCGGTCGTAATTTTCCACCGGGATACCTGACACTTCTCGATATCTGAGAAAGCGAACCTCGCGCACATATGCCGAGTGTTGCGGCGCACGAAATGCTTATTGAATCAGAAATTTGTCCCGGTGTGAAAGCTCCACGAAAGCCTGAGATAAATTCTCGGTTCGTGGGGAACCGGCTCTCGATCGTCGATGTTGCTGATTTATGCGAATCCACGTAATCAACGATGCAAACGCGAATGTTTCGCGAGTGCGCACAAGTTTCACCCGCAACTTTCTGCCGCGGCGAAACGCAGGACTTGAAAACAGACTACATATTGTGCGCTATCAAACTTTCGGTTTTCGAGCGAGATAAGAAATTAATTCGAGCATTACTGCCTTACAGACGAATGCTATTATTGAAGTAGTATCATAATATTCTCCAATTCAAATTTTGAAGATATTTTCACTATCTTTGCTACCTTCGTTGTAGATCTCGTTTTCCGTCAGTATGTACGTATGTTCCGTATATGGCTAGGCTACACTTTTCCGCTGTTAATTAGAAGATCAACTTCCTGAACATCTGATTTTAAGATTTCAGCATAAAATTTCACTTTGTAGAGCGCGTATCTTCGACTCGCAAGTAAATACACTTAAGAAAGTTCTTATCTACTAAATCTTAGTGTACTGACTTGTAGGATGCCGGTAAAAGTGACAAGGATAGTGATGTAATTTCGTTGCCACTGAATATTTAATTTCTTAACCCTTCTTTGCATGATGGTGGAAATTTCCATCATAACATTGAATGCCCAAAAATTATATAAAAGAACAAGTTCACTTTAATCTAACTTTGCATGATGATGGAAATTTCCATCATATTGTTTTTTGCTAAATTTATACTATAAATATACACTAAGATTTTTTTAACCATTTTTCCTTTAATTTTGAACATGAATTATATCACCTTGATTTATTTCACCAATAAAGAAAAAATCATGCAAAGAAGGGTTAAGTATACTTCAAAGTTAAGTGGTTTATTTCGAACTGCCAGTGTTCTTCAAAACTATCTTTGGTTGACCAGGCTACGCGAAAACACGTTTTCGTGCCTATGGTGTCGGAGGGGGGGAGTATGTGCCGAGGTAAAACTCTGCTAAAAGATGGCAAAGACGTGTACGACCGTGACACGTGAGTTACACGAGAAGATAGCGGGTACAGCACACGTAATATCTTGAGTGCTCGTAAAGCTAATAATCAACGAGCGAAAGAGGTAATCGCGAAATATTCGATATTCCTATAACCGACACTGTTATTATCTCTCCTTACGCCGCGAAGGAAGCACATTCGAACAAGAAAATCCAGTATCCTACCGCAGAAAGTAACAATTTCCCAATAATTTCTCAAATTCGCAGAAGCGCGTGTCGTTTTACTTTCGCGGGCAATTTCGGCGAGAATAATTTTCGAAACGCAATTTTATGCAGTGCGATTCCGCGAAACGCTACCAAAGAAGTCGCGTTGCCCAGAGGGAAACAGTCCCGCGGACGCTTTCCCTAGCAAAAACCAGGATTACTTTCGACGAAGGAATTATTCGAGCGGCATTAAGTTTTTCCCAAAGCTGCACTCCGAGCGGAATAACATCGACGTTGCCCACTGTACGCCGACTTACGCTTCGGAGGGGAAGCCGGGATGAGGAGACACGCACGATGCGTATGCCGTGTCTAACAAGCACACGGACTCAAACGCAAATCTAATATCAAATCTTTCCCCGTCGTCGACCGGCTTGGTGTAGGTGCGCGCGCGCGTGCATTTCCACGAGGCGAGCTCGTTACGCGAATCGTTCGAATCGTAATGAGAATCTTGAAATTCTGTCTTCCCTCGACTCTTCACGCATGGAGCGTTTTACCCGTTTGCGTATTGTGAAATCGGCGGAAAAAAACGCGAAAGCGAAGGAAAGAGACCTCGAACGCGGGGACCGATGTTCTTTCTTCGTTTCTTCATTTCTTGCGCTAACTCGCGCGCATCCACCGAACAACGATTTTGACGTGCGTGTCTGGAAAAGTTTTTCGCCGGCCAGAAGAACCATTTCGGCATCGTTCAACGTCGGAGATGAGAGACTTTCCATAATTGCGCCCCTACGAGCAAGCACGCGCAAGATTTAGTGGACGGACGGTTTAACGCAAAACGCGCCACTTTCGAATGGCAAGCAACGATTTTTTACTTTACGGGAAACGTAATTTGGCGGACGACTGTTGGCGGCTAAGCGACTTGACACTTTGACTGCAAAGCGTATTTTGCTATGTTAGAACCGCGATGCGATGAAATACTGCGGTGTATAGAGTGCAGAGCATAATTAAATCGCGCAAAATAAAGATAACGCAGAATTGTCAGAAACTAAACTATTGAAGCACCGTTTCAATATTAGTTGCTTTTACAAGATTGCAAATACGCTCCATTGCGAATTTTTTGCATTTTTAATCAAATCTTTTGCATCGGTCACCACGTATTTTGCTACTTTAGAACCGCGACGCGATGAAATACTACAGAGTATAATTAAATCATGCAAAATAAAGGTAATGCAAAGTTGTTAGAAGCCAAAGTATTGAAGCATCGTTCCAATATCAATTGCTTTTACAAGGTTGCAAATAGGCTTCATTGCGAATTTTTTGCATTTTTAATCAAATCTTTTGCACCGGTAACCGCGAATTTTGCTATGCTAGAACCGCGATGCAATTAAATACTGCAGAGCATAATTAAATCATGCAAAATAAAGGTAACGCAAAGTTGTTAGGAGTCAAAGTATTGAAGCACCGTTCCAATATCAATTGCTTTTACAAGATTGTAAATAGGCTTCATCGCGAATTTTTTGCATTTTTAATCAAATTTTTGCACCGGTCACCGCGTATTTTGCTACGTTAGAACCGCGATGTGATGAAATACTGCAGAGCATAATTAAATCATGCAAAATAAAGGTAACGCAAAGTTGTTAGAACCCAAAATATTGAAGCACCGTTTCAATATCAACTGCCTTTACAAGATAGCAAATAGGCTTCATTGCGAATTTTTTGCATTTTTAGTAAAACCTTCTTCGCTGGTCACCGCGTATTTTGCTACGTTAGAACCGCGATGCGATGAAATACTGCAGAGTATGATTAAATGGAGCAAAATAAGGTAACGCAGAGTTGCCAGAAGCTAAAGTATTAAAGCACCGTTTCAATATCAATTGCTTTCACAACATTGCAAATAGGCTTCATTGCGAATTTTTTGCATTTTTAATAAAATCCTTTGCACCGGTTACCACGTATTTTGTTACGTTAGAACCGTGATGCGATGAAATGCTACAGAGCATAAATAAAACGAGCAAAATAAAGGTAACGCAGAGTTGCCAGAAGCCAAAGTATTGAAGCACAGTTTCAATATCAGTTGCTTTCACAAGATTGCAAATAGGCTTCATTGCGAATTTTTTTGCATTTTTAATAAAATCCTTTGCACCGGTCACCACGTATTTTGCTACGTTAGAACCGCGATGCGATGAAATACTGCAGAGTATAATTAAATCATGCAAAATAAAGATAGGGCAAAGTTGTTAGAAGCCAAAGTATTGAAGCACTGTTTCAATATCAGTTGTTTTTACAAGATTGCATATTGTGAGTTTTTTGCATTTTTAGTCAAATCTTTTGCACCGGTCACCGGTGACCACCGTGGCAGTCAACGTGTTAACCTTTGAGCACGATTACTTTCGTACACCGGCACTGCAATTCGAAGAAATCGAAAAGGCAACGTAACCGGTCGATGAATCCAATGTAATGAACACATCATCGCGAATGGCAAACGTAACGAAATCGGATATCTTAGATGAAATAATTTCCAGCATATACCGCGCAGCTCTTACTAGATTAGTTACACGACAAATAGAGCTATTAACGTGCTATCAACGGAGAGGATCAAGCCTCCCGAGAGGACGTATTTTAGCGAAAAAATAAACTCCCTCCGACGTTTCTAGTTCTATGAGACTCAGGAAGAGCATTGCGTGCGATGCGGCTCGCTATCAGCTTTATCCGAGATTATACTTATAATTGGTTCTAACCATACGGTGGTATTGAACCTGAGAGAGAAAGAGGGAAGTCGTTACCGAACGAGAAAACGGAGTTAGGTCGAGAGTGATTCCGCGCGGAGGGACTTTAAGGCGCGAGCCTGCCGAGAGAAAATTACGCACGAACCGTGTCGATAAAGATCGAAAGCATCGCGCCGGATCCGCGATCCATGATGTTCCGCGAAATGGCAAAAAACTGAGCCGCCGCTGAAGCGACCCCAAAACGATCGAAGCTACGATTCACGTAGACGAGTCGGGGAAGAGGTTAACGCGCTATAACGCGCGGTAACTTCGAAATAACATGCGATGTATACCTGCGAAGTCTCCGATCCCGAGTCTTTAGGCGTCGCTGATTACAAACGAGCAGTACCGCATCGCCGACAACGCTGATCGTTAACGCTGCGGAAATTACTTTTGACAATCGGCGAAGACTATAAACCTCGCCTAACGAGATCTCCTTTTCAACAACGGTCGTAAGGAGTAATGGCGATCGAAAGGTTCTCGCTCGTTGCGCTTCAACACATCGGACTTCGCGGGGTACTCTCGCGTAAACGCAAGTTCGCTCGAAGGAGCTCACGCCCACCGGTATTCAGATTCGTGACTAGGAACTGGGATTCACTGACCCATGACTGGCCGACAACGAGAGATAGGATACTCGTAGTCGGGGCGCAGAGTTGAGGAGTGGAAGGGAAGAGTAAGAGGAGGACGACGCCCGTTCTCCGGCCAACTCCCACGTCCTCCCGTGGGGAGGATTTACTGTATCAAATGGCAGCGTGAGAGAAAGAAAAGCCCCTCGTAGGTTAATGAAATGACGTTAGTCACGTCTGCACGGTTCATACTCCGTCGTTTTATGCACTCTCTCCTCCCGACCGTCAGAATGCCCGTGGTTAATCCACCTTCCCTCTCGACCGGTATCACTCCAAAGGACCTTACGAAAGTCTGCTACGATAATACGCCGCCGAGAGTAGCTGAGATACTCGCTATACCGCTACACGAATTCTCGACAACTGTTCTGCTTCTCGCCGGCGAAGAAAGACAATGCCGTTCCCAGCGATACACATGTAACGTGGCTAGAGTTGAGATAACAGATCGCGCGATAAGCGGCGCGGAATTTATCAAACTCTATTCTATCGCGGATGGATGCAATGTTACTGGCTTATCCCCTTGTTTAACCTTTGCCGTCACTGTGTGTAGTTTTTGATTTTCCACATTCTATTTTCCATTTAATTGCCATTAGTATATTAGTATATTAGTATATTAGTATACATATGTAGTATGGTATACATTAGTATAGCCGTCGATTAGTATTAGTATACATAGTATAGCCGTCGATTTTATATGTCATGCTGCAGGTGTTTTTGTATTATTAACACTTTAACGACCGCAAGCCGATTAATCGACTTTTCGGTTCCAACTGCTATTTACCGGTAGCCGATTAATCGGCTTTTCAGTGGTCAATAGTTATATTAGATAAAATAAATATCAAATCATATTATGACAATTCTAAATGACAATAAAATTACACTGCTTTGAAACCAAAGGATTCTCAACAACACATTCAGAATTTTTCAGTTATAAAGCTTTACAAATAGGCACATACACAATTCATGCGCGATATCCAAAACAGAGTCAGTCGTTACTGAGTGGCATCTTCATTCAATAGCGGTCAGTAAAGTGTTAATTATTAAATAAATGTTATTATCATTATTATTGTATTATTAATTATTAAAACTATTCTTCAGCGTCCAATATTCGTGCCTTCAGCACATATTTTCGTTTTACACAAAAAATACTTCTGCCTCCCGCGTGAGAAAATTGAAAATGGAAAAGTTGAATCGTCGTACCTTCGGATGGACTACGGAGTAAAGTGATTCACGCCGGAAACTATTTTGGAGAAAAATCTATTCGTGGACAGCGACTAGATAGTAATCGCTAGTTGCCTAGGATTCAACAGCCAACCAGGATTCTTTGTGTGGAAGTGAACACGTGACGCATGTTGGAACTCGACGCATTTATCAAAATCAAGAAACGACCGGGCATAGAGCCGACTATTTTCGGTCATTACCCCCTACAACGACGACTCCGCTTCGCTGCATTGTGCACAACGAGACGAGAAGACGACGACGCCGACGTCGTCGTGGGCTACGTGGGCCGCGGTGGCCGTCTATAAATAACAGAAATTTCGTAAAAGTACATCTACATCCTCCTTGTCCGCTCGGCCGAAAGTGAGAGACAAGAAAGGACGAGAGGCGTGTCCGAAACAGTTTGGAACCCCGGCCAAGCTCCGTTTCTTTCCATTTTCCGCCCTCTATATCACTGTCGCGTTGCGTTTAACTCACGTTTTTCGCTTTGCTTGTCACGCCCGCTTATTAGTCAGATCTCATTTTATAAGGATATTGGACAGAATCAACCGATGAACAGAAATTACTGTGATGATGTTTAATTATAACGAAACGCGATCGTACCAATTCGCAGTTGAAGCAAAGCTGAGCAAAAGTAAAAAAGGATAATTTAAATTCGACATATACTTATGAAGCTATCAATTTTTCAGTAAAACGTATAAATTTCTTCAAATCGCCGAAAGTTGCCCGCGTTATATGCAAGATGCGCGCCCAAGTAAAATGTTAAGTTACGGGTGTTGTTCGTCCTTTCACAACTTAAAATAATACTATTAAATAATGTATGAAATCAGGCACAGAATGCAAATGTCCGAATTTCGTAGTAACGCATATTTTCGACCAAAGTGTTTACGTGGTTACGTAGTACTTCATCACGTTGCGGTTTTAATATAATAAAATACGCGGTGACCGATGCAAATGATTTGATGAAAAATGCAAAAAATTCACAATCAAGCCTATTTTCAATCTTGTAAAAGCGATTGACATTGGAACTATGCTTCAATACTTTGACTTCTAACAACTCTGTGTTACTTTCATTTTGCACGATTTAATCATTGCAGTATTTCATCGCATCGCGGTTCTAACATAGCAAAATACGCTTGGCAGTCAATGTGTTAATAACAAAATTACAAAATCGCTCTGTCAAAATAAAAAAACATGCTTAAACTTGCCGTACTTTATTAAAAATGCGAAAAAATATCGCTGACTCGTGATGAGAAATTCGAACCAAACGTGAATATAACGAGTCTGACTCCTGATAAAAAAAAATAGAAATATAGACATGAAAAAAAATTAAAGTGCTTTTCAAAATTGTTAGTCTTGAATTCATTTCAATTCAAAAAGAGCATCATCGCCTGAAATGAATAAATACGCTTGGCAGTCAATCGTGATATAATCAACAAAAATACGTCTTAAAATCGCTCTTTCGTGAAATTTCTACGCATCCCAAGTTCTTCTGAGTTAAATGATACGGCAAGGAGTTAAGAACTACTTTGAAATTGTGTTCGACCAACAGCCGCATTACTATCTGCTATTTACATTCTGAACGCAACAACCTGGGGACCGTCCCAAGCTAGTTAAGGGAAGAAACGCCGTTCGATTAATTGTTTCGCCGGTTATCAATTAGCTACCTAAACAGCGGCCTGATTTGAATCTGCAGCCCGCCGTTATATCAAAGAACTCGACCCCTCGTGACTGCACGTGCGCAACACGGTGAATTTGTAAGTGAAGGCGGGAGGTCGAAGGAGTCGCGAGCTACCGAGAAAGGGATAAGAAAACAAGGAAGGGAGGAACGGCTGCTCACTGCTGGCCACTGTCAGAGATTGCATATCACGGAAAAAGCTTAAGGTCTCTTTGGGCTTAATCGCTCCGCGATAGCATCGCGATATTTATCGCGATCGCGCAATTAACCCCGCAACTACCCGACATGCATTATCTTTGCCGTCGACGTAATTACGGGTCCCCGTGCGCGTGAGCCTCCCGGATGTTTCTGTGAGCGCAAGTTTGACCGGCGATGACGTCGAGAGATCATCCTAACACGCATCGTTAAGATCGCAAGATCGTTGGATTGCGAAAATCTTTGAGATATGTTGTCACCGTAGTAGCGATAATCAGTGTTTACGGTCGGGGTTGTAAACTTACCCTTTGGTAGAATAGCTAAAACTTCAACATCACGTGTTAAACATCAGAAACTAGACTCATGTATTCGTGGTTGATGATGTTCTAGGGGCCTGCGGTGAAGTTTCACAGACTTCTATATATAAACAATATACAGGGTACGGCGCCAAAATCCGGGCAAAAGTCAATTTAAATTTCCCGTCGTTCTATACCACTTGGAGATGTCACTATTGGCAACCAAATAATTTAAAGCATGTAATAAACATTCGTAACCTCCAAACTGTAACTATGTTAAACCAAAGTGCAAAGTATAATCGAAGAGCCGCGATTATCGAAAGTATTCGCGCTGGGCGCTCAACAAACAATACAGTAACAAAAAAAAGTTTTTACTTTTCTATTATTGCAATAAAAATTATGTTCCAAAAAATGTTTGATTTGTCCGGATTTCGGCGCTGCATCCTGTACTTCCGTCTTGTTTGTTGTATCATCGTTTGCCGATGGACGTTATACGTTCTATGGAACTCTCAGGCGTTCTATACAATATCTTGGTCTCCCACATTGCCAGTGACAAATGCACGAATTCGCGCAAGTCGACTCATGCAGAAACAAAATATTGTAATCACGTGAAAGGATTGAATGATAAACGACTCGGCGGTCACGTGCACGGATTACGTAACAATTGAAAATTCGCTCCCATCGAACGGAATCGTCGACGACGAGGCAAGTCGAGCAATGGAAACGGCGAAACGTGAACGCATTTCGTTCGTAGTCGTGTTCGTAATCGAAGGCGAACGACAGGCCATTATTTTCAGCGATCCCAGGCAAGCAACCCCAAAAAATAGGAAAAAGAGGGAGAAAAGATGGCCACGAATAGAGCGAGCGCGCTACACACAGAGATCTTCATACTTATGCATGAGAGTACGACGCTAGACGCGGACGTTTTAATATACGGTCAATGAATGATTTATGGAACGGTATCTGCTTTTTATCGCGGGGCGAATTCAGGTTGTCGCGGCTTGAGGCACCAGTTGTTCTCCGGTCGAGATTGCCCGCCCGAGGACGTGAGTAATTCCGCGTAATTGCGAGCGACCGACTGCGAGGAGTGTTTAGTACGATAAAATTCGACGTTACACACGCTGCGCGGCAACGAGCGCAGCGAAAGCATCTTGGACCCGCGCGGGGTCGCGAGATTTCATGGTATCGGCTCTGACCCACATTCAGGGGCGCGCGCGAAATTATGCACCGAAGGACGTGCTTTGCGCCAAGAGCATCCTGATATTTTTCTCGAAAGCGATTTTACCGTTGCATTCGATGCCCGGCCGATAACGAACGTCTCGGAGGCTTCGATTTTCACGGAACGCCGACGTGATTGATCGACGAACGTTTCCCTGTGGATACGCTCGTTACTACGAATGCATTAGCATCATTTTAATCGCGGACGCAGCAGAAATGTTCGAAAATAAGAGCGCAGAAAAAGTAGCGCCGGTACCGATGGTATTATTGACGGTCGGGTAGCGGATGATCAATTTGTAGACTATTTTGCCAGCTGGCCCGCCGCAGTTGAAGGGTTCATCGTGATACTCCGACGATTGCTCAAAGCTCTCGCGGTCGGACAACCCAAACGTAATTGCATCACTCACGAGTTTAGATGACATCACCTAGATATTACACAAGGCGCACACGTATTGATTTCAAATAAAGGATCCCCGTTGCGAAATCCTTCGCCGACCGCAAATACACGTCACGACGTGTCGTCCGCTTTTATTCGCGGGCAGGAACTATAATTAAAGCTCCGATTCGGACGTTCGGCCGATGTGCAAGCGTTGACATCGATTATGCTTACGAGAGGGACGAGGGGAGCAAGAGAAGTCGGTCGACGGCACCGTTTAGCTAATGTAGAAATGCGATACCACTATTAGGTGCACCTAATGAAACGGCGATCCATTAGTTTCGAACTAACGACGGCCGGTGATGAGTACATCGGCCAATTAAGCGTCGCGATGTAACGTCGAGCGGAAAGTTAAATCATTCTCTCGTCCGCTCGCTCGTTCCCGCCGGTTTACGACTTTACGACGCTCGACGCAAATGACGACGATATTCTGCAAACGGTACGCTCGAATTTCATTCCCCACCGGATTTTACGGCTCTAACAAATTAAATGATTTCCCCGGACATACGCGAGCGCTATCGTAGCTTCGTTATTAAATTTCCGGAAATCCATGTACACGATTGTTCTCAGCTACATCCAACGGAAGCGTAACATCGTAGACGGACTATGACGAACGATTATACTGATTCTCCTTCGAGTAGGCTAATCCGCATTGTCGCCTCCTTGTAAAGCATTCATTAACATGTTGACCGCCATGGTGGTCACCGGTGACCGGCGCAAAAGGTCCCACAAAAAATTCAAAAAATACCCAATCGGTAGTATTTATAATTTTGTAAATTCAATTAGTATTAAATAATGGTTCATTTCTTTAGTCTCCGATACCTTCGCATTTTTCATTTTGCACAATTAAATTATATTTTGTTGTATTTGATCACGTTCCGGTTTTAATATAGTAAAACACGCACGGCAGTTAACGTGTTAATAACGGAAAGGAAGGATAGGGGAAAGTGATTCAAATTGGAGCAACTTGAGCAGCCAAACAACGATTATACTGATTCTCCTTCGAGTAGGCTAATCCGCATTGTAAAAATTCAAAAAATACCCAATCGGTAGCATTTATAATTTTGTAAATGCAATTAATATTAAATAGTCCTTCAATTCTATGGTCTCCGATACCTTTGCATTTTCATTTTGCTCAATTCAATCATATTCTGTAGTACTTCATCACATTGCGGTTTTAATATAGTAAAATACGCACGGCGGTCAACGTGTTAATAGCGGAAAGGAAGAACAGGGGAAAGTGATTCAAATTAAAGCAACTTGAAGCAGCCGGGCAACTTCTTCTCGACGCACTCCTTCGTGTCGCTAAAAACAACGACGATATTTAAGATCGTCAAATAAGGTGACTCACCCCGTGTAGTTGGGTAAGGCATCATTAAAGGACTAAACCCTGGTAAAAAAAGCTCACCAAGGAACGTCGTCAGCGCCGCTAACCCCCTGTGCGCGACGCACTCAATTTTCATGTTTACGATCATACGCCGAGACAATGTCCATAGGCGTTATAGGCAAACTCGGGGAAGAAAGCCGCAGAGAAGATGGCCGTTCGCGGAGTAGCTCGTGCCATCAAATTCGAACGGTATACGTTTATGCACGCGCAGGGTCAGGGCTCCGTTTGTTTGCGCGTCGGCTTCCCGTAACCACGCCACCGGTTACGGGCACTTTTAACGACCGAACAATATGCATCTCAGATGATTTAACTCACGGTACGCCCGCGGAGAAATATTCGTTTATGAGGAGACAGCAATTTCTCTCTTCCTCCCATCTACCCTCTCGCTACTCTTTTCTCCCGCGGTCTTCTGCGGCCTTATTCTCTCTTTCCGCTGCGCCTGACTCCTTCTTTTCTCGGGCGCGCTCGCAGGCGAGCAGCACGACAGTGTAGGAAGCTCGAAACGCATTCCATTAGCATAGCTCAACATTAAGTGATCACACGTCGCGGCCCCGTGAATTACAGGCACTGAATCTTGAATGATTGCACGATTCAGCAGGGCCGTACATCACGACGTCAGTCAGCCAAGGGATGCTGGGCTCACCTGTCTCGAGACTACTGAATGCTCGTTTGCGAAATTAACGTCTTGCCCGTCCGTTAGAGCCGACGCGGGGTCGATCCAGCGTCGATCGGATGATGATCCAGCGCGCGATTTTGCGCTATCCAATGCCGATGCGACGTGCGTCCTTTCGAAGAAGCGAGATCGACGAACTCTCGCAATCTCGCACTTTGTCAGGTCCCCAAGGTTGCTCAGTTTCCTCCGTCTTTTTCTCCCGACGCTTCCGTCTCTCGCCGTTTCTTGCCGTCTCCGTCCGTCTCTTTTCGTCTCTCTTCTCCTTGCGCGCCGTCTTCGATTCTGACCAGTCACGAATTCGTCACACCTCGGTGTCACTGGCCTTCCACCCGGCGCGCCACCTTTATTTTTAAACAACCGTCATTAAGGCCGTTCGCACTTTCTTTCGCCGCGGCCTTCATTCACCGTGATCATTATGATTATCCTCCTGTCTGTTCGTCCTGGCGAACGTCTACGCGAACGGCGCTCGAATCGGGACGATTTCTCGATAAGCTCTCACGCACGATCTCGTATAATTCTGTCCCGATCTCGATAGACGACGGGGTGAATGATGCCGTAATGCGGACGCGATACAATCGCGGTTTCGCAATGTTGTCGATTATATAAGAAGGCGGTAAAAGTTAAGGTAACGGGCCGCGTCACTCATTTTCGGATCGGCCGGCTGCCTGCACTTATGACAATATTTATTCAAGAGCGCGCGTCACGATGCTCTTTCCGTCGAAACATTTCTCGGCCATACGAGCGCAGCCTGCGCTCTCGTATTATTAACCCTTCGAGCGTGGAGAACATCTCCTCCGTGTATTCGGCACTCGCTTTTAGAAACCCGTGTTTAGATTGGAAATTTCACTCACGCACTTTCGTTGATTAAAACCACATAGTTCAGTCAATATTAATACTGCACGGGAAGCGTAGACCCACGCCGTTTCCTGAAATACGCATTGTCTCTCGGCGAATATGCAAACTAAAAAATCGGAAAATAACAACCGCAGTCTGAAGCGAACGCCTAAAGAGAAAATTACGACCTCACCCACGTGCGTCATATCTCGTAACACCCAAAGCTGACGTAATAAAAATTCGAAATTCCACCTTCTCGCCGTCGACACGCGACTGTATCGCGACAACGTTGATTCGCCTACACCGGCGAAGCGTATGTCATCAAGCGAGTGTGTCAATGGCTAGTGAAAGGTATCAATGACTTTTCTCTCACTGACCCTCCGCAAGGAACTTTCAATCTCTGCTGTCTACGTCGCACGAACGTCGTTGGCCGACGATCGGGTACACGGACCGCTTACATAATTCGATGCACGTATTATCATATGCCGGCCGTCTGAATTGCCACTTA
Source organism: Cryptocheilus praepositus (assembly GCA_033815515.1). Classification (NCBI taxonomy): domain Eukaryota; kingdom Metazoa; phylum Arthropoda; class Insecta; order Hymenoptera; family Pompilidae; genus Cryptocheilus; species Cryptocheilus praepositus. The sequence goes on from JAWWQZ010000315.1 coordinate 9,016,567, forward strand.
CCCAAGTAACATGGGCTCTTCCTTCTTTGCCTCTAATCATTTTAACCCATTCAGCGGACTTAAACGTGACGCGGGTGGTGGGGGGAGATTTCGCGAAGGCATGCGTGTAACTGTCGTTAATCAATGACGATTACGTGACAAATGTTAGCGGGATGTGAAACAGGCTCGAATTACGAACTCGACGAAACTGGTTTGCCGTTGTTTGTGTACGTCTAAAACGCGCATCGCGGGACCGGTCGCGAGACAGTGTAGTTTGACGCTGGCATGTTCCGTGCACACTTGAGCTATTAAAGGTGCAAAAGGTTTCGTCCGCTCAAAACGCTCGAAGCGAAACGATCGTTTTCGACGCGGACATTAGGTTACGTAGCGTTTCAATATTACGATTACATAAAGCCAGCTTTATTCGTCGTGACTGTCGCGAATGATTAAGCAAACGTACGTGGGAGTTGCATGTTAAATCAGGGAAGTGATTAAAAATCGTATAGTCGATGAGCACACGCTTTCCGTTTGCATATGAAAGATTTTCACAGACACGGCCAATTAATACTTTTCCGATAACCGACCGTACTCTCTCATTCAACGCTGTGCAAAATAAATTTTACCGATAATTTCGCAGCGGCCACTGCCGGCACATCACACGAAATAACGACGTCTAAAATCCGTAATATTGAGAGAAAAACTCCATCAAACATTATAATCCGATGCGTCCCAACGTGAGCGACATATCGCACGTTGCGTAAAATCTGACGGAATAACGGAGCGGAATGATTGTATGCATTTGAATATCTCGTAACGATGATATTCAGACTGTCGATCAAGTCATGCAATTGAACGATGACGTTTCGAATATTACATGGAATCGAGACGTTGATCGATATATTCGATACCACTCTTCATCTGCATGGAGTGTAACCGCAAGCACACCAGCCTGTATCCCTCAGTTACCTCGGCTATACACGAGTTGACCTTCGTTCACAGTATACCGTGGCTGTTCGTTCGGGCTTCCGGCGATACCGTCCTCCGTTTTCTTTCCAGCCTCTGCCCAGTTATGTATCACACGGTGAGTTTGGGAACGGGTCGTGGACAATGGGCCATACTAATAACCGGACCGAGGGAGGAAAAGAAAAGGATGAAGAACGACAGAGACGAACTCCTGACCGGTCCTGGCCAGTGTGCTCGAGCGAACATTAATTAGGGATAGAAAAATGCTCGAAGACCCTTCAACCGAGATCCTCCGGTGGAATACCGAACTTCCGAGGCCCGATAGAAATCTGTACAATATTCCTCGTCGATCGACGGTCCTTCACTTTCCCGAGGGCCAACCTCGAAAACAACGTTGTTTCCCCGTGAAACTTCCACCGCTTTTATATTTCACTCGCCGCGCACGCGATCATTAATTTTCCTTCCCGACTCTTCCGCGCTAATTTATGACTATTCTCGCGCGAGATTAAAAACGCAATAAAAACCGCTACCGGCGACGGTTTCCTATTCAGCGAGTTCGCTGGAATTAGCCGAAAATTACGCGCGGCAACGTGCAGCGGAGACTAAATTCGCGCAGCCTCGCAGAGTTTCTGCGAAACGTGAACTTGGCATTCAGGAACGGTAAAACAGAGTAGCGGCGATGTACTTGCGGCGGCGAAATGAACTTAAGTCGGAGTAAACCACGGCAAACACCGGGGGCGGTAAGAGTCTTTGTGCCGACCGGCCGGGTCTTCGCCAAGTGGACAAGCGTAGGGAGAGAAAGAAACAGAGACCGAAGGTGGAGAAGCCGGGTTCGCTTACCGGTTCAAACGCTTTAACCACCTGCTTCCGAAATTTGACCGTCTCAACTCGTGTACGCACTTCCAGGCTCCGCTCCTTTGTTGGAAGACAGAAGGTAGAACCCGAGGACGACGTAGAAACAAGGATGGCACTCAACTTTCTCGTCGCGAACGGCCTATCTGACTACTACAGTCCGTTACTCCTGCGAATCCTTACATTTCATACGTTCAGTATCGCGTATAACGGCGTGTACGCTTCCACACGCTTTTCATCGTCTGCACTTCACATTTAGGCTTTCACACGTCGCCTCACTTGATACAATTACGCATGGGAGACCTCCGCGGGAGCGAACTTTTTGGCCGCCCAATCGTGGGGCTTTTGATAAGCGAGCAGCGTGCAGTTGGAGCAACAACACAATAAGGCTCAGAACGCCTCGGAGAGGAAATTAGGAGTTTAGTGGGAGAAGATGGCAACCACGCCCACGAGCAGACTCCGCTCTCGCGGATGCTACTTGTCCGTGTGTACCGTTTCACACAGCATTAACCCGTCACCGTGAATATTCAATTTACATCGAACTTCGGCGAAAATTTACTCGCACCGCTTAATCCGCGAAGTTAACCGGTCAATTTACACGAGTCGCCCGGCGGTGCTCCGTTTAAATGACAAGCTCGCGTAATGCGAAACGCGTTAGCATAATGCGTACACGAAGAGCGAACGGCAACGAAAATTAATATAGCACTTATCTCGCCCCGTGAAGGCTCTTTGTTGCGAAGATGAAGTTGAACCCGTTCGCCCCGGAGGCATCGTCAAACCGGGGCGATATTACCAGCCGATTAGATGAATAATAATCGACGCTGGGGTGAGTGAAAATATCGCGAAATGGGGTGGCTGACAGCGGCGATAACGTGTGTGGACCTACACACACAACCCTCGGGTGGTGAACTCGTTATTCAGCGGTATTATCAATCAATGCCGCACTAAAGCTTTACGACTGTCTCGCGCAAGGGGGGCGAGCGCTATATAATAAACATCCCGTGAAATTTCCGTGTCGTCATAAACCGTAACGCCGCTCGTTTGGTCGGTGGTCTTTTTCGGGCGGACGAGCAGGGGAGGGGGCTGTGAGAGTGGAATAACAGAAACAAAGAGGTCAGATACAACAGGACGGGGAGATGAAAAGTAACAAGAACAAGGAGGTCGAATGTCACTGAGACGAATAGGTAACGTAACTAATGAGGAAAAATCGGATTCCTACTCGAGACACATATTTCTTCTGCGCTTCGTTGCAGCAATTAATTTTTGTCGACTGTCCGCTTTTTAACTGGCATGTAATTGTACCTTAGGAACATACGAAAAATGATCTTCAATTTTAACTTCAGGACAGAAGACTTTTGTGGTCTTTGTTAAAAGTGTATGTTTGTGTGAGTTCCATGATATAACTGTACCCTCGCTTTGTTATTAATAAGTGACAGTATTTTAAACTTTTGCAAAAGCCCCAAAAGATTCAAATTTAGTTATAACGTAATGTCGCTATGATGCAACAAAATGTAACGCCGTCAACTGTCTGTCGGCGAAGCATAAAATTACTCCGTTTTCAATATTTGTTAAAAGCGTATGTTTGCGTGGCTTCCACGATATAACTGTACCTGTGCTTTGTTATTAATAAGTGATAGTATTTCAAACTTTTGCAAAAGCCACAAAATAAACGAATTTAATTATAATGTAATGTTGCTATGATGCAACAAAAAGTAGCGCCGTCAACTGTCTGTCGGCGAAGCACAAAATTATTCCGTTTTCAATATTTGTTAAAAGCGTATGTTTGCGTGGCTTCCATGATATAGCTGTACCCTCGCTTTATTATAAATAAGTGACACTATTTTAAACTTTTGCAAAAGCCGCAAAAGATTCAAATTTAGTTATAACGTAATGTTGCTATGATGCAACAAAAAGTAACGCCGTCAACTGTCTATCGGCGAAGCACAAAATGACTCCGTTTTCAATGTACGAAATACATTCATTCGGTGCACAGAACCATTCGACATGTCACCGGAGAATTTTTCGCCGATTTCGCGTTCCGGAAAACGCGTCGCTATAAACCTTTTTTACCTAGATCATCAAAATAGGTTCACAAAATCGTCAGACACGTTTTTCGCCGGCGTTCTTTCTCGGTCCTATTTTGTTGTCGAGACGGGCTGGACTATTTCCCGTTTACGATACCTCGTCGGAGTTCTTAAAAACGAATGAGCGTTACATAAATGTGCGCGAGCTCCGGAGTATCCTTTGGGCGAAGGCGACGCGACGAAAAAGTAATGAAAGAGGGCAGGAAAAAAGCTGTGAAAGGAACTCCGCGAATGCCGGGGCCGAGAACAAATTTTGCATGCCGCTGGCCTGGCAAGCCGCGGGAGAACCGAAAAAGTCATTTGCACCGGCTGCAGAGTATTAAAAGTCGCGCAAACGTAGAAACGGTCCGAGCGAGAATGGGAGAGAAAAAATTAGAACCGCGCGATCAATTTCCCCTGCAACTGAGGAACTTAATACCGCGACCTTGTCCTTTCGCTTTAACGCGTCGACGGCGACGAGAAATTGTGTAACGCTTCGTTAGTACACGTTCTACTGTAAACGCTGTTTGAACTGTAATTCCTTGACGTTCCATCCATAAAATGTTCGTAAATCGCACGAGCAAAAATAGCCGAAAGAATATTAACACTTTAAGGACCACTAAGAAATCTGTAAGAAATACGCTTGGACCGCACGTTTTTGGGAAACTTATACGTTACAAAAAAATCATAACTTTGGTATTTATGAAGCAATTTTTGTGACACTTTCAGAAATTGTATAATTAGAAGTATTTTAGGTGTTACTAAAATAATTATGTTTTTTAATAATTATCATAACTTTTGTACTAAAAAATGAAAACACGAAAAAAACATGAAGGCAATCGAGTTTAATGCATCGAATATTGAAGTAAATACTGAAATAGACAAAATAGATACAATGTTTCTGTATATGCGTGTAGAAAACACGAGAAAACTCGTGAGCGGTCCTTAAAGTATTAACAGTTTCTGTCTCCACCGAACACACGTTTTTTAGACAGACAGACTCTCTGTCTGCATAAACGAGCCTCAAAAAAGAAACTTGGAAAACTATTGTGCGTCGTAGTCAGGCATCGATTATTTGGATGCTAGGGCGAACAGAGAAAATGGAAAAGGCCTCCCTTGATCATTTGCGTTTTTCCAACCGCAAAGTGACGGCCGTCTATATAAACTCGCATGAGCATGTCCGAACATGTACCTGGGACTCCTGTGCATACACATATGTACAATTGCCTCGGGTATACGTGAACACGGGGACACACTCGTGTAGACGCGAATATAGAAGACTCGGAGGAAGCAAAAAAGCATGGGACAGACTCCAGCGTTGGAGAGAGCACGTCTGGCAACAGTGCCGAGACTGGACCAGCTGATTCTGAGTCCACGTCTTCAGGGCCGTATTAAGATGATGCCGAGATCTGTATTTTATACAGCTAGAATTTCATGGGCAATCGAAATTGCGAGTTAACACTTTAACACTTTGACTGCCACGGTGGTCATCGGTGACCGATGCAAAAGATTGTACTAAAAATGCGAAAAAATATGCAATGAAGCCTATTCGCAATTTTGTAAAAGCAATTGATATCGAAACGGCGCTTCAATACTTTGGCTTCTAACAACTCTGCGTTGCCTTCATTTTGCACGATTTAATCATACTCTGCAGTATTTCATCGCATCGCGGTTCTAACGCAGCAAAATACGCTTGGCAGTCAATGTTAAGGACTGCTCACGAGTTTTCTCGTGTTTTTGACACGCTCTCTATAGATATCACTTATTTTCATACATCGTATCTATTTTGTTTATTTAAGTATTTACATCAATATTCAATGCATTAAACTCGATCGCCTTCATATTTTTTTTATATTTTCATTTTTTAGTAAAACTGTTATGATAATTCTGAAAGTTTCACAAAAACGTTTTGTAACGTCCAAGATTCCAAAAAACGTGCGGTTCCAGGTCTATTCCTTACAGATTTCTTAGTGGTCCTTAAAGTATTAAGCAAAAAATGTGAGATGATGATCGCAGAAGTACTTTTCATCCTCTAACCGAATGGGGTCCCCTTTCAAAGTTTCATGATGTACATCAGAATGACATCGTACGAAATAGTAGAACAACGTGCAATTTCTGTGGTTCTGATAACTATAGCCTATATCGAAGCAATCACACGTTTGCCCAAAATCAAATTCCCGAAGGCAAGTTTCCGTACCATCCCGAAATAACACGTCGATGTGAAAGTTGCTCTGTTCACGAGGGGGGGCACTATCTCACGGGCACCTGAAATTCGCGCGTTGGTGTAGATATAAAATAATGGCTGTTACGAAACTGTGGAGGTACATCTACCCCGGCAAACTACGTTCCCAGCAATTACGCCGGTAATAAATTTGACGCACGTCACTCGCACAAGCCGGCTATCCGTACAACGTAAACAGTGCTCCATTTGTGTCTGCCTATGAAGCGCTTGTTCCCGTCGCTTGATGGCGTCAACCAGTATTGGGAACCAATTGATGTGATTTTCTGCGACGGATTACAACGAACTGATTGATTACAAGGAACTAATGTAGTTTCAATGCAGTCTAAATTCTACCAGATGTACAACTTATATAGCACGTGATCCCACTGGTACCTAAGAGCTTGTCTTTTAGGTACCGCGTATTTTAATATAGGTCATGCTTGATGTTCTATATTTAATACGGAAACTTGGAAAAATAATTTAAATCGTAGTTAATTGATCCAACGGTCAAGTTCAGCACTATCACACGATCGAATTTGGCGCGATTGAAAATCTAATCTTCCATCGGCAATTCGTTAAAAATTGCCCAACGCTACATCGTCAAACAGTTGGCCGATGTGCGACTTTTGTTAGACACGTCGCATGGCCCGCTTGGCATTTATCTAACCGGAACAGCGGACCCAAAAAGAAATCCGACGTTGATGCCAACCGATGACCTGTGATGTTCATTAGAGAATTTTCATTAACCCCGATTGCCAACAAAGGACAAACATTTGTCGCAGTTCCAAAGTGCCATCGTGCACGGCAAGACGAGAGGTTTTTGCGTGTTGTCTTTTGCGAATCTCAGTTGAGTAAGTATTGAATAGGAAAAATGAGGGGAACCGGTTCCGCGATCGTTTTCAACCAAATAACAGTCATCTCCGTGCGAATGTACAAGTATGCGAGAACGAATGTCTGCACGTGAACAGCCACACGCACTTCTGCACGCCAGCAAGTAGCGGACGTCGGCATAGAGCGATCACCCTACTAGACGCGCATCACTTCTCATCAACCCCTGACGCTTCAACGGCATACTTATTCGCGGTTATTGCTAATTAAATGAATCTCGCGAACGTCGCATGGCCGACCTTCGATTAACCCGCGGCAAGTGCCAGGCACTTCCAGCCGTTTTCCTTCAACGTCACACCTGAGAAATCACGAATGCGTTCGGATTTCGCACGTCCGCGCACATACGCCCAGTTACACACCCAGGACGCAAAAACGCGAAACGTGCGTCGGACGGCAAAAAGCCAAGTTCGATAGTGCGCGTGTTCCACTAATTAAAAGCTGCGACCGCGGCTAGAGGATGCAGTCGTTGACCTTTTGCCTTTTGGCAATTTTTAACTTCCGCCAATTAAATTAAGGAGACGGCAGCGTGTAGGGACGAAGTATTTGCTGGAAGGAAAAGACCACGAAGAAGCGGACGGGGGGAGGGAGGCGAAGGCATGGGTCCTCCTTGACTCCGGCGGCCATTGGAATCCGGAATGCAACCGTCGAGATTAAAGTCGCGCGCCGTGCTGCAGGTCGATGCTGGTCTTGGCTGCAGTCGCTATTTGCCGGTGCAGTTGCTGACTCGCCCACCGCTGCAGTCTTCAAAGAATCTTTCCACGGTGGACCAGTTCCGGCAGAGAACGCTGCCGCCGCTTCTGCCGTTGGCGAATGGGAATAGACTTGGGAGGAAGGCGAGGTGCGGAGCAAGCGGAGGGTCAGGGTGAGAGGAGGACGACAAAACAGGAGCAAGGTTAGGAGAGGGACGACGAAGGAAGGAAGATGAGAGTCCGCGTTAGAATAAGAATAAGAGGAAGACGCTGGCCGAGGAGAGGATCGCGGGAGGGAAGGAAAGGGAAGATGTTTAAGCGCGAGAAAGGGAGACAAAGAGTTCGGTATAGAACAAGGTGGATAGCGAGAACGAGAGAAAGGAAAGGGTGAGCGAGAAGGAAGGCGGAGAGAGCGTGAAGGAGGCACCCAAGGCAAGTAAGAGGTGACTAGACGTGACTAACTCCTGAGTAAGCGAGAGAAGATGCGACCATGTGGAAGAGGGCCGTGAAACGGGTTGAAAAGTAACCGCCTGTAAATCTCTAAACTCTCCGCCCGTGTGAGTGCACCGCGAACGAAGGTGAAGGGAGGGACTCTGCGCCGGGGAGAGAAGGAGGCGCATGAAATTCTTCTAAAGTCGGTTGACTCTCCGATTCAGCCAACACGATGCACGTCTTCTTTTTCTCCCGTGCCCGCATGCGGGAAGCCTTAATTTCACGCGTCATTAGCCAAAAGACGCTGTGCGTTAAAACGTTGGATTTTGATGCCACGCGAAACCCTGTACATGTAATATTGATTCTTTTTCCAGCGCTATTAACAATTATGAATATAAAAATGTATCCTTTCACATCTATGTTTAACCGCTTGCCGAAAATTTAGTTGGTTTTGTTTCTGATTGAATCTGGATAATATAGTACTTTTAAATATGTACCAGGTATTAATTAAAACATACTTGCACATGTACAATGTATGAATAACGAAACTTTCGAACCATTATTCTCCGTGATAGATAATACGTGAAACATGAGCGCTTACAACATTTATATTCATTTCTCTTTGATCAAATCCCTCCTCTCTTTTCATTACACATGTTCCAAATGTACGCGTACATTATTGAGGAGCTGATCAATTTCTAAGCGCTCGATCTCGCGTGCGGAACTTTATTTCACTTTCGCCTTTTAAGGTCTCATAAATCGTTTACAGGTACAAGCGCTCGTAATCCGACACGGAGCCTCCCTTTATTCGCCTCTTACGACAAGCAGGGAATACCACAGATGTATTCTGTTCCCTATCGACACGGTAAAACTTTTTGCGTACGTCGCCATCGGATAAACTTCCATCTATCGCGACAAAGCTCATGAATACTCATTCCGATGCCGTAGCGCAACACTGCTGAAATTGGGAGCCGGTGAAAAAGAGCTGCATCTCGGTCTTGACTCTCCCTATCATTACAACGCGTGTACCTCGTTAGATGCCTGACGAAAGCAATGAAGAGCGCGCACAGACGGAGGAAGGAAGAATCCTTCCGTGCCAGACTCGATCGGCTGTTGCGGCTTAGCGAACCTCAATTTCGACCCTCACGAAATTACTGCTACAATGGCGCGGCAATTTTCTTAGGACGCGCAAAATTATCGTCCCCGCCGACTCCGCATTGTCTCTCTCCGTCTCTCTCGTTGCGATCGTATTCCGCGCAGGCTTCCACGCTTGCGAGCGAATCGATGCAAAGCCCTCGAACGTGATATTGCAACCGGAGAGGAGCACGAATTTTGAGGCCAAAATTTCAGCGCGCGGTTATCGAGTAGTCACGAGTTCAACTTCTCGTTGCCCGGCGATTCGGTACTGTTTATACGTAATTATACGTGCACAGGGCGGCGCAACAAATTACCGACCGCAATTATCGTTGCGTCCCGAGAAGTTATCGTTCCCTCCGTCGTAATCGGAGTTGCGCGGGCTCGCCCGCGAAGCGACACGCTACAATTAAACAGAATAGAAAATGCGAAAAAGGCGGGAGTCCGCCGGCCGCTGGCGCGGGAGGTCGTAAAAATCATCGGCCCGTCCGCGTCCGCCGTAACTTTCATCGGACGAGCTTTTTCAACCCTCGCCTACCCCGGGCCCCGATCCTTGAATATGCATCGAGGACCTCCTGCGCGCCCCGACTCTTATTTCTCATTTTTGTCACGGGTAATGGGCTTAATTCGCCACGCAGGACGCGACCGGGCTGCTGGCCGGTCAGCCTGGAAGAGGTCGGCGAGGAGGGAACCCGACATAAACGCGAAGCCTCCGAGAGAGAAAATAAGCGAAGACGAGAAACGAAGACGAAATAAATAAACGACCGAGGAAACAAGCGGGGCCACGAGATAAAGGAAGATAAAGAGAGAGAGAGTGACGAATAATCAGCGAAGACTTTAAGAGACGAAAGAAGAGACCGAGACTGATAACCGGAGGAAGACGGATGGAGGAGGGAGACGGGGAGGAAGATCCGAGAGAGATTCGAAGGGAGTTAAAGGAGAAAGAGAAGGAGGGAATCTCGCGCGAACAGTGAGCATCACACAGCCGGTTGGCGTGCCGGGGCTATAATCGTCCTCGCGTGTAATGTACGATCGGTAGGAGGACAAGACCCAGTGAGTTTCTTGGTGAGCGAGTACCGGAGCGAGAGAGTGTGCGAGTGCGCGCCCGTGCTCCGATGTCAATGACACTGCGCCGGTGCAGCTGCTGCACACATAAGTCAAGCCCAACACGTGCGATATACCCGCAGGTATAGCCTCGAGATCGTGCGTCTCTCCCTGTTTTCGGCTCGTTCCTCTCCTCTCCTCTCTTGGTTCTCCACCTTCTTTTCCTACGTCATTCCGTCTTCTTTCTACCAGCTCGCTCTTTTATCATCGTCCTCCGGCCTTTTCTGGCTACTTTGCTTGGGCGCTTCTCTTCGCTCTTGCTACATTCCGTGTTCTTTTTGATACGTTGCTGTAAATTCGAAGACCCGAATCTACTCGACGAAATACTCGTGAGTGCACGGAAAAATTGAAATTAAATTCGATGAAGGCAGGCTAAAGGCTGGAAAATGTGAAGAAGTGCGAGGTGCTGGCAGATTTATTGTACTTGCTGATGAATCTACGCAAACGTGAGATCGCAAATTTGTGGCCTAGTGATGCCAATCTATTCGCTGATAAATAGGACCCCTTGTATATTGTATATATGTAGCGAAACTAACATAATAGTTCTTACATTTAATTATACTGAAATAAATAAAAACTTTCCATCTCTCTCATTTGTACCAGTTCGCTCTTTTATCATCGTCCTCTGGCCTTTTCTGGCTACTTTGCTTGGGCCCTTCTCTTCGCTCCTGCTATTATACATTCCTTGTTCTTTCTGATACGTTGCTTCTCTCTTTCATTCTCTTGGTTTCGTTGTTCTAGTTTTTTAGACTCCGATACTTTACGTGTACTACTTCGTACGGTGTGCTTTCTATTAGTCCTTTGTCAGCGGTTTCTGGTGCTTTATTTCGAGTTCTTTCTTTGGATGTCCATTTTCTTTTCTGATTCTTTATCTCGTCTCGTTTTATCCGCTCCCATCTTTTATCATCTTCTTAGGTCAGTCTTCCCTTGCAACTTTATGCCTTTCTCTTTCTTCGCCTATCTTTTATCTCTCTCTGCTTTCACCTTTAGTCTTTCTTTTCCTTTTCCCTGTCCCTTCGTTTTCTTCTCTTCGTCTAACATTCCCGAATCGCGCGCATGGAAGAGGATAAACGCGCGTGTGCGCGATTATTTATTTCCCGCAACCACGATGCAACTCTTTTTTCAATTTGCTCCGTGTCACCGGCAACGGATTTCGCAGGCGCCGACGACTGCTTTATAGCCATCCAAAGCGTTTTACGTTACACCGTAGGATTCACTTTAAGGTCGCCGTAATGATTTTTTCAAGCGAACTCTACCGCGTTCCGACACCTACGTTACGTTGTATATATATATCACCACGTTTCAGTTAAGTACAGCTTCAAACGTCTAATTACCCGAATTTGTTACTCTACAATATCGGCCTGTACACCATATAAAACCAAGTATATTAACAGCGGCGACGCACGGAACTATTTGAATGTACATAAGCCTTCGTATGTTCAGGTGAGCACACCCACTCGCATCTCAAATAAACACATACGAACCACATACCTGGGGCAGTCCCTCATGTACCTGCGCACGAGAGGGCAAAAGTCAAATATTTCCATTCCGCCCGAGTGGACGTTCTCCACACGCACAGACCAGACCCAACTACACAAGTGCCCGCGATTGTTTTACCCGATGTCTCGATTAAACGCCGTCAACCCGTAGCGTAAAATTCGGAAAGACTTCTCGCCCGTTCCTTTACGCACGGAGCATGTTCTCGCACAATGAAAACTCGCGTGCTCGAAGCAGAAGTTTGTACATACGCTTGGCACACGCCAGCCGCGAGTACAGACGGGCGCAACGGTAATTACTACCTGACACGGTGTCGCTTAAACATCGAGTTACGCACGATAATTTAATGTATCGACGTTTATTGTCCGCGCGAAATATGCCCGGCCGGTTTGCATTCCTTTTTTGAAGTCCACTTTCGAACGCGCGCCGCGTCTTTTGGACATGTACCATCTGCAGGGGCGAAGAAAATTAATGGATGCGCGACTGACACGTGCTACGAATAAATCTTGATCTTATTCGTTTATCCTGCGGATTAACGCGAGGGAGCGTGTTCCGGTATCACGTGGCGCTGTATAAAAGTGGAGTCGCCATATTATACGATGATACTTTCTAAAAACTGAGAGCGCAGCGGAAAGGAACGTTTTAATTAGACGTTCATTTCAGACGGCGGAAGTAAAGTCTTAATAAGTCCGACGCCGAAGTGAATATGTATTCGTACGTTCTGACGAATTGGATTAACTGGCACCTCGTATTTTCAAGCGGACGTTCTAAACGACGACTCCAGCAGGGAACCCATGTGCATACGTATATGACACCGCAAAGCTTGTTTCGTGAGAACACTTTCCGGCGGTGTAGAGACGCCGCGATCAAAGGCGTTGGTAATCGAGTGAACACTGACCCGCAACTGGAATTTAAACTAGTACGAATTAAAGCCGTTACTGGCGGTGAACCTCTGAAGGAAGTCTACAATTTAACCAGCGACACGTTGCGCTCGTTGTATAAAAATGCTCCGAATAAAGAATAAGAATAATGCATATAAACGACTGTTTTAATATTCAATGTCCAAGTTCGAATCGAATTAGTACATATCCGTGAAAATAAATGTAGCAACACTTTCCTACTATTTGCAAATCGATCACAAGGGCGTGATTACTTGCACATAACAATTCTATTCAAATAATTAACCCTTTGACTCCTATGGACGCATATATGCGTCCGCGGAAATCTATCGGTGTCGAGTATGGGCGCATATATGCGTTTGCTAATCGTTTCGATTTCTTACCTACGGCAGCCACAATTACTACCATACGTGATAAATACAGATGCGTTCTTTCGCAAATAATTGTCTTGCACTGTTTAATGTGGTATAAATGCAGAGTTATAACTCAGTTGCGCCTTACATAATCAATCAATAGAGTTCAAAGTATCGAAAAGTGTCTCGTCCACAGCGGGCGCTTCGGCCGGGACTATTCAGTAGTCAAAGGGTTAATGCATTTCTCAAAAAAAAGTATCTCACAATTGATTCTCTCAGTGACAGTAGTATTCAGTAGTAGTATTCAAGTATTCAGTAGTCAAAGCGCATTTCTCAAAAAAAGTATCGCACAATTGATTCATTCAGTGACAAAATTCTACACAAGCAGAAACGTTCGCCAGATCAAACGCAACTAAAATGAATCGCCACATTAAGCTACGTCGGAATACTTGAAAACCGCATAGCCGTTCGAGCAAACAAATCCCAAATGATAAAACACGACCGGACGCGAATAATTACCCGAAAATATTCATAGGTTCGCACCTACGTAAAACCGCCAAAACTATATCGTCCAAAAGCATCGCGCAGGGTCCTGACACCAGGTACCCAAGCTAAAGTGATCGGCGTGCGATCGACATGACGCGCATTGCTGCAAGCGAGGGCAGGATAAAAAATGAGAGAATCAAAGGCAAAGTACACGGTAAAAGTTCATAATGAATGGACGACATTAATCAGCCGCACCTCGCGGTGCGTGAAGCCGCGCTGCGGTGCAGTATGTTCGACGTTCAGCCACGGGTTTGCATCCGTGTGCGTGCGTGCACGCGTGTACTTCTTGCGTGCATGTGTGCGTGGGCGGCGGAGGCCGGCCGTGCTTTATCGGGTGCTCGTAATTATTATAAATCCAACATTTTGCCGTCCCGCTTATAAATTCTCGAAAATGATCGCCCCCGTGGCGTGGCAACAAAATTGTTTCTTGCGCGCTTTGGAACCGCCCGATACTTTACGGCGATGTTAAAAGCGCATCGGGACGACTGAGGAAGCGCAACACGGGCGGAGGGACGGGGAACGGGGGAGGGTCGAGAAAAATTAATGTTACGATTATACGCGCGCCTCCCGTCGTTGTTACGACGGCGTTGCACGAACGTTAAGCGCCCCGTTCAGTTCGCACGTTGAGACGTTGCCCGCTTAGACGGCGGATTTCGTCAAAAGTCGTGAAACCTAAATTGCCGTAATAACGGTAGAGGCCAGCCGGCTGGTTCTTACAAAACTGAGAATTACTCGTCGCACTGCAAATCCCCCCGTCTCGACATTGCGTAATCGCCGCTCCACGCTTTTCCAACTGTTGAGACAATGGCTTCGCTCGGAGTACGGTTATGGTGTTACGGGTTTGGTTTAGGCGAGGCGGCGTCCTCCCGCATGCGCATCGGTCACTTAATTGTTGGAAAGTGACACTGTCGTTGTTATCGCTGTTCTCGCGTGTGAGACTGTTCTCGCCTCGCATTTTAAGAGACAGACGTGACGCACGGTATCATAAGTAATGCCCACCCGTGTCAAACGTCCACTCGACCGAACGACATATAGAAGACTTTCATTTTTATAAGGACGGCTTCAAGCCCGGCAATCCTTATAATAGCTCATCAGCGTCGGGCGACACGTGCTCAATTACATCCATGAGGCCCTCGTCCCACGCAACTTATTCCTTCGGACTAGACTCCGATAACATACAAACGCTACGGTGCGTGTTCGTATGCTGTTGGCCGGAAAAAAGTATGTGTCAGTGAATTTCATTAGAGTTTCGTCGATGATTGAAATCTGGAAATGTTTGCGCCAAAGCTGTGTTATTAGATGGAGAAGAATTTGCATGGAAGTTGGATCCCGGGATACTGTAAAGTTACAAGAATTTCTATAATAAATCGTATTACTACTTGAGATTAAATTCTCGCTGAACATTCAACTGCGCCCGGGCAAGAATTGTTCTTACAGAGTAGATAACTATCGTGTTACGCAGCATCCAATTTGGACACTTGAATGCCAGTTCCACCGTACATTCAGGCATCTCCTCTTCGGGGAGTGTTTCCGACGAATTTGCCTTACAACACGGGTATACAGGGATGTAAATGCAGATTACATATTACACAGACATCGTGTTACTTGGACCATATATCAGATATTATTTACGTGTTAACTGCGTACGTTCTGCGAGGTTGCATAAACTCTAGACGGATTATAGCCGAACCGCGCGAACTAGACACTGAACTAAAAATACCCGGATTTAAACACTCTCGTAAATATATCTAACGCAGGTACGATGTCCGCCTGACGTTAATTATACACGTAGACGACATAATACCTGAACTTTACTGCGGAGCACGTTCCAACGCGGACATTGCACCCCGAAATGCATAGATTCAGCTATACTCATAAATAAATTTAGACCGTACGTATTATGTACCATCGCGCATTGTGTTGAGTCTAGACCGACGCTACATAGTGCCTAGCCTATGTAATAGGTGGTCCACGTTCCAAACCGGACATTGCACCTAAAACGCGTGTATACTCGAATATTTCCACGTCGACATGAAACCCTTTCAAATTCGAGCCGGTATGGACCGGATATTCGGATCCGCGGGTCCGCGGAAGTAACAGATACCGCGCGAGCGGAATCCCTAAAACAAAAAAAGGAAAACGTTTTCTCACGTGTTTGCAGATTCACCGTCCCGGTCGGTGCTAAAAGTTAACGGTAAGTAACGGCGGTCGTAAAGCGGCGCAATGACTCACAGCGACTAACATAAGACGAGGACGACGCGGGCAAGAGAAGCGGTGAGTCTCGATACTCGCTCACTTGAAAATCCTGCTCACGCCAGTAAATTCGAAGACCCGAGTCTACTCGACGAAACACTCGTGAGGGCACGGAAAAATAACTGAAAAATATAAATGAGGGAAGGTCTTTCATCGCCGAAAAATTCGAGACGCTTCACCTTCTTGATATGAAATTCGATGAAGGCAGGCTAAAAGCTGGAAAATGTGAAGAAGAGCGAGGCGCTGACAGATTTATTGTACTTGCAGATGAATCTACGCAAACGTGAGATTGCAAATTTGTGGCATAACGATGCGAATCTATTCGCTGATAAATAGGACCCCTTGTGTATTGTATATATGTAACGAAAATAACGTAATAATTCTTACATTTAATTATACTGAACTAAATAAAAACTTTCCATCTCTTTCAGTTGTACAATTACGACACTGACAATCTTTTGATTTTCTAGTTTTCCTTACCAAAGTTTGCTTTTACGCTTTTTTCACTTTCTTAACACGTTGACTGCCATGCGTATTTTGCTGTGTTAGAACGGCAATGCTATAAAATACTACAGCGTTTGACTGAATTGTGCAAAATGTAAATAATGTGCAGATATCGGAGACCAAAGGATCGCATCCTTATTCTACCAACAACTGCATTTATAAAATAATAATTGCTACCCATTGCAAATATTTTGTATCTTCAGTAAAATGTTTTGCGCCGGTCACCGGTGACCATCACAGCAGTCAAAGTGTTAACTACAATATTGTTTACTCCGATAAAAACGAGGACAGCCTACATCAAACTCCTCGATACTCGCACACACTGTTATATCCACGGTCACAGTAGTATCGAGTAAAATTCATTCCAACACAAGAAGACGTCATGACTATATCCCGGGCTGCCATTCCTGTGGGACTAAACGAAGTTGAACCTGGACGGAATTGAGTTCAACACTTGAGTTGCTTCTCAGCGCAGGTCGAGTCCGGAGACGAACCTGGAGCACTTATTTGGCCTCTCCGTCCTTTCTGCCTTCTTTCGGGCCGGGCAATGTGTGACACTGCATACGTATGCACATCGCGACGACGACACAACAGAGCCGACGAGAAAGGGGGATGACACATCGTGGGAAGTAAAAATGATACCAATCGAGGCTCCCTCGAACGGGATCGCCGTGACACGAACCCTTACGCGACCCTTAAGACCGTAAAACGATACCATAAAACGTCTGATGACATCTCAAGCCGATTTGTATCGAACGACGATTTTATGTTCGCGCAGTTTAAAGCTTTCTTTGTCCACGCGATGTGTGCACGTAATAGCTCTCGCCCGCCGTTAAGACATAAAAACGCAGGATCCTCGACACTCGAAAAATGGTTGCGCCTCGAATTGAGGTAACGGAGCAAACGACTGTGAATCGGAAATATTATAGTTAATACGTTGACTGCCGTGCGTACTTCACTATATTAAAACCGCAACGTGATCGAGTACTAGAGATTGAATTGTGCAAAGTGAAGAATGCGAAAGTATCGGAGATTAAAGAATTGAATCACTATATAATACTAATTGCATTTACAAAATTATAAATGCCACCGATTGGGTATTTTGGAATTTTTTGTGAGACCGTTTGCGCCGGTCACCGATGACCGTATTTTGCTGTATTAAAACGGCGATGCTATGAAATACTATAGCGCTTGACTGAACTATGCAAAATATAAATAATGTGCAGGTATTGAAGACCAAAGAATCGCATCACTATTCTAGCAATAACTGCATTTATAAAATAATTATTGCTAGCGTCTGGTAATGTGTGCACGTTGACAGGTGTCATGGCGGAATTATGAGGGGCTGTGTACAGAGTTGTTTAAATTTTTCAGATGTCAGTATATTTTTAATTTTTTGTAATTTTTTTTGTTAGTGTACAGAGGTGTTTAAATTTAATCACCTGAGGGAAGAGGACAATTTGGTACTAAAAACTGCACGGCGTAATAATTAATGTGAACTCGCAGTGACGCCTCCGATGGCGCATTAAACGCACCTCATGATCTTCATGTTTCTGGTGAAAGTACGCTCGCGCACCTACGCCTTTCTAGGCCCCATTGTTGTCGCGGCAAAAGGAACGGCGCTCTCATTTATTGTCAATCGCTTTCTCTAATTCGGCCTTGAGAAACACGATGGGTCCCGGAATGGGGAATCTGGGACGGAATATTTTTAATTGCCGCCGAGCGGTTGTGAGCGCCGCCTTAAGTAAGACGGTCGTCGTTACGCAAACCACTTGCACTTTCGTATTGCTTTTTTTCTTCCCACAGCCGTGTACAAACACCCACCCGACGGAACAACGTGCACTTCCCACTTACCGGAGACACCGTTCTCGACTTATTTCTCTACGCGCGGGTTCTTCTTAAAGCTGCACGCCGGGATATTTTTAAGCGGGCACTCAAATTGATGACCGCCGATCCACGTGTGTTTTCCGCCTCGGTAGAACAACGAAGGAAGTCCGTTCTTGGCAGCAGATCGCGTACACTCATATGCGCGTTCGCGAGGATTCATTCTATTCCTTTGTCGCCGATGAAGGACTAGAATAGGACAGTGCTTTTTTCCCGGACGAAAGACTCATTGTTCGAGACGATGATCCAGAAGAGGCGAGAAAAGCCGCGTTACCAAACGAAACGTGCAGAGCTCTGTAGCATATCAAGCGCAATTTAACGGGCCGTTATGCGTTTGATTCACTAACGGCTTCCACACACATTCGGTTTACTTTACTACCACCGGCGCAGGAAAAAAGCACCGCTCTTGTCCCGATGAATATATGTATGCCGCGCGTGAAAGGCCACGTTTTGAAAAACGGGACGCATTAATTCCGCACGATCGCCGAGGAATTAGCAACATTTAAATTACGCCACTCCAAACTACTCCTGCACATCGGATTGGGAAGGAACTGAAAAATGTCAACGCGAGCCATAATTTCCCATTGAAGTAAATTAGTCGAAGCGCCAGTCGAGATGCGGCAGTTACCAAGCCAGCGAGTTGTAGGAATTTAAAAGGAGCCGTGATAAAATTTCGCGAGAATACGATGAAAACATTCCCCATCGAATTGAAGCGGATTCGCAAAAGCCCTCGAAATAATCGCGCCCCTCCTTTCAGCGCAGGATCCTAAGCTTTCGCCGCTCAAAAAAATACGTCAGAAAGCGAGCAGCGACACAGCCTGCGAGCAGCTTCGAGACTCGTCCTTCGAAACGAGAAATCGAACGCATTGCGAAGTTCTCCCGGCTGGAAAGTCGTAGTCGAATCTGAAACTTGGGAGTCGCGGTGCGCGCGCGGGCCTGGGCATTCGAAAGGAATGAGGATAGAGGGAACGGTTAGGCCAGGCCAGATATATTTAACCTCTCTTCGCTGCGCAGTCCGTCTGCAAGGAGCAACACTTGCTCTCCCCGATTTAAATAAATGCACGCTCCGAATACCAGCCATTGTTTCGCGCCGCGGGCGCCTAATGCGACTTTTCTTGCGATGCGAGGGACCGCACCGTGCGCGTGGTGGCACTGCGAAATGTGCACGGGCTTCGACGATCAAACGATCAACGGGCCGTAAGACTTTTCCGTACGTCGATCCACGCTCGCGAGGAATAGACTCGCCGATGAGAATGCCCCGACGCTGAAATGCCTGGCATGCGGGAGTGCTTCTCTTTCCGCGAAGCTTCATGTGAATACTTCGATAACAGGCTAACTCCGTAACAATGTGGAAACACTCTAAATTGATGAGCGCCGATGTGTGACTAGGCATAGGATTGCGTTTTCGAATACGCGAGTGTACATTCTCGTGGGTTGAGCACGAGTACAAAGGCATGATGATGTTAACGTGCGTGGTTAGACGCTTTATTTATTTGGCCTAATAGACATAGTGCCTAAATGGTGCACAGTGCCTCGGATATTGTAATTAAAGATAAATACTTAACACTTTAACACGTTGACTGCAAAAGGTCTCACAAATAATTTAAAAAATACCCAAACGGTAGCATTTATAATTTTGTAAATGCAATTAATATTAAGTAGTAATGAAAATTCTTTGGTCTGCGATATGTGCGCATTATTTTCATTTTGCACAGTTCAATCATATTCTGTAGTACTTCATCACGTTGCGGTTTTAATATAGTAAAATACTCACGGCAATCAAAGTGTTAAGGACCGCTCACGAGTTTTCTCGTGTTTTCTACACGTTATCTTTAGATGTCACTTACTTTGACACCTTGTATCTATTTTGCTTATTTACGTATTTACATCGATATTCAATGGAAAACGAAGTGAATCACGGTACATATGTAAATTTTGTATGGTTTCTCGTCATAGAAAAAAATGCTTCACGCAATATCATACTTTAAAAAACTACTAGAAACTCCGATAAAATTGACTTTTAAATAAAATTTTGTGATAATATGATAGTTATTAAAATAATTTGTTTTTTAATAATACCGAAAATACTTCCAATTATACAATTTCCGAAAGTTTCACAAAAATTGCTTCATAAATAACAAAGTTATGATTCTTTGTAACGCCTTAAGGGCAACATCGGCAGTGCATTGAAGCTTTCTAGCTCTTTTCGTGCTAATGCAACAGCGCATTCAAACATTTTATACAGTTGCCTTCTAGAAATAAAATATCGACGATCTACGAAGGTCTTAAAACGGCCCTGTGCATGACACTTGTATACGCCGCTCTGTGCGAATAATATTTGCGACCTAGATTCGTTCTCTCCACCCACGTCCTGCCATTTACTTAGCACAAGCTTAATACGATCTCCGTCAGTCTACTTCCTGCGAAAAGTATCGTCGCAGTTATTATACGTTTGAAAATTCGTTACGGGAAATCCCCCGTCCCGTCTCCCAGCTCTCGAAATTCTCCGCTTCCGCGACTGTTCCGATTGTATCCGCAAAAAACTTCCCGGACGAATCCGCGACATAACTCTCTTTCGCAAACTTTTCACCGCCGCGCGTCGCTCCAGAATTTTCTCCGCGAGAGTGTCATTGTCTTACTACTGAAAGAAGGCAAGCGGTTCGCCGAAGAAAAGGGTTCAGTTTCAAAAATGAGGAAGTACCGAAGCTTGTAAGAGCCCATACCTTCTAACCACAAATTCACTGCATGGTTGAAAATGCATTGTACCCGAATCAAGCACAGCTGGATCCCGAATTTCACGACATGCGACAGCTAATTGGTGAATCAGTAATGGAACAACTGTCGTTTACCGACGATGAGTCACGGTGACGTCTCAGTTCGAGCAACATGAGTAAGATAAAGGTGTGCGCGGTTCCACGGTGCACCAAAATCGGAGCACTCGACGTGGGCCGATAGCGAAGGTCGTAACTATTCCGTCCTTTCGTCAAAGGAGACGTCCTACTTTGCCACCGATGTCAGTGGGATCAAACAGGTGGCCTGTCGTCGACGATTTATCAGCGCACAATGAATCCGCCGCTCGATATAGGGGTGACGAGCCCTTAGTAACGCGTGCCAAAAGGATATGCGCCGATAACGAAAATATACTCGCGGCGGAAAACTCGCCTGCGAGAGGGTGGCCGGCATCTAAGTATATATAGATTCTGCCCGAGTGTCTGGGGGATACTGGCCCGAACGGATGTGGGCGAGTGTACGCTGCCGGCAATGTGTGAAGTCCAGACATTATGTGGAATGCTCAATATCACCCGAGCGGTACTTGAAATAAAGATGCTTCGCTCTTGCGGGTATTGTACGTTTACAATTTTACGACGCACAATTTCGCTATTACAACGCGGTCGGGGTCTATGGTGTTGGCGTGTTCAACCATGTTTGCATGGGAGGAGAAGAGCACGGCGGCAATGGGGAGAGACAGATTAACGGAAGTAAACTATTCTAACAGAACGCGCCAGATTAAGCGCCATACACTCGTAACTACGATCATAGAAAGGGAAGGATATATTGGAGTCGCGTTGAACCTCGTCGGGATAAAAATAGACGCTGAAACACACACGGCGAGCACCCTTTCGTCAGGGCTTAAGTGCATAAGTGGCGTGTGTGGAGTGGCTGATCAGTTGGTCGGAAGTGCACACCGCAGGTCGTCGACGATAGCACGGGAAGAGCGGAACGGATATACGGATATGTTATGCAAGAAAAGGGTAGAGAGAGGACATGAGGAAAGCAAAAGGGGAATAGTCAATGCGCGTCGCAACGCGTTGCATCTAATGAGTAGAAACACGGGAATTGAATAAAGAAGACAATCTACGACAATTTGCTCAATACGCTCTTCAAGAGGACCGCTTCGTAACACTCTTCGTTTAACACGTTGACTGACAAGTGTATTTTGCTATGTCAAAACCGCAATGCGATCAAATACTTCAGAGTATGATTAAATCGTATAAAATAAAGGTACCGCAGAGTTGTTAGAAGCCAAAGTATTGAGGCACCGTTCCAATATCAATTGCTTTTACAAGATTGCAAATAGGCTTCATTACGAATTTTTTGCATTTTTTGTAAAATCTTTTGCACCAGTCACCGCGTATTTTGCTACGATAGAATCGCGATGCGATTAAATATTACAGAGCATAATTAAATCGTGAAAAATAAAGGTAACACAGGATTGTTGGAAGCCACTGCATTGAAGCACCGTTCCAATATCAATTGCTTGTACAAGATTGCAAATAGGCTTCATTGTAAATTTTTTGCATTTTTAATATAATCTTTTGCGCCGGTCACTGGTGACAACTATGGCAGTCAACGTGTTAACACTTTGCCGGCCGGTTATTTCTCGCATCGCCTTTACGCTGCCGCCGACGAATTTTGCGCGGATTCTCCTGCCACCGACTGTGATATTTACGCTATCCGTCGTACATAGGATATCGTTATTATTAAAAATGGCACTAAAATGTGTGTTACATACATTTTAATGCATATTTTTATACCCTTAACACGTTGACTGCCACGGTGGTCACAGGTCACCGGTGCAAAAGATCTGACTATAAATGCAAAAAATTCGCAATGAAGCCTATTTGCAGTCTTGTAAAAGCAAGTGATATGGCAACGGTGGTTCAATACTTTGGCTTCTAACAACTCTGCGTTACCTTCAGTTTGCACGATTTAATCAACCTCTGCAGTATTTTATCGCATCGCAATTCTAACATAGCAAAAATACGCTTGGCCGTCAACGTGTTAAAATAGAAGCATGTGACCCCGGCTGATAACCGTTGGCGAGCAAAAGTCACGCCAGCGTGACAGCGGCCAGTAACTGTTAACTGAACAGGGTTTTCGTGCATTCACTTGCACATCAGTCCGCAGTAGCCAATTTCTCACTTCACGTTTTCTGCTTATCCTTTTACTTTTGCCACTCTTACCTATTGCTCAATAGCCTCTAGCCTCTAGTTACAAAAAAAGATTTGAAGAGTAGCGTATCCACGAAAAAGGTTATATGACCACTTACGGAAAATGGTATAGAAAAAAAAATCACAAGGATGAACGTAACTCCGCATTATGTAAAGCTATGAAAGTGACGGAGGACGGGCGCGTGCGGGCGGGAAGAACGAAAGAGAAAGAAGCAGAAAGGGTCACGGGGAACCGACGGCGAAAGCTCATCGCGAGAAAGAAATGTGCCATAACGTAATTGCGTAAGGATTGCGTCGGGAACGAAAAAGGCGGACGAGGAGAGACAGATGAGACTATTTCGGATCCCATTCGAATCGTGAGATTGGCTCCTCTTCTGTTGCCCATGCAGATGGAAGGAGGGACTGAGCGAGAACGTCGTGCTACTCTCTACGCTGCGAGTCGTGTCTCGACTTTCACTCTGATCTGTTACGCCTCGACAATATCCACCTCCTCCGCCACCTTCACCTCTCCTCTTCCTCGCCTCCTGCCCGATCCTGTTCTGATTCCTGTTGCGAGGGGTACAAGGTAACGAGACACATAAACGACTCAACAGCGCGGCGACCAATATAATCTATTCGCAACCTAGTCACTCGGAGCCCTAATGACGTCAGGGGCGAACGAAATCGAAAGAGTACAGGTGCTCCGGACAGCGCAATAAATTCGCCCGGCACATACGTCCCCACGGTACCGGTTTATCGTTGTTACGACTTATTGACACCCCGAAAGATAAACGCGCCGGCGTTCGGGCGCGATTAAGAGGGGCGGGATAGACGCGTTGCCCGCCGGTAAATAATTTAAGGGGAATATCACTTCGGGCCGCGGCCCGATGTCTCGCCTAATATTTTTTTATCGCGATCAATATTTCTCGGGGCACCGCGGCGCACGAGATACGTGACTGGCCTCGCGTATAGGGCCCTGAACGCGAGACAGGGAGACAGATCGAGAAGGAGAGAGCGAGAGGAGGAAAGAAGCGAAAGCAAAGACGGGGGAGAAAGAGCGCGCTGAAGTCAGGGAGCAGAAAAATTTATCGCTCTGAGTCAGACGCCGGAGTTAAAAATGTGGGCAATTAAAGGCTCGCTCCCCCCTTCTTCCTCGCCGAGTCTCTCACCCTCGGTGCACATGGTGCATAAGGTGTGCATGCATGCGGAATGCTCTTACGTGTATGCACATAACGATACGCGAGGGGATCTGCTTCGGGATCGCAGGAGACAGATCCGGGAAAAAATTGCGTCGCTCTGCTCTGGCCTTGCGCTTCTCGAGAAGGCTCAACATTTAGCGCGCGGGTTTCATCAGCAACTTCAATGGGGATACGCGGGTATATTCGTTGCGAGCCGAAAATCGTAGTCATCGCGTGAATACACGGGCGTTATTGTTGCGGCCGGTCCAATGTCCTACTCATCAGATTTTACGTCTCGTCTGGAAAATCATCCGAGGCACAAAGATCCTCGCAAATACGGGCAGTTGCGAAGGACGTTTCTTAGAAACCGGAAGGCGCTGCGCAGTACACCTACGCGATCCTTTTGTCATACACGAAGTTCGTCACCGATCGTTTAACGTGAGAGCGTGAAACCATTGGCGCGAGAAATGAAGAAACAGAGAGTTCACGGTAAAACGGCGACACGATGTGCGCATTGCAAAGGTCGCGGTACAATGGCATTGTTTAAAAGTGGATTGATGCCAAACTAGCTTGCGCGAACCGGCCGACCGGAATATACGTACACATGCGTCGTTGAAAAACCCTCTGAGAAGTCCTCTCAAGCACTCTGGCTCACGTGGCGTTCGAAAAATTACACAATGCACACCTCGTCTAAAAGTTACAGAGAATGAAATTAAATTGCGGATGAAATTACTCGTTGCGCCGTGACTGATTGCGCGATTGTCCAATTATTCAAAGTGCACGATAAGATGAAATACGTCGGTTCGTCGGACTCGTGCAAGCCGGCACAAAATTCCCATCTGAGGTCCTCATGGCTCGACATTGTCTTCGCGTGTCTGCGTACTCATCACGTTTTCTTAATTACAACATTCGTGTTAGTGCAATCGGCAATCGCAAGTTCCCGTTTAACCCTTTCACTACGGCGGCCTCGTCCATAATTTGGCTTTATGCTCACGCTTAAAAATGTTTCGATAGCGAATTTTTTTAGGAAAATAAAATTTCTGACGAAAGATACGGTTGATCGACAATAGGCGCATGCAAAAATACTGTACTCTTTAACACAAAAAGCAACATACTGAAAAAGAGGTTCACGGTAAATGTGCCAAAATGGACTTTGGTCAGGCGGCTATCACCCATAGTATATGTAATAGTAGTCACCCATAGTAACGAAAGGGTTAATACATTGAGCGTTGAATTAATCAAAAATAGGTAAGAACATGTATAATATTATCGAAAGAAATCGCTCAGAGACACATCACGGACGAAGTGTTATATAGGACTCTGTCATCCAAGCTCAATAGAAATATAGTATTTAGAATATAGTATTTTATAGAAATATAATATTTATATAGTTTCTTTTAACCGTACATATTCGTCGACCTGTATACATGTTAAACTTAGAATCCAAGCGCAGATCCGGACTTAAATCTTGATCGGCCCACGTGTCCACAGTTTATGCGGTGCGTACAACGACGAATGGTTCTATAGGTTAGCAGCAACCTATACCAAAACGCGGTTGAATGAATAAAGTAACGGTGCCGTGATAGCAATTGTCTTTGGTTTCGCGCGATGGAACAGCGGAAACGTAGGCGAAGGGATCTTACATTTGAACCGACAATCGCAATTTCTCACACGACCCGCAATACGGCTCACTTTCACGTGACAATGCTGCGGAAAATCGATTACATCGTCGTTACACAGAACCTAACTGCCTCTCCTTCGTGCACGACTATTGAATAAATCGTCCTAAGTTGCTTGCTATCAAGTCATTTTAATTTAAACGAAAATTTCAAAATCGCAAACGACACACTGAATGTTACTGTCGCTATCGATTGCGCCGAATCTGTCTTTCCTTTGACCGCATTTGTTTAATACATTTTCGTAAATCGGTTGCTACTCAATTATTTCAATTTAAACGAACAATTTCAAAAACACAAACGATACGGAAAATTTTACTGCCACCGCACTGATACCATCAAACCTATCTGTGTTCTGAATCGCTTGCTAATAAATAATTTTCATTTAAATAAATTTTTAAGTCACAAATTTATGTACAATATATCGATTGCACCGAATCTAACTATGCTTTCCCCATTGACGCATCTTTAATACATTAATTAATAGCAAATAATTTCTAAAACCTGGAAAATCGGGAAATGAAAGTAAAAGATAAAACGCCATCTCGATAGCCGACTAATAGACCATAAATACGCTATAGTCGTAAGGAAAATGTCACATCTTCGAAATGAACAAATTTCGGCGATGACCGTGGACGCCAGGTCGTCGAGACCGTTTAATGAATGTCTTTCGACACAAGATTTACGTCGCCACTGGCAGTTGTTATAACGACAAGCGTTGCGGCACTAACCGGTGAGCAATAATAATACAGACGTCTCGCATGTGGGTTTAAGGGTCAATCGATAAGCGATACAAATATTGACGGTACCGTTTATCAGTGTGCAGGGACCTTAACAGCGACGTCTGGATCGTGATTTTCATCATGAGCTTCGCTTGCTTCATGAAAGAGAGAGAGAGAGAGAGAGAGAGAGAGAGAGAGAGAAGGAGAAACGACGGGGGAGAGTGAGAGTGGAGTTACAAAGAGAACGAAAATGAGTCGTAAAGTTGGGATCAAACGAAGTGAGGTCACCGGTCCGGTTATAAACGCCCTTACTCGGCTCAAGAACGAAACCCATAACAGCTCATCATCCGTCGGATCTGATTAAGGGAAGTTTGCCGAGTGCGAGGCGATGTTTTTCTTTTGCCGGCTTTCCTTGCACTTTCACAAAACATGTCACCGCGCAACCCTCGCTCGCGGTCGGTGAACGCTGAGACTATTTTCAACGCCAGCGACGCAACACTATCAGCGGCGGCATAAATTTCTTGCAGAAGTTTGCCTCGTTGATAAGTCGTGCCGATACGAGAACTGACGAAGCAGATTTGCAAGGGCGGAAAATCTGACGGACTTTCTTTCTCGTCGGACTTTCGCGCACTTCCGCGGAACGTATCGTTGCTCAACCCCTGCACGCGGTCGATTAACGATGCAATTATTGTCCAGTTCACCGGCGAATCCACGCTATCGGCAGGGGATAATGGGTGGAGAAATTACGCATTGATAGATTATGCGATCTAAGCGATGTGACGAAGCGGATTAACGAGAGCAGAGAATGTTGCTAGCTCGTAAAGTAGTGCCCGCCGGCTGAGAGATCGATTGTCGTACTGCGACAGTTGGTGTCGAAGTTGGCAACTTGCGAGGTTTGCGGGCCGTATGCACGACCCTGTAAGATCAAACTTCCCGACGATACGGAGACTTTACGCGACGGTTACAGATCTTTTCCGACTAAAATGATCGAGGCGCGTTCCTATCGAAGGTTCTGGGCAATTAAAAAAACCTACGTAAAGCCAATACGCGTGAAAGTATTCCAAAAATAATGACAAGTACCGAGAATGAAAGAGACTTAATTTTGACGGTAATGTAATGTTGGTTGATCTTAAAAAAAAATAAAGCGAGTTGAAGATAAATGTTACCGCATGTTGGGAATAAAATATCGCCCGGACCCGCTGAAGTCTTTGTTCAGCACGGGACGCCGATTTTATGACATCCGGAAAACCTGTTCCTGAAAATATTCATCCGACAAATTACCGCAATTTCGGACTGCGAGATGAATTATTTTTCGCCGACAAGGTAACGTCGAGGTAACAACGCGTTATAAAACGCGGCTCTGTCTGAAGCGGCTCGGTAAAAAGCGGCGAAACTGTGCTAGTCGCTAAACGCACTGACGATCGTCGCAACCATTCCCGGACGGTAATTAGCATAATTCCGTCACGGGATAGTCCGTTTTTTTGTCGTCAGTCCCGTCACACGACGAATACGGGGACAGGCGAAATTGCCAGTGTCGCAAAATGAATATTATGAATAGCGCGAAACACGCAAATCCGCTCCCGCTCCAATTTCAGTCCTTTGTAGTGAGTTTTCTCGCGGTCAATGACGATTACTGACAGGCTCAATTTCGTCTCGGTGACCTATAATTTCGCTCCTCGCCTTTCCTTTCGATGGAAAGACCCGATCGGGCGCGTGGAAAAACAGAAGAATGAGAGACCGGATAGAGGATTAGTTCCCTCGCATGCGAAATGCCACCATACGGATATGCACACATGCACGTCCGTGCGATTTTATAATTTCTCGGTCCGCCCTAACCGACTCGCGGAATATGTCGTGCAATTACGCACATTCTTTGGAACTCGTGAGGTACTGAAAAAGGCCTGGTGGCGTTGCATTATGCGTGGACAAATTATAACCGGACTTTCGTTGCCGGCGTAAAACGCCGCGACTCTTGACACATCGCCGACCTGGCATTTTATTACTAACTATACTCATTATCGAAGTATTTCTTCGCCTTGACCACTCTTAACTTATTTACGGTTCGTTCGCCGTAATGACTGTTATCTTCAGTATTTTATTTCAACGAATAACTTAATAGCATTGCTAACGAAACACGGGACACCTTTTCACCCGCCCATAAAGCGTTAAAAATGTAATCGACTAAAGAAAAAGTCTAGCCACTGTACACTTGACGCTCCACCGCATCGTTCTATACATTGAACTCATTGAATTGGGCACACTTCGGCGTTTATCCTGCCAACGGCAAATTCGTCCGTCTCGGCGGCTTTTTTCTCCTACAGTAGCCACTTATCGAGCGATCGGCGTATCCTAGATTCCCCAAATAAAAAGCAACCGTTCGGCCGCGAAAAACGGGAAGGTCATGGAAGTATCTCCCGCGAAAGAGGCGTATTCGTAGAACAGCGCGATTCCGCTGACCCGTGCACGCTGCCAACGATCGGCGGAGTATTATTGTTCAAGACAGAAATACCGTTAACCCGCGCGCAATGAAATATCAGTCTCCGCGTACTTCGGAGCAAAAAGAAAAACACGCCTCTCTCACCGACTGCCACGGGGTAAACAGTGTTCGCAATTCCGGGGGAGAACATTTTTAAGTCCGCTGCGCATAATTAATCGGTAATCTGCAACGTCGCCAAATAGAGAAAAAATGTGCTCGCCAATACGTCATCCTAACCAATTCGTTCGGCTGCTATCGGTCTCTTAAGTTTAGAATGCGGCTATGCGCTAAACGTCTTCCCGCCACGCGAGTATAGAGCTGCGTTTGATAAAAGTCGAGTAACGCACACGCCTGTGCCTATCGGCATGTCACTCCGCTTGCTCCATATTCTACACGCGCCAGTTTGATCTCGCAGAATTAATGGGCAAACGTAGATTTCTCCGACTGGCTTTCCTCGCAGCGATACTCAGTCGCGTTCCGTTGTACGCGAAAATAACAGGAGAGTTTACTGGACGAATTTCGCTTTGTCGAGCGTCGAGAAAAGATGGAGCAGCGGCGGAGTGCTACATGTGCGGGAGAAAGAAAACGAGACGAACGCCTAACCTACCTCGTGGGCATTTCTTCCTTTGTTGCATCACTTTAGGCCGCGCGCTTTCCGAGAGGCATTACACACGGATATACTTCACGGACACGAGACGTAAGACGTGCCATATAGATAGGTCTGCACGTTGCTCTATGTGAAAAAGAACCTCAGGTGCTCTCGTGCCACCTTTTCTTAACGGAGTGCACGCTTGTTTGCGCCCGCGAGCAACGCATTCGAGTCGGACGGTAAAGATGATCCGCACGGCACAAGACGTCCCCGGACAAGAATGAACTCAATCGCTCGCGAGGTTAACTTTCAGGAGTGTTGGACTCCAAAACGGAACGACGCGCTCGACCGGCGTCCACTGACGCGAAACGTCAAGATGATCGGTCATTCGAGACCTCACTGCACACACCACGCTCCTAAATCCGATCGCTCGGACACAGTCCCTCAATTCCTACCGAACATTCGAATTGGGCGCGTTTTTCGCCAGATTCAAATGCACCGCGTGGCGGTTGAGCGGTCAACGACTGCCGTCCAGTCCCGAAGACGACTTAACCTCCCTCTTCCGAAATAGACCCCGCTCGTATCCGGAAAACTAGCGAAGACTGTTTTACTAGAGACTCACCATGCAGGAGAGCTTCTCGTTGGCGTTACGCCCGCGGAACAGCCTGTGACCGATGTTACTCCAAAAATCCACAGTGTGCGTGTGTGCGCCCGCTCGTCCTCCAGGACTGTCCTCTTCCTCTCACAATCCGCACCGGTCTATCGGCGCTTAGTCCCGTCGATGTCAGCGTGCTGCGTCGTGCGCCGATTACCGCCGGAGTCCTTTCGAAAAGGCACCTTCCCGCAGCGAGACGAAATACATGAACCCGCGCGTACGTCAACGGCGCTGGCTAGAAAAAGTGCACACGCGACTCTACCTCGGCTGGCGTCGAAACGGGAAGGCGAGCGCGTCGACTGACGTGTGTAGACGAGCTGAGACGTTGGGAGACGAGCTGAGAGACGAGAAATACGGCGCACACACGAGGCAACCGTACGGCACGCGGATTCAGCGGCCGACTGAAAGGATGCAGTCGCCGTTGGTCCGCCATGGTCCGCTCACGGACCCCTGTGGCCCCTCGTGGTCCGGACCACCCCACCACCGGCGCCACGACAAGAGAGACAAAGCGGTTGCGCGCGCAGCTACACATTTTTTGACCCTCCGCCATTCCCCCTTCCCGGCCTCACTGCCGACTCCCCTTTCTCTTCGTCCTTCCACTCCTCATGTTCCCCGTTGCCTACCCTTAAAGCTCGATTCACCGCAGCTCGACGCCGTAGTTCGCTGCACACATGAGGAGCTACAGCCTTGTTCATTTACGATGTACCTAACCCTTGCTCCGACTTTTCCACCTTCCCGTCGCCTGCTCCGGCATTTCCGGCGCTAAATGTAAGGCGCCGCAATAAAACATTGCAACCGAAGGTAAGTGTGTCCATATCTTCTGTAGCTGTAGCAAACACCTTGCCAGCTTTTACCAATGCAGCGCGCTGCGCTTCAGCTTCACAAAGCGCCTATCCAAATAAAGATTATTAATTTAATACAACTAATACACGTGTTTCAGTCTTTAGCTATACTCACATCAATGGGAATGTCGATTAGCTTTAACAGTTCTTTGACTTCCTGCGCATGTCCAGGAGTTACTTTAACTAATCTTCTATTAAATTTATCGGTATCCTCAACATTTCCTGTAACAAATTGGAGCATTCCATTAAAAACAAAGAACCTTCACGTTTTTAAGAAAAACCAGAGGAATGCAGAACTTTAGTTTCTTTAAGACGATATACAAATGAAAACTAAATGTGACATCGATCAAATTCAAATTTGGTGGCTTTCCATCAAACACACATTTTTTGATCCTCCGCCGTACCCCCTTCCCGGCCTCACTACCGACTCCCTTTCTCTTCGTCCTTCTACTCCTCATGTTCCCCGTTGCCTACCCTTAAAGCTCGATTCACCGCAGCTCGACGCCGTAGTTCGCTGCACATGTGAGGAGCTACAGTCTTGTTCATTTACGATGTACCTAACCCTTGCTCCAACTTTTCCACCTTCCCGTCGCCTGCTCCGGCATTTCCGGCGCTAAATGTGAGGCGCCGCAATAAAACATTGCAACCAAAGGTAAGTACATCCATATCTTCTGTATCTGTAGCAAACACCTTACCAGCTTTTACCAATGCAGCGCATTGTGCTTCAGCTTCAGCTAGATTCTATAAGACGATATACAAATGAAAACTAAATGTGAAATCGATCAAATCCTATTTTTCTCACCAGCTTCTTCCGCAGCTTGTAAAAGTTTCTGTGCTTCGTCTCTTCTTTCGGCGCGTTTAGCCAATTCTCCGCTTTCAAATTTGGTGGTTTTCCATCAAACACACATTTTTTAACCTTCCGCCATACCCCCTTCCCGGCCTCACTGCCGACTCCCTTTCTCTTCGTCCTTCCACTCCTCATGTTCTCCGTTGCCTACCCTTAAAGCTCGATTCACCGCAGCTCGACGCCGTAGTTCGCTGCACACATGAGGAGCTACAGTGTTGTTCATTTACGATGTACCTAACCCCTGCTCCGGCTTTTCCACCTTCCCGTCGTCTGCTCCGGCATTTCCGGCGCTTCCTCCGCACGAAAGCCCCCTGTGTATGTCGCAAAATGAAAATGTAAAGGGCGGCAAGTTACGCGACCACTTTATTGTGTCTCCTACGGGGCAACGCTCTTCAACATTCTGGCTCGGACGTGTGCTTTTCAATATTTCCATTTCCCAGTCCTCGCTGTCTTCCGGAGTCGTTGCCGAATAGTTGACATTGGACACAGTGGTTATTCGGCCCTTTCGTGAATCCGCACGGGAGCGATAAAAGCAAATCCGCAGATTGTAAATTGTACTGTGAACGCCGAAGCCGCTACTTGCTCAGATCGTAAGGTACCCGAACCTATTCAAATACGAGATTACCTTAGAAAATAAAAAATTGATTTCCGAGAACGCATGGTGCAAAGGCCTGTAATACTAGGTCGTCGGTTCATTCATCTGCGAAACAAAACGCAGGCCGCGTTCACCGGCGAGGGCAGGTAGACGGAAGGGTTAAGGATTTCGTGTTTGAACAGGACTGTACACGTAGCAACACGCACCCAGGCGCAGGCTACGAACACACGGGAGGATCCACTTAACACTGAGACACACGGGAATACGGACAGGAGAAATATACAGGAGAGCGCACAGGAGTCCACCCGCAATGTCGCTCACCCTTCCTTACCTCTCTTTCTTTCTCTTGTCTCCTCTTCGCTCGTCGTCGCGTGCGCGTGTGCACGCACACATCAGAAGGCCTGCTTCCACCCCGCGTGTTACCGGTCTGGCGGCTTATATCGATGTAGGAAAAAGGATCGGCCGATTCTATTGCCAGGCCTCGACTCGAGTCATGCGTTGGATTGCCCATTCGGCGGGATTTCCCAGTTGGGTTGGTTAAGAAGAGTTTCAGTACCGGACAACGACGCCGCGGTACCAGTGTTTTTCTTCCATTTACCCATGACCTTTCGTCGGACATCTCTCGCCTAGCCTAGAAATAAAATGCGGTACTCCACCTGGCGATCTCGCGGTGAATATTTTCCTTTGAATTTTTTATAACATGCTTTAACTGCATATTGTCAATGCCCCTTGCGTGTGATCGCAGGTTTCATTAGCGAAGCCCTTTCCAGGTCGTAATGCAGTAATTACCGTGGCCTGTTTAGTGATAGCGCACCGGATATCATGGTTGATCATGACTTGGTTGGAGGTGCCTGCAGAAGGCGATCTGCGTGTGAAACGGAGCTTTCGAACTGGGGGCATCGCCATGCTATTTGTCGCGTTATACGGAAACGTTAACACTTTGACTGCCATGCGTATTCTACTATATTAAAACTGCAACCGGATGAAATACTACAGAATACGATTGAATTGTGCAAAGTGAAAATAATGCGAAGCTATTGGAGACCAAAGAATTGAATCGCTATCTAATATTAATTGCATTGACAAAATTAGAAATGCGACCAATTGGGTATCTTTTGAGTTTTTCGTGGGACCTTTTGCGCCGGTCACCGATGACCACCATGGCAGTCAACGTGTTAATGAACGTACATGCGTTTGTCAATGTTTGTGATATAATCAATAACAGTACTTGCGCGGGCAAAATGCTGCCTGAGTCAGAATTCCGGTTCTACGACATCGGATGCATCGCGAGGGTTGGTGCGTCGGTGCTGTCTCGCGTGTCTAATCAATTACATCATTCTCAATAATTCACGTGCGGCGCACAAATCGCAAAACTCCGGCTAGAAATGAATAACGGAACACTGCTGTACTGGCAAACGTATACTTGGTACAGTAAGTTTTGCCGCGATTCGTTGTACGTGCTCGTCTGTAGATTTCTGATAATGCTGGCATGGAACGAAACGTTATACCATTACCTTTAATAAGTATCGGAACAATTAACATAGTAACCAAAACGGTCAATACACTTTCAGTTCAAATTAAAAAATAAACAAGCAATGTATTCCCAATATTTTCCCAAGATAGTTCTTCAGTGTAATGTCGATAAAGAAGTATTCTCAAACCAGATATGCGTCATCTAACACAGATTGTGTTAAACTAATAATTGGATGCACGTCGGTAAAATTTTGCTGTTAAGGCAGAATTTTAATTCTTAATATCACTTGTAGATGACGTTGATATCTGGAATAACACATCGGCACGTGACTTTAATTGCACAACATACCGTTACGTCATGGGCCAAAATCAAACAACTTTGCGCCAACTGCATGGCTGAAGCTAACCTGCCGCGATCATTATAAATAATAATGAAAATCACAACAATGCAATCGGCACGCACAAAGACAATATGTTGATGCCATGTAGTGATTACAGGAAGATCCGAATTTCCTGATTTATCATATACCAGAATAGTATCATTGATATCTATTTCTAGTTATGTGCAATGTGTTAACCGTTTATTTATATCTTCGGTGTGCCGCTTTTTGAACTAAACTGTTGCAGTGTTTGAATGCCCGTTATCACGAGCACATGCACTGTCATGTTGAGCTGAAATTCGAAACGAACGGCATCTTTTCGACCGACAAATTATGGACGAAATTTGGTTCCGTCTGTCAACACAACTCGAATTACTGCAGGTACCTGGATTCTAATATACTCGTTTATATAATTCACCTGTAACGTATTCATTTATTTAACTGCTAAACTATTTGCGTGATAATACTCTGAAACTTAGTTAACTAGACAATATATTTCCCTTGTCACTCCATATAATTTTGATATGCATTACTGTCATGTTTTTAAAATTTCATGAACTTCTGCATGTGAAGGTCAATGCATCCTTAGCATGCTAGAAACGTTCAAACTATCAAATCGGTATATTCAGTTTATGTAATCAGTTGTGTAAAAGAGAGGGAATTCCTTGTGTTTTGTACTTTGATCATAGTTGCACTGCATTAAATGTATGCGAATATTTTGGAAAAGGTTCAGACATCCATGGCAGCTCACCAGAGTCACCAATGGATCACAACACGTCTGACACAGGGTCAAAGATATTTTCAAGACTTGCACACGGAACAATATGCGCAAGAACTGAACCAAATTATCGAAACTATACTTAGCTGGATTGAAAGCGGATGGCAAAGCTTGCAGCTTCAGTATGATCGTACATACTTTAACTGCGTGCAGTTGTATCGACAGTTTAGTGCTATGTGCACCAATGAAGGTAGTATTCAATATTTTTATGTAAAATGTGACAGAGCATAAACGTATTACTTGGTTTCAGTGTCAAAGAAAGAAATTCTGTCATTACTGACAGGCATTGCTATTGGTACCATAATTGGATTTTACATTGGTGTAAATTGGAAACACTTTGCACATCACATGCACCATATAAAAGGAATAACATGTCATCATTATATTGGTACTGAGGTGTGTCATGAGCTAGCATGTAAGCATTATTCTGATCAAATGCAGAATTCTAAATTTAAATTGCAAACGTATTTCCAACACAGGGTGCATCACTAGCATATGACTTAGAAATGCCAATGATCCAAAAATCGAATGAATTGTTAATCCAAGTAAAAGCTGCATCTGTAAACACGATTGACACGAAAATATGCAGCGGTTACAGCAAATTTTATAGAAGCCTTCTAAATAGTGGAGTAAGTGTATCATTTATAAAGTATAACTGGAATTACCTGTATGGTAATTACTTCTGTGGCAAAGTAATGATTTTTTATAAACCGTTTCGATGGTCCATTTCTATTTAGAGACACAAACAGTTGCCTGTGATACTGGGCAGGGAATGTGCAGGAGTAATCATAGATATTGGACAAAATGTCATAGACTTTGACATCGGCGACGAAGTGTTCTTAGCAGTGCCTTCTTGGGCTTCTGGTACAATGGCCGAATACTTAGTTGTACCGGAAACGGTGGTAGCGAAACGTCCAAAAAATTTCACATTCGAAGCATCCGCTAGTCTTCCGTATAATGGATGCTTAGCGTGGGATGCTTTAGTCAACAAATCCGTAATAGAAGAAGGCAACGCAAAGAAGAAGCGGTAATATATGAGTTACCGTGAATGACCGAAATTGGAGAATGTCGACTTTCACCGGTGAATGTCAACAGATACCAAATACGTCGGTGAAAGATCGAATATTTCATTACATTGTTGTACGTTCGGACCCTCTCCGGTGTGTGTCGACCATTAGTGCATGATGAATGTCAACATTTACCGGTGTAAGTCAGAAGTAAGGGTATTTAGCAAATATTTCGGACATACACCAAGCGACTATGTGAATGTTGATATTCACCGGTGAAAGTCGAGTAATATTATGATATAGTCGGTAGTAATTATGATATATATATGTTATCGTGAATGATCATCGCGATAATGTCGACTTTCACCGGTGAATGTCAACAGATACCGAATACGTCGGTGAAAGATCGAATATTTCATTACATTGTTGTACGTTCGGACCCTCTCCGGTGTGTGTCGACCATTAGTGCATGGTGAATGTCAACACTTACCGGTGTAAGTCAGAAACAAGGATATTTAGCAAATATTTCGGACATACACCAAGCGACTATGTGAATGTTGACATTCACCGGTGAAAGTCGAGTAATATTATGATATAATCGGTAGTAATTATGATATATATATGTTATCGTGAAACACATATTGGAGAATGTCGACTTTCACCGGTGAATGTCAACTTTTCATAAACTTGTGGTGTGTCGAATATTTCATTACATTGTTGTACATTCGGACCCTCTCCGGTGTGTGTCGACAATTAGTGCATGGTGAATGTCAACATTTACCGGTTAAGTCAGAAATTTATTTCTCAGATATTTCGGACATACTTTATTATCTTGTGAATGTTGACATTCACCGGTGAAAGTCGACATTCTCCAGATTTCGGTGTTTCACTGTAATATATGCGCAAAATATCATCGCGATAACGTCCTCAAAAATAATTTAACATAAAAAAACAGACTAATACGTCCACAGGGTTCTCGTTTTCGGCGGTACCACTCCAGTTGGTTGCATTTTGATACAACTCGTTAAACAATGGGGTGGACACGTATCATGCATCTTATTAATTTTACCGGCAATACCTGTATTTCGATTTGTTATATTTGTGAATCCGATTTGGAGAAGGAACTACATCTTCACGATAAGTATGCATCAAAATTCACGTGAAAATATAGTTACATACCGTCATTAATCATTTCGTTTTCAGGTTTCACGCTATTTTTTATACCGGAGGTTCTCAGGCTGAAGAGTACATATTAAGGAATCATTTACAGCCTTCAGGATCCTACGTGTCGACAGTTCCTGAATCCTTGACGTCGGATTCGTTAGGCTTTATATTTGGAAGTATATTCGCCGGGTACGTGAGAATAAAATTGTCAATCCAGGTACGTTGATAATCATTTTACGCTCATAACACATTGTTGACCGGTCACGAGTTAACTCGTGTTTTCATGGCCAAACGTTGTTGACCGGTCACGAGTTAACTCGTGTTTGCATTTGCGTCGGCTATTTTAATTTTTGAAACGCAGGGCAATATAGAATATAGCAAAATGTTGTTCATTGTGGTCAATACCGTCTGCTTTATTATAAAAAAGTATACTTTTCTTGGCACTGAGGCTTTTATTACAATTCTAGTATTAGAAAGTGTCAAGAATGACGGAACGTGACGCTGAAGCATTTTTCAATCAATTATACGTGAATGCTTTATATAGTTGCCCGAGTGATTTTTAAATGAGTTATAGTCAATTTGGAAAATGATTATTGAAAATGAAATAACAAGGGCACAATCTAGGTCTTTAAAAAAAAAGCGCAACGAAACAAGATATATGTGTAAAAACTCTTGTCTACATCTACGCGTAAATGATTGCTGTACAGTTAATCGTATGAAAAAATATTAGAAGTTACAAAAAATTTATGTCCAAAGTTCAATTTGAATTCATTATGCACGAACAAACTTTATTGAAGGTTATTTATATTGTTTCACTTCCATGTTCACTTACAAAATAATAGCCGGTGACTTTGATAACCTTTTTTACGTCAACAATGTGTTAATCATCTCTGTGAAGTGTTTGGGTATCTTTCTCATCGTCGTTATTTTTGCTGCAGTATATGCTCGGATGTAACACGCTTACGTGGAAGGATGGTTCAAAAATAAACTGCACATACTTACAAGCTCTGTGCGACTTAGCCGAAACCGGACAGTTACAGATAGTCCTTGACAGCGTGTACGCGCCTCACAATATCGAGCAGGCATTGCAACGCGTACTCGATCCGAATGCAATAGGTAGCGTCGTTATAAAGTTTCAATGACGCATCGATGCGTTAGACAGGACTAGAGTTGAGCATATTAAGTGTCTTATATGCGACGAGGATCGCATTTCGAAACTGTTAACCCTTAGCGCTCCAGCACATTTTCGCAGCGGAACAAGTGAAACGGAGTTTTATTTAAAGAGAGAAGAATTACACATGCTATAAAAAAGGTCAAAAAAATGGTTTAACACTTTGACTGCCATGATGGTCACCGGTGACCGGCGCAAGAGATTTTACTGAAGATCCAAAATATCTGCAATAGATAGCAATTATTATTTTATAAATGCAGTTATTGTTAGAATAGTGATGCGATCCTTTAGTCTTCAATACCTGCACATTATATACATTTTACACAATTCAGTGAAAGGCTATAGTATTTTATAGTATCGCCGCTTGAATATAGCAAAATACGCACGGCAGTCAAAGTGTTAATCGTAACAGTGCAGAGACTAATCACGTTTTAACTACAGTTATCAATTGCCAACGCCGACGATTCCGCAGCATTTTAAGCGCAATCATGTTAAAAACATTCGGCTCCGCAGCGAAGCCTACGGAGCGCTAAGGGTTAATTCACCAAATACTACGCGAAAAACAGGACTAGAGTTGAGCATATTAAGTGTCTTATATGCGACGGGGATCGCATTTCGAAACTGTTAATTCACCGAATACTACGCGAAAAACACGAGTAAGAATTGGATTAGCACAAAACATCGAAATCAATCATTTACATGCTAAGGACCGCAATTAAGACTGACGCAGCATCACTCGTGTATGAAGGAAAGAATTTTTTAAACACACGAAAATATACAATTTGTATCCTCACTACTACTAGGTGCTATGGATAACTTAACGGCAATTAATAAAATGACAATATATTATCATAAGAAAATTAATGATTACAATAGTCATCTATGATAAACAGTTGTTTTTACGTATCAATAAATCATGTAGTAAAATGTAACAATGCGCTCGACTGGTGACATAGATGCTCGAGCACTTTGTATGTTGATTATTCGTTGATAGATACTACTCACTTATTAAAGGCGATTTAATAAGTTGTACGTATTTTGTTAAAATATTCAATATTTGAATTCATCGGATTAACACTAAGTAGCACTCCGTAAAGGAGTGCTAAATGCCAATAATGAAAGTTATTATGATGTAACGTTTTTGAGAATGTATACAGACAATTTTGCCAAATCAATAAATCAATTGTTAGATTGGATATTTGTACAGTTACTCATTAGGATGATTGGATAACGATATGAATGTAAATAAGCCGAGATGAAAATTATAATGACATGAGAAAGCAAGTGACACATAATTTATATCAAATAAAACATTTCACTTAGCCCTACCTCGACCCCTACCCCCAGTTTTGCCTTTCTTGACTGGTGCCTTCTTTTCTTCTGCCTAAACGGACACAAACAAGAATATTAACGACGGTGTATGAAAAACGAATAAAAATAGTATACATATTGAAAAAATGGCTCACCTTTCTCTTTACGGGCGTTGTGCTTGGTATGACTTTGAAAAACGTATCCAACCTGCCTTGTGTAGACGTATTACGAGCTTTCAGTAACTTTTTTGCACCGCTTCGTACTCTGTCTTCATTAAACTGTTTCTCATTACATAAATACTGCACCAGACCTTCTTCATCAGGATCCGTCCATTTCAACTTTTAGGATACATAATCTTATTAAAAACTAAACAAAGGTAACGCTAGATTAAGATGTTCAAATTATTTACCTCAATTTCCTCAGCATTTGCAACTTCAGGTTCTATAAACAGCTGCCTCGCTTGTTTGTAATTCCAATCTGTCGGCAAGGGGTATTTTTTCGTATCAATGTTATCTAATATCTTTTCGATCGACCTGTGCGTTTTAATCAGATCAATTGCTCTCTTCGGTCCTATGCCCTTAATACTGTGTGTGTAGTCACAACCCAGCAATATGCAAAGATCAATGAACTGGAACATGATTAACAAAGTACTTGATTAGTAAAACATCAGGCAAATTCTAAAGAAATTATTAAGCATAAAATATATTGGAAGCAAACACTTCTAAGGAAGTACTTGAATAGTAAAACATGCAATCTCTGAAGAAATTATTAACATGTTGCC
This sequence comes from Cryptocheilus praepositus, assembly GCA_033815515.1. Classification (NCBI taxonomy): domain Eukaryota; kingdom Metazoa; phylum Arthropoda; class Insecta; order Hymenoptera; family Pompilidae; genus Cryptocheilus; species Cryptocheilus praepositus. The sequence goes on from JAWWQZ010000315.1 coordinate 9,057,404, forward strand.
TGCCACAGTGGTCACCGGCACAAAAGATTTTACTAAAAATGCAAAAAATTCAGAATGAAGCCCATTTGCAATCTTGTAAAAGCAATTGATATTGGAACGGTGCTTCAATACTTCAAACAACTCTGCGTTACCTCCATTTTGCAAGATTATAATATATAAATGCACGATATAAATACTCTGCAGGATTTCATCGCATCGCAATTCTGAACGTAGCAAAATACTAGGTAACCGATGCAAAATATTTTATTAAAAATGCAAAAAATTCGCAATAAAACCTACTTGCAATCTTGTAAAATAATTGATATTGAAACGGTGCTTCAATACTTCGGCTTCTAACAACTCTGCGTTACCTCCATTTTGCACGATTATAATATATAAATGCACGATATAAATACTCTGCAGTATTTCATCGCATCGCAATTCTGATTTAACGAAATACTAGGTAACCGATGCAAAAGATTTTATTAAAAATGCAAAAAAATCGCGATTAAGTCCATTTGCAATATTGTAAAAGCAATTGATATTGTAACGGTGCTTCAATATTTTGGCTTCAAACAACTCTGCGTTACCTCCATTTTGCACGATTATAATATATAAATGCACGATATAAATAGTCTGCAGTATTTCATCGCATCGCAATGCTGACGTAGCAAAATACTAGATAACCGATGCAAAAGATTTGATTACAAATGCAAAAAATTCGCGATTAAGCCCATTTGCAATCTTGTAAAAGCAATTGATATTGTAACGGTGCTTCAATATTTCGGCTTCAAACAACTCTGCGTTACCTCCATTTTGCACGATTATAATATATAAATGCACGATATAAATACTCTGCAATATTTCATCGCATCGCAATGCTGATGTAGCAAAATACTAGATAACCGATGCAAAAGAGTTTATTAAAAATGGAAAAAAATCGCGATAAAGCCCATTTGCAATCTTGTAAAAGCAATTGATATTGTAACGGTGCTTCAATATTTTGGCTTCAAACAACTCTGCGTTACCTTCATTTTGCACGATTATAATATATAAATGCACGATATAAATACTCTGCAGTATTTCATCGCATCGCAATGCTGATGTAGCAAAATACTAGATAACCGATGCAAAAGATTTTATTAAAAATGCAAAAAAATCGCGATTAAGCCTATTTGCAATCTTGTCAAACAATTGATATTGGAACGGTGCTTCAATACTTTAAACAACTCTGTGTTACCTCCATTTTGCACGATTGTAATATATAAATGCATGATATAAATACTCTGCAGTATTTCATCGCATCGCAATGCTGATGTAGCAAAATACTAGATAACCGATGCAAAAGATTTTATTAAAAATGCAAAAAAATCGCGATAAAGCCCATTTGCAATCTTGTAAAAGCAATTGATATTGGAACGGTGCTTCAATACTTTAAACAACTCTGTGTTACCTCCATTTTGCACGATTATAATATATAAATGCACGATATAAATACTCTGCAGTATTTCATCGCATCGCAATTCTGATTTAGCAAAATACTAGGTAACCGATGCAAAAGATTTTATTAAAAATGCAAAAAAATCGCGATTAAGCCCATTTGCAATCTTGTAAAAGTAATTGATATTGTAACGGTGCTTCAATATTTTGGCTTCAAACAACTCTGCGTTATCCCCATTTTGCACGATTATAATATATAAATGCACGATATAAATAGTCTGCAGTATTTCATCGCATCGCAATGCTGATGTAGCAAAATACTAGATAACCGATGCAAAAGTTTATTAAAAATGCAAAAAAATCGCGATAAAGCCCGTTTGCAATCTTGCAAAAGCAGTTGATACTGGAATGATGCTTCCATATTTAATCGATTGAATATTTTCACGATTTAATCATACACTGCAGTATTTCATCGCATCGCGGTTCTAACACAGCAAAATACGCCTGGCAGTCAACGTGTTAAGCGTAAAATATATTAAAAGCACACACTTCTTCTTTGTTCAATTCAAGACCCTCCAGAACCTTGTCGTAATGAAATTCCTGAACTGGCATTTTTCTCGCTTCGCTAAATGTGAGGCGCCGCAATAAAACATTGCAACCAAAGGTAAGTGCATCCATATCTTCTGTAGCTGTAGCAAACACCTTGCCAGCTTTTACCAATGCAGCGCACTGCGCTTCAGCTTCACAAGGTGCCTATCCAAACAAAGATTATTAATTTAATATTACTCGTACCCATGTTTCAGTCTTTAACTATACTCACATCAATGTAGGGAATGCCCATTAGTTTTAGCAATTCTTTGGCTTCCTGCGCATGTCCAGGAGTTACTTTAACTAACCTCCTATTAAATTTATCGATATCCTCAACATTTCCTGTAACAAATTGGAGCATTCGATTAATCACTTGACATACAATGACTTGACATGTCCGAGACGTCAAGAATTATCTTCGGCGAAGACTGGGAAGTATACTATTAGATTATCTGTTTCGGCCGTGCATCGATGCTGTTTTGTTTAGACTGTTGAAGATGCTTTTCCTCTTTCAACAGTCCTTATTGAATGTTATCGGTATTTAACGCTTTTGTTACTATGGACGGCTATAGTTGCCCTCCACGATACGCTACTTATATATATCTTGGCACATTTACCATGGACCTCTTGTCCCATATGTTGCCTTTTTTTTAGAGAGCATAGCATCGTTGCACGCGTCTATTCTCAATCAATCGTACCTTCCGTCAGAAATGTTCTTTTCCTCAACAATTTGTTATCGAAACATTTTTAACCGTAAGCATAAGTCCAAATTGTGGACAGGACCGCCGTAGCAAAAGGGTTAAATTAAATGGTATCCTACGGATGCGTCGACGCACATTTTATTTGTATGTCAAGTGGTTAAAAACAAAAAAAATACATGTCTTTAACTACTTGCGCTGGAAATACGTGCCATGCACGTCATAATGCTTTTGTCACACAATCGCCAACGACGTGGCATATACGTTCTCATGCGATTGTCACAGAAACAAAAACGATGTACACATATTTTATAATCAATCGATGCTCTGTATTCCCTTCAAAAAACTATAAAAAGTCCTCGCTCAAAAATGAATTAGTTTAGAAAATATAAATCGCAAGTTACACTGGACCGTTCTGGTACACGCATCTGTGAATTTTTTGCCAGTGCAAGTAGTTAACCCTTTGCGGACGGAGCGATTCGAAGCCGATGACACCCATCAAAATTACCAACTCTCGTTTAACACATGCCATTTGCAAAATACATACATATATGCCCGCCTCGGCTCTATTACTTATTTTTCTCGAACGCATATTTATGTCTCGGCTTTATCAGGTGTTTTCGCTGAACATAAGTATGCCTTCATCGGTTATAGGAATATCTTATGCTGAACGCACATAAGCGTCGCTCGTCCGCAAAGGGTTAAGAAAACGCAGAGAAATGCAGAACTTTAGCTTCTTTAGGACGCTGTACAAATGAAAACTAAATGCGGAATTGAACGAATTTTGTTTTTCTCACCAGCTTCTTCTGCAGCTTGTAAAAGTTTCTGTGCTTCGTCTCTTCTTTCAGCACGTTTAGCCAATTCCCCGCCTTTCAAATTTGGTGGCTTTCCATCAAATACATATACGGGCTTAATGCCTTGTTCTACCAAGCGGATTGTTCGATAAAATGTGCCCATGAGATGACTAAAATAAAGCATACACTCTTTTAATAGAAATTTTTAATTTTCTGACGTTTTTTAGAAATCAGATGCAGTATGGGTTCTAAGTATAATAAAAAGTTTTATATTAATACTACAAAAACGATATAACTAAATGACCTATATATATGAATAACGATAACCTATATAAATAAATAACGATATAAATAAATAACCATCTCAAAAACTGAGAACACAATGCAAACATGTTTTTTGAATACCTTGTTGTTTCCCCATCTGTTGACACAAGCTGTGAACCTTCGCTCCGTACAGCAATTAAGAATTGATAAAGGCACATAGACGCATCAATAGCAATTTTCCGACCTGCAATGTCAAAACTACTGCTCAGTACAAAATAGAATGTTTGTTGTTATCCAAAAACGTTGATCCGATCCACGAAAGTCTTATTGCGTCGTCGACAGGTTTACTGACAGATCATATTAGGAGTAAAAATATTACCGAAATAGTGTTTTAACTCCTTCTCCTTGATGGCACTCGGTGCGATATCAGCAATCAATTTTGACAAGCCTAGAATACCCATTTTTCGTTAGGAATTCACACAGAAATCACAAAACTTCGCAACCAATATTCCTATCCGTTTCTCGAACGACGCTCGCGTGTTCTACGATACCGGCAAACATTTCCCGCCAATTCACTTCCGCCATCTATATATCATCTTTTATTTAACTTCCAAAAATTCCGTACAATCTTATATAGTTGAAACTGAAAATACTGATCATAATAACAAACTTCGCTTTTTTATTCACATAAGTAAACTTATGTACTATTATTATGAGCAGCCGAAAAATTGTGCTTAGGAATACTTATGTAGGAATTGGCTTGTCAATGTTTGTATGTGTGTGTACACGACTTCTTCAAAACTTTTGATTCCCACGTGGTTTTCAAATACTAACCTCAACCAGATGCGTCAACTGGTACAAGGCTGGTGTGCAATTTTAGTCATTAAATCATGATGAACGGAAATTGTGATTTAATAAAGACGATAGAGGATGATGAGGAAGTGCCTGACTTTTCGGAAAATTCCGATGAAGAAGACGACGTGAGTTATGTCGTACTTTATATGTGATGATAAAAACTAATACAGTTTTCATGTTTAGAGTTTTCATGGATATTAGTTTGACATCTGTAAAATATATGTATTATACGACGTGGGTGCACGATTTCTTATGAACAATTTCATTTTTGTGCAACAGTTTCAACCACAGAAGCAGAAGAAAAAAGAGAGGAAGGATTTCGATACTAGCTTTCAGTTTGTAAGTGACGCTTCTGCGTACAATCACGACACGTGGAATGATTTGAGTAAATATATAAAAAGGAAAGCAAAGAGTAAGCTGGATGATAAGATTAATAATGTCAGGAAGCAAAATAAAAATCAGGTAAACCATTGCTTCTCCTTAGTACATCTTATAAACAAGAATTGTATCAATCCTACAATTATTTTTTAGGGTGATCTAAATGATACTTTCATTAAAGAAGAATCAGATAGTTCTGATGGAGATTTATCGTTATCAGAAGATGAACTTAAAAAAGGTATTAGAATAAATCCGCAAACAAATTTATAATATTATACAATTACCTAAGTCCAAAAATGTTCCTACAGATGTATTTAAAACGAAGGAAAGGAAAGGTAAAAAGAGAAAGTTAAACAATGACAAAGATGAATTAGATTTTGAAGACTATTCACAGCCTGATTTGCATGCAACATTTTACCAGATGAACTTATCGAGACCACTTCTGAAGGTAAATTGAATCATTCAATTTCTAAAGTCTATGCAAACTTACTGAGATTTCATTTTGTAAAAATTCTTTCTAGGCCATAACAACAATGAATTTCGTCCATCCAACACCTATACAAGCAGCTACTATACCAGTTGCATTAATGGGTAGGGATATATGCGGTTGCGCAGCGACTGGTACAGGAAAAACTGCAGCTTACATGCTTCCAACGTTGGAGCGATTATTGTATAGACCCGTAGATGGGCCTGCTATTACAAGAGTTTTGGTACTTGTACCCACGAGAGAACTTGGTGTACAGGTGTACCAAGTAACTAAGCAGTTGTGTCAATTTACCACTGTAGAAGTTGGTTTGTCTGTGGGTGGATTAGATGTAAAAGTACAGGTTAGTAAATGTTCTGTAAGAATATAGGAGAATGTGTAAATCATAATATACGGCTGATATTTTGTTATATGAAATTAGGAAGGTATCCTAAGAAAAAATCCTGATATTGTAATAGCTACACCAGGAAGATTGATCGATCATTTAACAAATACACCAACATTCTCGTTGGACAGTATTGAAGTGCTTATTTTGGATGAAGCTGATAGGTAAGAGGCAAAAGAGTTAAATGGTTTATTATAATGCAGTTTTCAGCACTATAACAGCAACTTAGTGTGATTATAATTACTACATAATCATTTTATAATATATATTACATATACCATTATAATCGCTATAATTATAATCATATATATCATTATAATTGCTATATAATCATTATATAATATATATATGTGACAGTGAAACACCGAAATCTGGAGAATGTCGACTTTCACTGATGAATGTCAACATTCACATACTCGCTTGGTGTATGTCCGAAATATTTGCTAAATACCCTTATTTCTGACTTACACCGGTAAATGTTGACATTCTCCATGCACTAATGGTGAATGTTAAACATGTTGGACATTTATATTTTCTTCTCCGTAATTCAGTCGCTATAAAATGTTACAAGGGTAACGTAAGTTTTTCGCCTCTCTTTCTGAAAGGAATGACCAAGAATTTAAAATACACAGTACATTCTATATGAGAAAAGAAATAATAGTAATAAAAAAATTACTTATTTATGTGATTCAAATCTTATTTGTTGCAACAACTTAAACTATTATGACACTTTGAATTGCTCAAGAGTCCCTTGCTTTTACAACTTAAACTATTATGACAATTTTTTGACTCTTCTGTTTTGGACCTCCACCAGAGCATATCTGTGATTGTCGACACACACCGGAGAGGGTCCGAATGTACAACAATGTAATGAAATATTCGATCTTTCACCGACGTATTTGGTATCTGTTGACATTCACCGGTGAAAGTCGACATTCTCCAATTTCGGTCATTCACGGTAACATATATATATATATCATAATCATTATTATAATCATTATATTTTAGGATGTTAGACGAATATTTTGCAGAGCAGATGAAGCATATAGTGAAACAATGCTCCAGAACCAGACAAACAATTCTGTTCTCAGCCACTATGACTGAAGAAGTAAAAGATCTTGCTGCCGTATCGCTTAACAAACCTGTAAAAGTATTTGTAGATAGTAATCAGGATGTGGCATTTAATCTTCGTCAAGAATTTGTCCGGTAACGTATTCAAACACGTATCTCTTTTTAAAACATTAATTATTATTAAAACCTTATATTGCTCAAACTCAATATACTGGTATATTTTTCCATTTATTTTGGGGAATGTTGAAAAGATAGTCCCTCTTCAATGATATTAACACTGCTCGAGGATTGCATTTTCTACTTTCCTAAGAAGATAGTTAAAATTCCACTTATAGGTACAGAAACCATAATGGTCAAAGCATGAGAACTGTTTTTTAATTTTACATGGTAATCAGTATATTGAGTTATATACTCACATAATTTTACATTTGCAGCATACGTAAGGAAAGAGAAGGCGATCGTGAGGCGATATTGGCAGCCTTAATTTGTAGAACGTTTCATGACCATGTCATGGTTTTTCTGCAGACTAAGAAACAAGCTCACAGACTTCACATTTTACTGGGATTATTGGGAATAAAAGTGTGTACATCAATCTAACTCAAACATTCTACGAGTAATATGAAACAAAAATTACATTGGGATACATTATTTGTCATTCTTATCAGGTTGGAGAACTGCACGGCAATCTTACGCAACCCCAACGGTTGGAAAATCTACGAAAATTTAAGGATGAAGAAATTGACGTGTTACTGGCGACCGACGTTGCTGCAAGAGGGTTGGACATAAGTGGTGTGAAAACAGTCATTAATTTTGTCATGCCTGCTACCATGCAACACTACATACACAGGTATTGAATAAATTTAGTATTGCATACTTATTACAGTTTTAGGACCAGAAACAATTTATATTTCCTTTTATCAGGGTTGGACGAACAGCCAGGGCTGGTCGGGTAGGCGTATCAGTATCATTGGCTGGTGAACAAGAACGTTCTTTAGTTAAAGAAATCATAAAACAAGCAAAGAACCCAGTGAAAAATAGAATAATCCCCCCGGACATAATCGAGAAGTATAATAAAAGATTGCAAGCTTTGGAACCAAATATAGAGCAAATACTTGAGGAAGAAAGGAGTGAGAGGGAATTGGCTAAAACGGAGAACCAGATGAATCGTACTGAAAGGATGTTGAAAGAAGAGGACAACAAAGACGGACGAGGTTGGTTCCAAACAAGAAAGGAGAGGAAACAAGAAAAAGAAAACTTGACACTGACGCAGAAAGAACGGAAGAAAAATAAAAAACGAGATGATCCGCCTAATATTGCGGACGGAAGGAAGAAGAAGTCTAAAAAGGACCAGGGCAAAGAAACAGCTGAGGACAGAGCGAAGAAGGAATTAGAAAAGATTGCTGCTTATCAGGCGCGACTAGCGAAGAAAAATACGAAACAGAAAAAGATTAGAAGAGTTTTGGACGGAGACAACCGCACTAACAATAAGAGAGGTATGTTTCTTGTTGAAGGCGAATCGAATATGTACTCATTTGGTTTTCGTATTCATTTTTTAGGGCCAACGAAACGATCGAAGTCATCATTTGCAAGTGATTTAACTGATGTGAGTGGGAAAGGTGTAAAGAAAATGCGTTATGAGTAAGTCTATGTTTTAATTATGCCTAATGAAATGCCTCTTCATGGGTGAGATGAAACTTAATTCATCGGTCTTTTTTGTAGGGCAAATGTGAAAAGGAGAAGCTCCTCAAAGAAGACGACATCAAATTCCAAATTTTCAAAAGACAAGAAACAAAAATCTTTTAGAAGGCGATGATTCGTTATTTGCTGACTAACTCACAAGAATTGTAACGCATTTCTATTAAATACGTACCATTTTAAATGATGTGTTTTATTATAGAACCATTACAATACTTTTACTTACGTCACAGATTGACAAATGAGAGTAGCACTGATTACTTTAATTGGTTTTTTTCGGTCAGAATATGTATACTTGGTACGCTATAACCTATTAGCAAAAATTGCAGTACTATGCAATGATATTGTGTATGAAACGACGTCGAATTATTGAGATGGTACTGAAATACGTTGAGTAGAGAGACACGCAACAAAAAACGAACTGTAATTTAATGGAAATCTCGATGGACACATTTGCTGCTGATTTAAACATACATGTTCTGTAACAAATAAATAAAACAGAATTATATGACAACTATCTATAATTACCGAATTACTTAAAGATTTTTTTCTGGCTTTCAATGAAATGGTCAAAGAATTGAAACTTGCACTGTACTGTAAATTCAACGAAGAGGTAATAGGTATGTGATATTAATCCTATTATATCTATGCAATCTCAGGCATTCGTCACTATTCACATTTTCACACATCACTTGCACTCATTCATTTAATACAATTTTATGCGTAATTCTAACGGTCCTAACATATTAAAAAAGAAATGTTACACGAGCTAGGCCCACTTTCAAGTTACTTTAGCTCCGTTTCAAATTCGTACCCAAATATCCTCTTTGACTTCCCTCTATGCATAAAACATCTTTTATAAAATTTTCTGTCTACTTAGAAAACTGGCTGGTAAAGATATGTTTCAAGTAATGTTGTCTTTCGAAAATTGTTAATTATAGTTAAAATGCAAGGCAACTCGTAATATACTTGAAGGAACGTAAATTCCGTATCCAATATGTTTACTTTAAAATACCGATTTTTTTTTCACCGTTTTGTACGGGTCCCGTATATTAACAAATAACGCAATAAGAATCGTCGAAACGTGAATCCAGTAATCATACATCGTGTGTCATTATGCACCCATTATTATAGTATGGCTGGTAAATAAAAAAAAACAGTACGTTATTGTAATATAAAGAAGGCATTAATTCGTTTTAACATTATAAGTCACAGAACATTTAGAAGAGAAAGTATGTGTACTTGGATAATATGCTAAAACTTAGTCGCATAAAAGAGGATACTCAGTACCCTTCAAACACTACGTTAATACATGTCACAAATATCATGAAAAAATTTCAGTATACAATTCGTGGAAGTGGCAAAGCTGCGCACTTATAGTAAAAACGTTCTAACGAATCGAATGAGTCCGCCGACATTCGCGTGAAGAACAGAAAAGGTTTGGGTACAAATTTGAATAAAACGAAAACGGTGAACGGCATCGATAATACGCGCGCAACCATTTATTGCTGTGCAGCTATGTGAAAATCAGCGTATGTAAAAGTGACGACGTTTTTTTTTCCTTTACCTCGATGAGCTAGCAGATAAATGTATTGTCACCATTCTTATCTCAAAATGAAAAAGGAAAGAAAAAGGACTCACACACATGCACGCGCTCGTTTGTCTTCAATTTTCTGACCCTTTAAGATTATTGTGCACTATACATTAGAAAAGTATATAGATACTATAGAAATGTCCATAAGACCACATCTCTTAAATAAGTTAGAGAAAGGTTTCGCCAGGTGCTGGCCGAACTATTCGAATATTAAATTACTTTCAGAATTAAAGTATAAACAAATCATTCTGTCACAAAACAAACGGGTTTCTTCTTTTCTTCGGGTGTTCGTGTCTGGAATTTAAAGATCTTACAGAACTATCTAGACAATCATTTTTGTCGTCCACCAACGTAATTTTGGCGCGAATGATTATAAATCGTTCAATTGTAATAATAGAAACAACCAACTTTGGATCACGAAACCAATTAAACCGTACACCTCTTTACTCAAAGACGTCATTTATACAAATCTGAAAAACTTACGTTGCTCACCCCTACAGTAGAATTAACAATATACCACTTGTTCGAAAACGTTACTCACTGCCAAAGAATAAGAATCCCATTCTTACTCGAGAACACGAGTACCCTTCCCAAACTGAAGCGCAAAAACGAACAAGGAAACGTTTGTGAGACATCATTCAAGGAAGAAAGGCTTTTAAACTGAAAGATAACTTTTCTATGTTTCCGTAATTATAACAAATATCCAACCTCGAATACGGTCACCTCAAACAACGTAACCAATGTGTTTACAGATTATTTCATGCTAGCGTTGATTTTATAAAAGGAGTCAGAAGCGCGTATGTTCATATTCCGCATATTACGTGGGAAAGCGAACACATACGCATAGCAATGTCACTCCAGGCGAAGTAATAAACTCTTCGTCCTCATTACCCACAAATTGTAAATCCCAGAGAAATATCCGGATTATCGTAAGCCTACACGCATCAATAATTTGAAGTTAATGTGTCATAATCTTAACATCTTACAGTCTAGAAATACGCGAACGACTTAGGTTTATTAATTGTTGTACATAACCAAAATATTCTGTTTTCTAATTTGTAAAGTATTTTTAGATTCTTTCATTCTTATCGTAGTATCATCGCGCCCATTAAGTCTTTCCCCTATTCCTACGTCCCCCCCTCCCCCCTTGGATACTGTTCACGCACTTAATTATTTATTAACTTTATCTGACTCCCTTAATGCCCTCTTCGCCGGAGGTTCCTCGATCTGAAATCCGTATTTTCAAATTAGATATGAAAGTTCGTCAGCGATAAGTTTGAGTACCTTACCTCTTCTTCCAAACCAGGTAATTGAATTCTAGTTTCTGATGCTTCGGCGGGCTGTAATGGAAACGAAATCATTTGCAACTTGAAGTTCAGATAAAGCAGCGGTATACAAAAACAAAAATGTATAAGATATATTTATCTATAAACAGGTGATAAATTACAATTAACAAAAAATGACGAAGACGTTACCTGCGCATCAATGCATTCCACTTCCGCGATTTGCAGCTTGAAATCACAATTATATATGCTCAAAACTTTAGGAACTATAATCTTGTACAAGTTAAACATCATATGCGGCTACAGATTATTTTAAACGAGACAATTGTTCTCGGTACTTGCCAATATTAATTCAACGTGGGATGTTGAACGAGTACGTATTCAAGTACAAGCAAGAAATAATCCTTCGTATTCAGTTTGAATAGAAAGATTGATGCAACTTACCCTCGCATCGGTTTCATTAGGTCCGATACCCACTTCCTTCTGTTGTTTAGCCTTTGCTCTGCGCTGTGGCCTTTCATTGACTGTGTGCGCATTGTGAAGTGATACCTTCCCCTTGGGACTCGACATGCTTATTTGCAACTCTGCCGGCAAGTAATTCTTCGTGTTCGCTAACAGTTCGTCGGCCCGCTTGAAATACATCGTCGGAATCCGTGTTTCGCTCGGGAACTCCTTCATGTCGAAGTTGGTTGTCTTCGTGTATATCACATTCATAGCCAGGTCGCATACAGCCCATAGTTTCTGCAAAACCAATAGCGTCAACTTTTCGGCTCTTATGTCTCGGAAACTGTAATGTCATTAGATTAATTACGTAGTTCATGTTATTATCCTCGGGTTTCACCGCGTCTTTGTGGCTCTTCATCCTTTCGACGAGGTTCTTGTAAAACCCGTAGCAGTAGAATTCGTTTTTCGTTATCAGGGGTTCCAGTATGAACCATAAACATTGCTGAATGACTTTTAAATGAGTAACGATTAAGTGGCTTGTAAACTCGGGATCGTGTGCCAAAATGGGAACGGCGAATACCAACATATAGTCGGGCAGAATATGGGGAAGTTGACCTGGAAGGTAATTGAAGTTTATCAAAATTTATAGTCGACACGTGTTCACTTTTAAGAAACCAGAAACGTTGAGATGATATTTTACATCACAATGTCTTACTGTTTACTTTCTTACCCATAGCCCGTTCTACAGTACCCAATGACAACGTCTTAACGTAATCCCTCCTCTTATTTATGTCGGTCTGCATGTATGTCTTCATCACGCACTTCAATCTCTTGTCCGGTTCCTTGCCAGCCAGAGCATAATATCCCATAAAATCTAGTGGCAAACACTTGTTCGGAATACCTCTTCCAAGACCCTTATGTAATTTGGTACCAAAAGCTTCCCTCACTTGCGGAACTTCGTCCTGCGAAAATATACATTTAACTAATTGTACGTCATTGAAACATATATTAACACGTTGAGTGCGGCGCCGATTTCGCTAGACTTTCCGCTCAGCATCAACACGCGACGCGGAGGATCAACACTTCACTGGACCGAAAAGTATAAACAGAAGATTACTTTTTTCACTTTTTCGTTTGGGATTTTGGCTGTGAGAATGAAGCATTCAATGTCCATGTATACAATTTATAAACATAAGATAATGGGGCAGAGAATGCCAAAATGGCAAAAGATCGAACACCAAAAGATGTCGATTACAATATTTCGGAAACAATTGGTAGATGCTCTCACACAACATGCACACGAGCAAACTCCAGTTGAGGTCGGTACAAGTAGACGTATCCACAAATTTCGAGAAAAAGAAGGAAAGGCACATAAAGTGCGAAAATACTGTACTGAATGTTATAGCACGAATGCAAAAATGCTCGGGCGCGACATAGCGAAGATTAACACGAAAAAAATAGTTACCTACTGTGATATGTGCACATCTCGGCCATATCTTTGTTTACAATGTTTTAATAAACTTCACTAAATTTATACTTAAATTTTTTAATTGTATTTAATAAATTAACCCTTGGCAATGCCGGTCTCATGAACCGATGTCGGTCAAACGAGAATTCCGCGGTTAGTCCCTAGAATCCACGCCGCCGAACGAAAAGTCGATTGCCGGTCCCCAGGGACCGGCGCTGGCTGAACGGAAAGTCCACTGCCGGTCCCTAGGGACTGGCGTAGCACTCAACGTGTTAAAACGGGAAACACCGCGTTATAGGCCAACATTCATACCACCATGAGCTGCGATAGATTGTAAAACTGTTCCGCTGTAAACTGATCGCCAACACCTTTCTGTTCGCAGATCTTCAACATTGAGCAACCGGCCTGCAACCGCAACCAGCTCATTTCTGCTTTGCTTAACCGACCTTGCTGCAGTAGATCTCCCTTGTTAACAATAAAGGCATTTAACATTCTGAATGTTTTTTGCGCAGATAGCACATCAGTCTTGAGACCTAACAACCAGCGTGCCATACACTTCAGACCCTCGAGCCGACATTTTGTCTCCTCCGGAAGTTGGTCCTCTCTGCACCAATCTCCTTCGATCGTATCGACAGTCTGCTCACTGCTCTCCTTCACTAACAATTCTTTCACTATCTAGAAGGTGATATTCAGGAAATCAGACTTTGTTCCTGTACGATACAAAATTATACTCAGTTTTGTGATACTTACTTTTCTGGAGACCATGTTTTTTATTTGTACTTGATACTTGTCGGGCAAATTATAAGCTATGTGACCTAATGTAACTATAGATGTCCGATAATACTCTGAGGTTGGTGCCAATGTATTCTTAATTCTTTCAATAATTTCAGGGAAGATCGTATCATTAATGTTGGTCATATTAACAAATAAACACCTAACAGCTTGCTTGGCCTGCTTTGGTGTTCCAGTCTCAGCGAATGTTTTACATATCGGCACCATGAGTTTCATGATGTCTGGTGCCACATCGCACAGTGGTTTATATTTTCCTAAAAATGTAAAGATCGAAAGAACCAGTGGTCCGACCATTTCGTCCTCTAACTCGAGAAGATGAACCAATTGCATGAGAATGTCATTGTGAAGAAAATGTGGTCCAAACACAAATGACAACATCTATAACACAGAAAGTTCCTTATGTTACCGGCATCCGTGTAATCATTTCAAGAGAATAAACTGACTTTTCTTTCTACTTACTACAAGTAATCTTAAGCCTTTCTCGCCAGCGTTATTTGGATTAAGGCCAACTTCTTCTATCACATTGCCACCTTTCAAGCAATCTAACACGTATCCGATTAAAACTCTAATCGCTTCTTCGTCGATCATAACAGAACTCACTCTTTCTAGCAACATTTTTATCGTATTATAATACAAATTCGTCATAACAGGCTGCCCCAACTTTTTTAGGACAATCGTTATTGTGTCCGCGCATTCTTTGCACGAAACATTCGGCTGTACTATTGTCTCCATTCCTTGCAACAATGCCGGATCTTTCCGCATGTGGGCACTAAACTTTTGCAGAAACTCCTGCACCTTCATGGGATCCGGAAGAAAGCGAGATATCTGATGTATTTTTGTCATAAGTTCATTCGTCGCGTCTGGTTTCTTGACAATGTCCAGCCATTCCACTACAGCTCTCCGAACCCTAAATTACACGGAACCTATTAATAATGAGCGCATAAACCTGGAAACCCTCTAAGTATTATCCTTACGCCATCTGATGCTTTTGGAGTTCGACGAAAGCTTTGGACGCATAATCATCGATAGTCCCTAACAGATGATACAATTTCTTCATTCTCTCCTCGGCCTGCAGCTGATAAGGAACCAAGCATGTATTTAACAATCGTTCTACCAACAATCTGTCCTCCATTCCCGCCATGTAATAGCCATGCAATATTTTGTCCTTTATCCAAGTAACAGCTTTCTTCGTTGCTTGAGGCACGTCAGCGTCATTTAAATGCTTCTTATATATCATCGCGAGACCGGACATGGCTTCTTTCCTAATTTTAAACTGAAACGGAAACGTGAACGTCAATAATTTCGAACACTAACGTTTTCATACCGAATGATCTACCTTCTTGTCCAAGGTTCTCTCTTTGACGAATTCCAACAAGTCCTCGCTGTCTGACACGACTTCAAAGTCTCTTCTGGCTGTCGTCACAATGGCCATGACAACTTCGTATCGGACACTCTCGTCGGCATCGTGTTGTCTCAATTTTAAGGTATCCGTGATATCTTTCCTCAGCTCAGGGTGGTTTAATAAAAAATGCATCGAGTACTGCACGCATTTTATCCGAATTGAGACGCTGATGTCGTTAAATCGACCCAAGAATGCTCTCCACAGTTGTGTGTGCTGCACTGCTAGTTGCGATCCCTTCTCCGAAAACATCCTGGCCAACAGAGCAACCGCGCCCAATCTTTCGTTCTCGGAAGAAGATTTCAGTTTGCATTCCAGCTGTGGCAGGACGGACAAAAGTACGCTCGGGCAGATGTGGTTCAACTCGTAAATCAAGTCGTAAACTTTCTTGCAAATTTGTAAACTTTTCTCTTCTTTGCCCAAGATTAACACGTGATTGAAGAACTGAAAGAGTCGAAACAGGGTTTAATGAGTTCTTTGAGTCAATATGATTTTTACTTTATCAAAACAATTTATGTGATACGTACTGCCTGAATGTAAGGTTCCAAAGTGTCGCTGCACTTGATCACCAACTCTTTTGCCAGCAAATAGGCATTCTTCTTCTGAGTCTTGTTCGGTTCGACTATGTTCATGAGTATGATATCTAAAAGTTCATTGCTGACAATGTCTGATTCTGTAATAAGTGGGCAAAGGACATCCAGCATAAAGCTTTTTACTTTTCCTGAATGCTCATCGCTAGAAACAACGTTTGACAGTGTGATGTTTTACAGTTTGCTCGTGAAATTATTTACTCGTCATTCTTCGGTGGGAACTTACTTGACTATTCTAAACATAAGGGAGAAGAGTGCGCAAAAAATTTCTTGGCAGTCTTCTAATTCGAAACACATGTTAAATGACTTAACATAGGCCAAGTTCTCCAGTAGGTAAAAATATCTTTTGAAAGCGGGATCTTTAGGGTCTTTCAAGCCAGCCAATTGTTTAATTAAGAACAAGAATATTGTTTTCACCTAGAATCGAACGATTAATCCGTCAAATGATTGCGATCTTCAATATCGATAGAGAATATTCATAGTGTTGTTGACGTTACCTGATCTGCATCTTTATAAGGTGCTTCCGGTGCGTATACCCTTAGGACATCGGCAATACAGCATGCGATTAATAGCTGGACATCTTTGCTTTGATGCATTAAAAAATGTTCCTCCGCTAAATGTAGTGCTAATGGAATGTATTGTTGGTACATCCCTTCGTCTTGACCCATGGCTTGTAAAGTATGAGCCAACGTCTATAATAATCGTCCAAATAAAAAACTCTAGTTCACCGCTATATGAAGATTATAACGCACAAAGTTCACGAATGCTAAATGTACCTTTAGTCTCCTAATTAACTCATCTGGTCCCAGATCTTCTGTAACAGATCTGCACCCTTGAGGGTAAACAATTTCTGACATATTGTTTGATAATTGACCCAAGTGAGCACAAAAAGTTTTTCTGCTTAAAGTAACCTAGAACACGGTCCAAATTCTGCAAAGAGAGAGTATCCCCATGAATACGCTATAACCGGAAATATCGTTTTATCTTTTAAATACCTGGTATGAAGTAGAACTACCAAAGAATATTTATGACACAAAAGTTCAAGTTACGGATACAAAAACCCTAAATTAACACTTTCAGAATACACACAGACATACAATATCAAAGTTTTTATCATAACGCGACCCTACACGGACAATTCCATCAAAATCTCCTCATAGAGCAGGTACGTTCAAAGATTTGCATCTGAGTCACTCATTAGCATTTTCAGTAGAAAACCTCGAAACATATTACGTTACACAACTAAACAAACCAGCACTTATGCATAAAACTACGAAAATAACCGAATTCATTGCTCATTACACTCGATCTCGCACTCAAGCCATTAATTACATCTGTATGTTAATAGATATCTCCGCAAATCCAGTACCCGGGTTATATTTTCTGCTCGTATCGCGAGATAAACAATCTACCAAAAATCCTGCACAACAACAATCCGTATATTCAGCGAAAATCTGTTTCTGCTCTCAGTTGTACTCAGGAATACATTACGGAGCGACTCATGGTTCGAGGTTATGTCCGTTCCCCGTGCACGTATACAATACGCGACGTAAACAATATTATTTCTCGCGCACGATCGGGCTCCGACGTCCCACGGATTCTAACGCCGTACCAAACTGTCGGGCGCAACATGTGCTAACGATGGCATTACCTCAAGACAGGCATAGGCACCGCAGGCCTATGACACTCAAAATATCAATAAAGCAAATATATCTGATAGATCACGGCACGGACTTAGTTTCGCAAAGTACACACACTGCTGCGATATCTTTGCTACTATGTGCGAGTGTATCGCCTTCGTCGTAGTTTACGGAATTTTCTGTAAATACTTGGCATGGTAGAACGTTCAAAATGTCAGCGAAAAAGTGGTGAAATCGTTTTCGTAAACGGTTAAGCGTGTCAAAGGACGCGACAGCGGAATTGGATTGTTTGAAGTTAGCCACGTTTAACGATGCAGGCAGGACGATCGCTGGCAAAACCGCCCTGGCGCAGAATTCCTTAACTGCTCTCGCCTGCGAATCCATTGGTTCGATGCGTTGAGACCCATGGATGCGCCAATGGTAAAGCAGAGACGCTGATAACTGAAGCGCCTTTGCGAACGAATCACTTCGCTGTCGTCACTATGTATCGTAAAACAGTAATGAAGCTAACACGACATTTTACGACCCGGCCTGAATTACTCGGGGTCTACTTCGCAGTCTTTCTTTCCCTGCAAAAAGGCTGGAATTGAGACCGATGTTGGAATCGATGGTCTAACGTAGTCAGAGAATTTGAGTAGATGCTTGCGATTTTTTGTTGCTATGGAAAAATACGGGGCTAAAACGCCGTTTATGGGACGTGTACAAATTATCGGCATCGCTGATAATCTCGGGTAGAAAGGCTGGAATTGAGACCGATGTTGGAATCGATGGTCTAACGTAGTCAGAGAATTTGAGTAGATGCTTGCGATATTTTGTTGCTATGGAAAAATACAGGGCGAAAACGCCGTTTATGGGACGTGTCCAAATTATCGGCATCACTGATAATCTCGGGTAGAAAGGCTGGAATTGAGACCGATGTTGGAATCGATGGTCTAACGTAGTCAGAGAATTTGAGTAGATGCTTGCGATATTTTGTTGCTATGGAAAATTACGGGGGAAAACGCCGTTTATGGGACGTGTCCAAATTATCGGCATCGCTGATAATCTCGGGTAGAAAGGCTGGAATTGGGACCGATGTTGGAATCGATGGTCTAACGTAGTCGGAGAATTTGAGTAGATGCTTGCGATATTTTGTTGCTATGGAAAAATACGGGGCGAAAACGCCGTTTATGGGACGTGTCCAAATTATCGGCATCGCTAATAATCTCGGGTAGAAAGGCTGGAATTGAGACCGATGTTGGAATCGATGGTCTAACGTAGTCAGAGAATTTGAGTAGATGCTTGCGATATTTTGTTGCTATGGAAAATTACGGGGCTAAAACGCTGTTTATGGAACGTGTACAAATTATCGGCATCACTGATAATCTCGGGTAGAGAGGCTGGAATTGAGACCGATGTTGGAATCGATGGTCTAACGTAGTCGGAGAATTTGAGTAGATGCTTGCGATATTTTGTTGCTATGGAAAATTACGGGGCTAAAACGCCGTTTATGGGACGTGTACAAATTATCGGCATCACTGATAATCTCGGGTAGAAAGGCTGGAATTGAGACCGATGTTGGAATCGATGGTCTAACGTAGTCAGAGAATTTGAGTAGATGCTTGCGATATTTTGTTGCTATGGAAAATTACGGGGCGAAAACGCCGTTTATGGGACGTGTCCAAATTATCGGCATCGCTGATAATCTCGGGTAGAAAGGCTGGAATTGAGACCGATGTTGGAATCGATGGTCTAAGGCAGTCAGAGAATTTGAGTAGATGCTTGCGATATTTTGTTGCTATGGAAAATTACGGGGCGAAAACGCCGTTTATGGGACGTGTCCAAATTATCGGCATCGCTGATAATCTCGGGTAGAAAGGCTGGAATTGAGACCGATGTTGGAATCGATGGTCTAACGTAGTCAGAGAATTTTAGTAGATGCTTGCGATATTTTGTTGCTATGGAAAATTACGGGGCGAAAACGCCGTTTATGGGACCTGTACAAATTATCGACATCACTGATAATCTCGGGTAGAAAGGCTGGAATTGAGACCGATGTTGGAATCGATGGTCTAACGTAGTCAGAGAATTTGAGTAGATGCTTGCGATATTTTATTACTATGGAAAAATACAGGGCGAAAACGCCGTTTATGTACAAATTGTGTACAAATTATCGGCATCACTGATAATCTCGGGTAGAAAGACTGGAATTGAGACCGATGTTGGAATCGATGGTCTAACGTAGTCAGAGAATTTGAGTAGATGCTTGCGATATTTTGTTGCTATGGAAAATTACGGGGCGAAAACGCCGTTTATGGGACGTGTACAAATTATCGGCATCGCTGATAATCTCGGGTAGAAAGGCTGGAATTGAGACCGATGTTGGAATCGATGGTCTAACGTAGTCGGAGAATTTGAGTAGACACTTGCGATATTTTGTTGCTATGGAAAATTACGGGGGAAAACGCCGTTTATGGGACGTGTCCAAATTATCGGCATCACTGATAATCTCGGCTAGAATGTTGATATTACATTTCTTAAACAAGCTTAATTTTGGGATTTGTTGTCATATATGAGAAAGTGTAAATACTTTCAGGTGTGTTAACACTTTGACTGCCATGCGTATTTTGCTGTATTAGAACGGCGGTGCTATAAAATACTACAGCGTTTGACTGAATTATGCAAAATGTAAATAATGTGCAAGTATTGGAGACCAAACGATCGCATCACTATTCTAACAAGAACTGCATTTATAAAATGATTATTGCTACGCATTGCGAATATCTCGGATCTTCAGTAAAATCTCTTGCGCCGGTCACCGATGACCATCATGGCGGTCAAAGTGTTAATAATAATTTTGTTTAGGAAAGAAGCAAATTAAGAGATAATACAAAACATCTGAAGACAGAGTATATATCCTGCTACCTTCATTCAATATATTTCATGAGAACTCGCCACAGACATGATTTCGTTGAGGAGTCACAGTTTTGTAAGAATTGTTGATTTCCTTCATTGCCAAGTTTGCCGATGATGTATTCACTCCAAAACATCTCAATGCGTAGGGGTTGTTGAATGAACGGTCAGGATGCGAAATATATTGAAAACCGGAAATTACGACTATTTGTTTGGGTTGCGTATATCATTCTGGTGATCGAATTGCCGACCGGAAGCGAGAGTCGCGTCTGCTCTCTTCAATCTCTTGTGTCTAAGCACGTGCAACGTGTACAGGACTGGTTCAGCGCTGGTCAGTTTTACCACGTTTAAATTGATCATCTCGACCAGGAATACATTGAAATAATGGTAAAAACTTCCACTGATAGCGGTTTATTACAATAAAGCACGATTTGAGTACTGAAAATGTGTAGTGTTTATTATTTTAAGTAAAAACTTAGGGTCTCAGGTTATGGGCGGCGCGGTCAAACATGACGCTCATAAGTTTACAACAACATTTTCACTAAAGTTCATCAATTTTTACTGTTTAACCGTACCGTACCGGTGTTTTGGTGCTTATGGTTGAAAATAAATATATAGTGCAAATGAAAAGCTGGTAAAGTTATAAATTGTTTTTTGTTTGTTAAAAAATAGGCAAGTACAAAGCCTGACAATCCTGAAAAACCAGGACAGGAAGCTCCGCCAATTCACCGTATTAGGATCACACTTACGTCCCGTAATGTGCGTTCCTTGGAAAAAGGTAAGTTCTTAAATGTGGCAAACTATTAAGCGCGTTAATGTGTTTTCAACATTTGCGGGGTGTTTGTGTTACAGTATGCTCCGAACTAATTAACGGAGCAAAGAAACAGAAACTGAAGGTGAAGGGTCCCGTTCGTATGCCTACGAAGATTTTGAGGATCACGACACGTAAAACTCCTTGCGGTGAAGGTTCCAAGACATGGGATCGTTTCCAGATGCGTATACACAAGAGAATCATCGATCTGTATTCGCCGTCTGAAATCGTAAAGCAAATTACGAGCATTTCCATTGAGCCTGGTGTAGAGGTGGAAGTTACGATTGCCAATGATTGAAACATTTAAAATGAAACTGTACAAAGTTTTAATAAAAATACGAAAACACTGAATCTACTGCATATTTCTTAGGGACCTGTGAGAATATTAGAGTTCACTTGTTCAGTTCATTGACTCTTGTAGAACTGTTTTTTCTTGACGTGTTGACACGTTAAGCAACATTGACGTTAAAAACAATTCATGTTGGAACGGTGCTTCAATACTTTGACTTCTAAAAACTCTACGTTACATTTATTTTGCATTATTTAATTATACTCTGCAGTATTTCATCGTATTGTGGTTCTAATGTAGCAAAATACTTTTGGCAGGCAACGTGTTAAAACCGCAAATGCAGTTGTGCAAAATGAAAGTAATGTGAAGGTATCGGATACCAAAGAATTGAATCACTATTTAATATTAACACTTTAAAGAGCGCTTGTCTTGTGTTTTCTACACGCTATCTTTAGATGTCACTTATTTTGATACATTGTATAATAATATACAACGGAACAAAATACGTTTGGCACTCAATGTGTTAGAATTATAAGAATGCATTGTGAAATATGCCTCATGCTGGGATGTATGTAACTTTCGAATTTTATTTAAAGAGTTTCTGCAAAACAGATAGCCGGGTGCGGCAATAACATATTTATTAGAAACTGGTCGTGATCCAAAAACATGTAAAATATATCATTAAATCGGATGCGTGATGCTTGGTGATTATTGGATTAGTCGTCGGGCTGATCTTCATTTCCTGACGCTGCCGATGGCTTTCCGTCTTCGTCTCCTTCGCCTCCGCTAAAATCTCCGTCCATTCCCACCACTTCCTCCTCGTCATCGTCACCCGCAACTTCAGCATTTTCGAACTCTGCCCGTTCCATTTGTCTCGCCAATTCCGCTTCGTCTGTTGCTGTGACTACCTTTGGCTATGTACAAAAAACGACACGTAATAAGCATAACTCTGTACCAATCTTTGAGTCGTATTACTAACATTTATATCTTTGGAATAATTTCCTTAACACGTTGACTGCCAAGCGTATTTTGCTACGTTAGTAGTTGTTAGAAGAACAGAATTGTTAGAAGCCAAGGAATTGAAGCACCGTTCCAATATCAATTGCTTTTACAAGATTGCACATTTTTTGCATTAATAATAAAATCTTTTGCAGCGGTCACCGAGTATTTTGCTATGTTAGAATCGCGATGCGATGAAATACTGCAGAATATAATGAAATCATGCAAAATGAAGGTAACACAATTGTTAGAAGCCAAAGAATTGAAGCACCGTTCCAATATCAATTGCTTTTACAAGATTGCACATTTTTTGCATTTATAATAAAATCTTTTGCAGCGGTCACCGCTTATTTTGCTACGTTAGAATCGCGATGCGATGAAATACTGCAGAATATGATTAAATCATGCAAAATGAAGGTAACAGAATTGTTAGAAGCCAAAGAATTGAAGCACCGTTCCAATATCAATTGCTTTTACAAGATTGCAAATGATTCATTGCGAATTTTTTGCATTTATAATAAAATCTTTTGCAGCGGTCACCGAGTATTTTGCTATGTTAGAATCGCGATGCGATGAAATACTGCAGAATATAATGAAATCATGCAAAATGAAGGTAACATAATTGTTAGAAGCCAAAGTATTGAAGCACCGTTCCAATATCAATTGCTTTTACAAGATTGCACATTTTTTGCATTTATAATAAAATCTTTTGCACCGGTCACCGCGTATTTTGCTACGTTAGAATCGCGATGCGATGAAATACTGCAGAATATAATTAAATCATGCAAAATGGAAACGCAGAGTTGTTGGAAGCCAAAGTATTGAAGCACCGTTCCATCAATTGCTTTTACAAGATTGCAAATAAGCTTCATTACGAATGTTTTGCATTTTTAGTAAAATCTTTTGCACCGGTCACTGATGACCAATGTGGCAGTCAACGTGTTAATATGCTACTAAAACAAAAAAAAACGTACAGCCATTTGAATGTTAAATACTCCGCCCATTGATTGAATTTTTTCTTGAATAACTTCTATCGCATCATTCAAGGCTTTTAGGCCATCTTGCTTTTCAGGTGTAGAGGTTGTCATGACTGAAAAGAATTGTTCAAGGGAATGATGTGTTAGCAGAAACATGGAAGTCTAACAGCATTCGGAGAAAAAATATAAATTGCATACCATATAAAGGAGGTGCAATTAAATTAATTTTGATAGGAAGCTCTTCAGTAGACAGTGCTAAGCCAGCTTTCAAGGCAGTTTTTACAGCATCAATTCCTTCATATCCATAGCAGGCTACTTCCACATCGGCCCTGATTTTGACAGCCTGAGAAGTAAGTTTTCTCTTAATGTTGTTCAGCAATACTTCTTTAGTATGCTCATCCAGGTCACATTCTGCTAGAATAGAGGGATCCCTGAAGTTGCAATGTTCCGTTGTTGTTACTAAAGACTCAAAGTAACGCATGCCATAGATCGGTAAAATGTAAAGATTCATTCCTTACTTACAATACTGATTGTTTGAAGAAATCATAGGCGGAAGCTTTCTGCTTCTTGTATTTCTCCTCGAAATGCCATGCTGTCTTCTGATAGAGTTCTTCCAACTGATCGTCATTGTCATACTGCAACAATTCTGCAACATGTCTTAAAATGGAATTAACTGCCTTAGCCTTAGCGTATCGTTCTGTACACTTCTCAACGTCTTCAGCTGACACACGCCGTTTACTCAAGTCAATGTAACCTGTAACAAATGTCAGAAATTATATAAAAGCACCTCCGATGAGACTAGGTTTGACAAGATAATTGACGTTTTACCTTTATCTTTGTCAACTCTTATAACCACGACAGGCTCAGTTTTGCCTACCCTTATAAGCTTATTGATAGATCTAATACGTCTTCTGGACAACTCAGAAAGGAGAATCATGCCCTCAATGTTATTGTATTCAAGTAAATGCACATAGGCACCCATCTCTGCTATGCTTCGTACATTTACCATTACTACATCCTCCACCTCCGGATATTTTTCTTTATAAAACCGACACGACAACACCATTTTTGCTGAAATTATAACAGATTGTGTCAATAAAAAATGTCAATTTGGATGTGTGAAATTTTAAGATACTTTCAATTGAATAGTTAATTATTGCATGATCTCTGTGAGCATCATTCAAATTTTGCAAGGTTTAACAACTGCTTTCAGTTTTATATTTTACTTATTCATTTGAAGCATAGCTCTAGGTTAACTGTGAGGTTATCTTTGCGGAAGTTCAATATATTATGATCAGTACTGTGCTCTGAATTACCTAACTTGTTAAATCGGCACGGGAAGCGACACAATATTTATTTACACTAACGAAAGTTTTGCGGAACGGTCAAAAGACACAGCGGTATGTTAATAATCCATGTGCAATCTTCACTTGACTTTCAGACAGTCTGATGAAAGAGGAACACAGCGGTGCACAACTCGCGTGTTTATTCTCCTATGATCAATTTCGCCGACCATGCGACACCTGGCGTGATTCGGACATTGAAAACAGTGATACAAACTTGATAGTAAAACAAGACAAACTCTACCGTAATTTCCTCACAGTTCATTATTACACGTTCTCAATCATTCGTCATGATTATGTTTTTCTCTTTATTGCAACAGAAAAGAGCGTTTTTTATTTTCCAATTTTGACCATTACGATTAAAATGTAAGGGGACACAATTTTCGTCCTTCAAGTCGATAGTGCTGTTACGGTGAAACACCGAAATCTGGAGAATGTCGACTTTCACCGGTGAATGTCAACATTGACATAGTCGCGTGGTGTATGTCCGAAATATTTGCTAAGTATCCTTATTTCTGACTTACACCGGTAAATGTTGACATTCACCATGCACCATGCACCACGTGATTGTCGACACATACCGGAGAGGGTCCGAATGTACAACAATGTAATGAAATATTCGATCCTTCACCGACGTATTTGGTATCTGTTGACATTCACCGGTGAAAGTCAACATTCTCCAATTTCGGTCATTCACGGTAACAGTGCTTCTCTACCCTAATTTCCTCACAGTCAATCATGCATCATGATTATGTTTTTCTCTTTATTGCAACAGAAAAGAGCGTTTTTTATGTACTCCAATTTTGACCATTACGATTAGAACGTAAGGGGGCACAGTTTTCGTCCCTCAAATTGAAAGTGCTTCTCTACTGTAATTTCCTCACAGTTCATTATGCCGCCTTGTCAATCATTCATCATGATTATCTCTTTTTTCTTTATTGCAACAGAAAAGAGCGTTTTTCTATCTACTCCAATTTTGACCATTACGATTAGAACGTAGGCCGGCCCAGTTTTTGTTCGTCAAATTGATAGTGCTTCTCTACCGTAATTTTCTCACAGTTCATTATTACGCCTTCTCAATCATTCGTCACAATTATGTTTTTCTGTTTATTGCAATGGAAAAGAGCGTTTTCTATGTACTCTAATTTTGACCATTACGATTAGAACATAAGCGGGCTCAGTTTTCGTCCCTCAAATTGATAGTGCTTCTCTACCGTAATTTCCTCATAGTTCATCATGCCGCCTTCTTAATCATTCTTCATGATTATCTTTTTTTCTTTATTGCAACAGAAAAGCGTAAATTTTGACTATTACGATTTGAATGTAAGCGGGCCCAATTTTCGTCCCTCAAATTGATAGTACTTTATCTATAGATAAATTTCATAAATCAGTGACATTTCTACAGTTTACAGATTTGCTAATACAATCACTGATCGCATTACCTAATATTGAGATTTCTGGAAAGAATTTAGCGGCATTAACACCTACGTGTGGCCGACCGACACAAATAATAAATGCATTGCCACTGACATCGACAAATTGTCCACAATAACATTTCTTGGAAAAGATACCTCCACCTGTTGATTTTCAGCGTAAAACTTATTTTTTACGTTGTCCGCATAAACCACCATTTTGTCCAGAATGCTTCGAATCCTATCATTTATAATGCTTTCTTGTATGTATGTAATTTGTTTCCTGAATTAATTTTTATTTCATTTTTACTATTTTATAAGCAAAATAAATTACAAATGATAATTTTGTTTTAAACTGATTTTCTTGTGTTAAGTTTACACCTACTTACTCTCTTTTATTCGTAGGAATCATTTTGAATTTGTAAAGCAAATGCCGTATAGTCGTCACGACGGTCATAGCAGTCATTTGCTCTGGGAAGAGAAAAAATGACATGATCAGCAAATTATGGTTGTAGCCGTCAAGAGTTTTTTGGGAAAAACTGTGGCCAAATGGGTTAATTTTCACTTCCAAAAATACAACTTACACTCGATTCCATCTGGCAGTCATAAACAATTGAAAAAAAATGTGTTTCTGAGCACGATCATCAAATTAAAAGAGTGCGGCAAATTGTTAAAATTTAAATTTTCATTATGCCGCCTTCTCAATCATTCATCATGATTATCTTTTTTTCTTTATTGCAACAGAAAAGAGCGTCATCGATGTACTCCAATTTTGACCATTACGATTATAACATAAGCGGGCCCAGTTTTCGTCCCTCAAATTGATAGTGCTTCTTTACCACCGCAGTTTTATCATAGTTCATTATGCCGCCTTCTCAATCATTTGTCACGATTATATTTTTTTCTTTATTGCAACAGGAAAGAGCGTCATCGATGTACTCCAATTTTGACCATTACGATTATAACATAAGCGAGCCCAGTTTTCGTCCCTTAAATTGATAGTGCTTCTCTACCGTAATTTCCTCACAGTTCATTATTACTCCTTCTCAATTCATCATGATTATGTTTTTCCCTTTATTACAACAGAAAAGAGCGTTTTTTATGTACTCCAATTTTGACCATTACGATTAGAACGTAAGAGGGCAGTTTTCGCCCCTCAAATTGATAGTGCTTCTCTACCATAATTTCCTCATAGTTCATTATGCCGCCTTCTCAATAATTTATCTTGATTTTCTTTTTTTCTTTATTGCAACAGAAAAGAGTGTTTTTTATGTACTCCAATTTTGACCGTTAAGATTATAACATAAGCGGGCCCAGTTTTCGTCAGTCAAATTGATAGTGCTTCTCTACCGTAATTTCCTCACAGTTCATTATTACTCCTTCTGAATTCATCATGATTATGTTTTTCTCTTTATTGCAACAGAAAAGAGCCTTTT
Source organism: Cryptocheilus praepositus (assembly GCA_033815515.1). NCBI lineage: Eukaryota > Metazoa > Arthropoda > Insecta > Hymenoptera > Pompilidae > Cryptocheilus > Cryptocheilus praepositus. The sequence goes on from JAWWQZ010000315.1 coordinate 9,085,404, forward strand.
TCATATACTCCAATTTTGACCATTACGATTAGAGCGTAAGCGGGCGCAGTTTCGGTCCCTCAAGTTGGCTGCACCTCGCACGAGCTCATTCCCCAGGCACACTATCTCCAATGACAAACATTTTCGTGGTTAACACCCGATTACAAAGTGCGACATGTCTCGAGCAGGTTAGAATACGTCGTAGAGATGTCAACATGAAGAGCTGTACGTAGCCGAGAAAAATTCTCTCCACCAATGTGACCGAGAGGATAACGTAAGCCCAGTGTGTCCGCCCTGTGATCAGGAAAATCGACGGGGGCAGGTGGAAATAATTTCAAATGCCGCTCGTAGCGCGAAACTGTCCTCACATCGCCAATCGCGGCGATCTTTCGTTCATCGAGTCGGTTGCGTCTCAGAAGGAAAGATTCGTCAAGTGCAATGATTGCGAAAGCGAGGGCCCGAATCTATGGCTCTGTTTATTCCCCGACTGCTGTTGGGTCGGCTGTGCGGAGACACACCTGGATCACAGCACCATTCACAATCAAAAGTTCCCCAATCATTGCGCTCACATGAATCTCTCGACGAATCGTATCTGGTGCTATGCCTGTAAGAGGGAAGTCATCACCAGACACGTACCTTCTCCACCTCTGTCACCTAATCAGATTGACATCAAGACCATGAGCAATAAGTTCGTGGGAGATGCGCCGATCAACATCGATTGTAAGATGGACGGTCTTGACAGGCTGATGTTGGATAAGTAAGTACAGAGATAAGGTACAGTGGGTCACGTTCGGAGGATTTTCTTTGTGTCAGTTATGACTAATGAAGAATGTTTCTTTGTTCGGGGCATAGGTTCTATGGAGATTGGTTCATCAACAGAGTTAATTCTGACAGGGGCGCTTGGTTTAATGAGAAACCTGCGGATTCTCCGGATAGCACGGATTCGGATGAGAGCAAGGATTTCTCTGGGAAACCAAGGGGTTTGGTTGGCTTACAGAATATCGGTAATACTTGTTATATGAACGCTGCCCTTCAGGCTTTGTCTAATGTACCTCCGTTAACGCAATTCTTTTTGGATTGTGGGCACATGGTGAGCTATATGTCCAGGGATAGGAAACCTGGACTAAGTTTGAGTTATCTGAATTTGATTCGCGACATGTGGATCAGAAAAACAAGGGGGTATGTTGTACCGCACGGTATACTGTCCGGTATCAGAACGGTACATCCTATGTTCCGAGGATACCATCAGCACGATACTCAAGAGTTCTTGAGGTGTTTCATGGATCAATTGCATGAAGAATTGAAGGAACACATAGAGGATGATCGAGATATTTCGCTGAGATTGAAAGGACTAGGTGAACATTCATCGGATGAGGATGAAACGGAAATAGATGGAAACGGTTCTAGCCAATCCGATGCTGAGTATGAAACGTGTGATTCAGGTGTGAGCGAGCAGAGTTCCTTAAGCGACGAGGGCGAGCGTGGCACAAAAAGACGATACTCTCGGGTTTCCCAATCCGACAAGTTGAGAAACAAATTCACGAACAGGAACGTGAAGAAGTCCGTTGATCAACCGTTTTCTCAGCAGCAGAGATCCACGCAAAATTCCCCCGCAAAGCATCGTACCAAAAAGCAAATGAAAACGCGAAGTATCATTAGTGAGACGTTCGACGGTAAACTATTAAGTAGCGTACAGTGCCTGACTTGTGATAGAATATCGACGAGAGTAGAAACGTTTCAAGACTTATCGCTGCCCATTCCGAGTAGAGATCATATCGATATGTTGCATCAAGGATCGTTGACACCGCAGAAAGCAGGACCGTGTTCGGACGTAGTCTACGTTACGAATCAATCTGGTTGGCTCTCATGGTTCTTACAATGGATGCGCTCCTGGTTTTGGGGACCAGTCGTCAGCCTGCACGATTGTCTGTCTGCATTTTTTAGCGCCGACGAACTTAAAGGGGACAACATGTACAGTTGCGAGAAATGCAACAAGCTCCGCAATGGCATTAAGTTCTCGAAGGTGTTGGAATTACCGGAGATACTGTGTGTCCACCTAAAACGGTTTCGTCATGAACTGATGTTTAGTTCGAAGATAGCTAATTACGTATCATTCCCATTAGAAGGATTGGACATGAGACCGTACCTTCATAAGGAGTGTGTTTCTAAAGTAACTACCTACGATTTGATATCGGTTATTTGTCATCACGGCACTGCCGGCGGAGGACACTATACATGCTATGCATTAAACCCTATTGTTAATAAATGGTTCGAGTTCGATGACCAATGCGTTACGGAAGTATCGCCAGAGACTGTAAAGCATTGCGAGGCCTATGTATTATTTTACACCAAATGGTCGCCCGAGATGTTGCAATTGCGAGACAAGACGATGGAGTTGATGGAAATATCGTCGAGAGAACCATCCGATTTAAACTTCTTTGTCTCGCGGCAATGGATAAACCGATTCAACACGTTCTCGGAACCCGGACCTATAGACAATTCTGATTTCCTATGTCCCCATGGCGGTGTGAATCCTGTTAGGGCCCAATTTGTCGATAAACTTAGTATGCCTATTCCACAGGCCGTTTGGGAGTATCTGTATAATACGTTAGTATCGATTATTCAAGAATATTTATTAATAAATCACTGCAGAGTCCAATACACTAAAGTTTACGTTGAATGTATCATTTTAGGTTTGGAGGTGGTCCTGCGTGTACACATTTGTATGAATGTCCGTTGTGTGAGGAGAAGCATGAGTTGTTGCAAAAGCGAAGGCAGTATGAGATGGACGTGTTCCAAAGATTAAATCACAATAGTGACAATCCAACGGCCATATATGGAATAGCAATGGCCTGGCTACGGCAGTGGCAAAGTTTCGTCAAAGGTAAAGAGACTCAGCCACCGGGGCCAATTGATAATAATTCCATTATTATAAATAAAAATGGGCAGAATATATTGAAAGTCGGTAAGTTGCCGTATTTATTTATATTACTTGAGATGCATAAGAATAAGGCTCGGAATTGCTATTCAATTGACCCCGTCATCTAAATAAAACGAATTGCTTAGGGTCGGATTATGGTCAAATATCGGAAGAACTCTGGCAGTTCTTTTTGAACACTTATGCAGGAGGACCGGAACTAATGTTGCATTCATGCCAACGACCAGTTCCTGCTCAGCCTAATGTTTCTATACATTCCACGTCGAATCCAACCCTAACGGAGCAAACTCATAAATGCAATCGCGCTGAGGCTAAGTCTAATAAAATTTCTGTCACTCGAAGTTCCGAAACAATATCACAGCAGGATAGCGCCGTTGAGAGTTTAACTTCAGACAGTGACTCCCATCAGACGCAGAGGGATGTCAGTGAGTAAGTAAGATTTACTCAGAGTTTCGTCATCCCGTAATACACTTACGTTATTAAACTCTTTCGCTGGACATTCGACTCATAGACAAATGTGTAATAAAAAAGCATCTATTTCTAAATCGTATGTCTTAGGTGTAATTGTGCTACAAATATAACGTTAGACGTTTAAATACAAAAAGTATTTTATGCAATAAAACTTTGATTGCACCTTACTGTTTGTATAATACGTCTACGACGAGGGTGCTGAATGCGAAATTATTGAAGAGATGTCTTGATAATTTGTGATGCGCCCCGCCTGTGAACTTCTGTTCTCTTATTACGTGCAATTCAATACAAGCCAATGGGAGTAATATCTTTTGATGGACGATGTAAGTAGTAAACAAATTGATATCTATAAAGAATATTATTTAAATGGAAGTTTAGGTATATTTCTCTGTTCAAAGTTGGTGAGTAATTTGTCGTTTGTTTCTGGCACGAGTGTCCGACATTTTCAATGTTTGTACATTTACAATAATATGTGTCATTCCTGCATGTACAAAGTGGTGTTGTTAAGCTGCCCCAAATTATGTATATACAGTCAATATCACGTTAATATTGACATATATTCTCTGTTAAAGAAAAAGCGGAAGACTGACAATTAAGCTCGCTAAATTTAGCAGATCTTTAGTTAGTGGAGTACCGGAGCGTGTAAAAATTTAATCAAGGGAAATTGAACGTTGCACTTGCGAAGTATTCTTCTGACGATGAGTAAAAAATTTATTCTCGACATGCGTGTCATTGTTCGAATACGAGCCTACTTATGTACGTTTTCCTTAGAGAACGATCAATTTACCGAAGCATTTTACGTTGTGGTTTCACAGATTTTGTAACGTTGAAAGTCATACTTGATTTTTTATACATCACTGTAAGCAGATTCAATTCTGTATCGTGTGTATGCACAGATTACAATCTGGTTAGTCGACGTAATTCTAGTTTCACTCGCAGGGACACAATGAATTGTAAAGTTAATATTAACAGTAATTACTGTGAGGAGTAACATACCTAAGATAAATAATAAACAAGTTGGTTTCTTTATTTATTGAAATACGTATGCTGTTTTATTTTAACTCCCTTAGAACCTTCGATTCACCGCAAGTAAGAGTCGGACAGGCAGATTCATTTGCAATTTAAAAGAACCTTTGGTATACAAGACGAGTACTCTCGTTACGCTGCTTCATCTCCAGCAAATTAAAGTGCTCGACGTTTATTTTTACATACTCATATATACATTCACTATTCAATAAGTTCCAATAATCACAATTGTACTAGTTTCCAAGCCCACTTCGTACACCTATATTTTGATCCGTCAAGTGTTAATGATTATTACTTCTTCATTCAACCGTCATCCTCACATAAGATTCATAAATAAAAGCATATCTTACGATTGCTGTAATCCGCATTTTTGTCCACCGATCCTCGAAATTGGTGTGCGGACAAAACAATTGTTTTTGTTCCTAATTCGAGGGCGACGCGGATTACAAATACCGCCCTGAGACATGAGAAGAGAAGCCTCGTGGACCACATCGATCGAGCCCTGCGCATTCGGAGGATGCTGGCCATATTCCCTGATCTTCCAACCCCTAAAACATCAGTCCCCCCCAGTCGATGCCACGATTAAGGGCTCGCTATTAGGGACTTAACAATCACGGTAGACCACCATAGGCAACCATGAGGTGTCGTAGCTCGCGTAGTTAGTCCATCTCTTCAAAGTCCCTACTTTTTTTCTCGCCTCTTTATGCCGCACTGTTGATTTATTCTCAAAGAAGAGTGCCTCTCGTTCGCGATCCCGTTTTTAGCGCGATCGCTGACCATACGTTCGCCACCCTTTCGATTCCACTCGACTCAAAGTACGAAAAGTGTATAAGGGTGTCACTCGTTCCACGACTTAGGCTAGCATCACTGAGGATTTTTTGAAATATTCTATCGCAACTCATTGGTAAGTATATTGTTTTATCTTATTACATTCCCGTCATTTCAATTGTAATTAGTTTATTCAAAGAGACACCGTTGCAACACATCGCGGCTGCTTTTTGACTATGGCGAATATGTGGAACTTGGATTAAATCGTTTAATAAAAAGTATTTCGTCAGTTAAATTAGAGGATGGTATCCAGGAACAATTAGAGTGTGTTTAATGAGACCAGTTATCGATATTATGCAGAACTCCATAGAGCCGCGTATAAGTCTGACTTCCGTGTATATCATAACTCATCCCGCAAGTAATATTTCGTTGCTTCACAAAGTGCTCCGAACCGGAGATTGATATCGGTATAATATCGATTAGACCAAATGCCGAGATGTCGTGAGCGAGCAAAAATGCATCCCTCATCCGTCAAAGAAGATGCATATCACTACATGCACCCTCGTCCAACAATATACTCTTAAATCTTGAAACCCCTAAGAGTCGTACGCAACCCGACTGACGACGTGAACTTTCAATAAAACTATCGAACCTCATTTCTTCAGTCTTACATTGTATCGTACATCATATCTTTACGCAGAGAACGAACTGAACGATGGCCAATTTTCGGGGGTACTATATACCCTCGTTCGGTGCGACCATCAGCGTTGCTTGGGAAACGTTGAAGGCCAAATGGCCAGAGAACAGTCCGTGCGTGGAACTGATTCGGGGCACCGGTCTTCGTCAAGGGCAGGGTCAAGGATTAGGCGGCCAAGGAGAATTCAAAGCTTTTGAGGAAGGCCACGAAACTACAGAAATGACGACTATGAATGGTGAGCAAGCATACGGGGACCAGAACAATGTAGCTATTGCTGAGGATTCCTTCAGTTATCAAAGGAACGGGTAAGTCTTTAAAAAACTTGCTCTGTACTCATTTTTACTATATTAATCTACTAATCTACTCATTTTTATATACTATACATCTACTAATCTTTCATTTTTTCATACTACATTTTACTATATTACTCTATACTAATTTTTACTATACTAATCTACTAATCTACTCATTTTTATATACTATACATCTACTAATCTTTCATTTTTTCATACTACATTTTACTATATTACTCTGTACTAATATTACTATAGTATTTTTCTCTTTGATATAACTTTTCTTGTGCACACAGGGACAAAGTGAGAACAGGAAGCGTCAGCAGTGGAGAATTCAGTGAATACGATGAGGGTGGCGGAGAATTCGGTTCGCCAGGAGTGAAAATCAATGAGTGGCAGGCAGCATGGAACGTTACCAATGCGATTCAGGTTCGTTAACTAATCGTCCGACAAATTTGAATTCTTCACGGAAACATGAAATTCATAATTACGACGTTTACTATTGTCACAGGGTATGTTTATCGTCTCGCTCCCCTTCGCCGTGCTTCGGGGTGGTTATTGGGCGATCGCAGCAATGATCGGCATTGCGCACATTTGCTGCTACACAGGAAAAATTCTCGTCGAATGCCTCTACGAGCTGGACACGGTGACGGGTCAACGGGTAAGAGTACGAGACTCCTACGTCGCTATCGCCAAAGAATGCTTTGGACCGACATGGGGCGCCAGGGCCGTGAATATCGCGCAGATAATTGAACTGTTAATGACCTGCATACTCTACGTCGTAGTATGCGGCGATTTAATGATCGGCACTTTCCCCGAAGGAGCGATCGATACGCGAAGTTGGATGATGCTAATAGGTATGTTCTTACTGCCACTCGGTTTTCTCAAGTCGCTTCAGCACGTCTCAGTTCTGAGCTTCTGGTGTACGATGTCCCACTTGTTCATAAACGCCATCATCATCGGTTACTGCATCCTTGAGATCGGTGACTGGGGTTGGTCGAAAGTGAAGTGGACCATCGACATGGAGAATTTTCCGATCTCCCTGGGCGTGATAGTCTTCAGCTACACGTCGCAGATCTTCTTGCCCACGCTCGAAGGCAATCTCATCGATCGATCCAAGTTCGATTGGATGTTGAATTGGAGTCACATAGCCGCGGCGGCTTTTAAGTCACTTTTCGGTTGGATATGCTTCTTGACGTTTCAAAACGACACGCAGCAAGTCATTACGAACAATCTGCATTCCGCGGGCTTTAAGGGCCTGGTGAACTTCTGTCTTGTCGTAAAAGCCGTGTTGTCTTATCCGTTGCCCTATTATGCGGCGTGCGAGCTTCTTGAGAGAGCCTTTTTCCGTGGCAGGCCTAAAACGATTTTTCCAACAATATGGACAGTCGATCGCGAGCTGAAGGTCTGGGGATTGGCGTGGCGCGTCGGAGTAATCGTTTTCACGATTATGATGGCGATTTTCATACCGCACTTCAGTATTCTAATGGGCTTCATAGGCTCGTTCACAGGCACTATGCTTTCGTTCATCTGGCCTTGTTACTTTCACCTCAAATTGAAGAGGAACTCCATGGAATGGAGCGCAGTTGCGTATGACTGCTTCGTTATCTTTCTGGGCGTTCTCTTCGGTGTGATTGGGGTCTATGACTCGGGCTCAGCTCTTATTAATGCCTTTGAAATCGGTCTGCCTTTCTGAACTCGCCAGATTCGAGCAGTATTTATTTCACATTTTATTTCACGCTTTACCGAGGGGATTTCGTACGGTTTATTATCAGTTGCCGAGGCAGACATACGAATATTTCATTGCGTACTCCTTTTACAAGTTTACCGGAATAAATAACTGCGTATTAACATATCGCAACGTTCGTAAAACTTGAAGCTACTGAAATAATTGTAACGTTATTTTTATAATTACGATTAGAAGTCCCCGATCTGAAAAAGATACATCGAATACATTTTACAGCAGAAGTTCGCGCGGGAGGGCTTTTGACAGGTACTTGAAACAAATTGTTCTGCTTTTGATTTGTAAGATTAAAAACAAGAACGTTGTTGCAATGACAGTTTTGTTCGGACGAGTGTATTTTTGCATTATCGATCGTGACATGTCTTCCAAATCTCATTAGTTGAAAAAACGCGTGGCAAAAATACACATTGACAATACATGTAATGAAAAAGCACATGAAGTACTCTGCCTTACGGATTCTGAATTGTTGTACAAATGAGTTTTCAGTATATCAATATTCACCAAATATCTTCATTGTCATCGTCATCTTCTATCACGCATTGATACATAGCAAGCAATATCGTGTTGAGAGGGTGGACATTCTTCTAAAAGTAGTTGATCAAATGTTAAAAATCAAACGTCTTCCATGGTTGAGACTGTCTAGAAATCTGACGAGTATATACCATACTTTCCTTTCTCGTCTGGTTACGTGTATTTATCGCCATAAAGTTATTTAAACGATTACGCAATTGTACATTGTAATTGGACAAGAACTCGAACATATCTAAGTAATATACGAGAAACTTACCAAGAGACAGGAATATAAGCTGAAGGCCAGGTTATATATTTTTTCGGATATGTACTCCTATCAAGGCCGAAAACTTTCGCTGATTTCTCATTTTCATTCCTATTATCCTTTAAAAGATTTCTATTAAGAATGTCGAGATATCAGGAGCTTTTTAGATTATGTAAACTTCATAGCGTGGGCAGTAAACGTGACAATATCATAAATTGTAAGTACCGATGTCTTCCATATACACATATACATACAAATGCATAAATAAATAAATAAATAAATAAATATATATATATATATATATATATACGAGGAACACGTTGATATAAAAAATGGTAAAGAAAAAACTGTACAAGTTAACTACTGTTACGCATGTTTGTGGATTTTATAATTAACAATGTGGACCTTATACGTTCTACGTGCATGTTGTGAGTGCAAACACGACATGGGGTGTGCAACAGCACGTGCATATGATTTTATTGCATTATATGTAAGAAGGTTCTTTCGTGCACGTGCCGTTGGACACCGACAAACATATATCGAGATGAGCAAATAATATGCGAAGAAAACACACAGTTATGTACAACCAAGTACAATTAGTTAAATAATCCAACGTCTTCCAATGCCTGCAAGGGCCATATAGTTTACATGTTAGTTTTTAAGCGAATTTAAGCGAGCGTAGCTTGTATAGTTATGTCTGCCACGACCTGCAGAATGTTCTTAAAATGATTATACCACGGATCGATCGGCAAACGGTTGAGCCGATAACTTAATTTTTTGTAGAACATTCTTGGTATTTTAGGTCTGACTCTTGTTACTTACGAAGGCTCTAGCGATGGATGCAAACATACTTGCTCTGTTTCTCGTGCCGTTTTATCAAACGGTAGATATTGCTGATAATAAGACGATATTGAACGTGTCCAAAGAATCGTTCGTCGATCGATTCACATGTATAACTGCCATGCAAGTAACACGAACGTACGCTAGCAACACAAGAAACCAGTCTTCCACTTACGTCTTCCAAACTGAAAATGGTATATAATAAAGCGTCACGACTTACAGAATGGAAAATCTCTGTCAATGATATCAAACCGTTATACCATGAATTATAGATGTTAAGCGTTATCTGTTAAGACAATTGTCAAATTTAATGATAAGAATGCGAAGTGAGGTGTGTTATCCCTTACCGGACGGCATTATTCTCGAAAAGCATAGATATAATGTCGTCTAAGAGATGACTGCCACCCGTTAAGGGACATTGAGAACGCTGCTTCAACATCAATATTTATAACTGCTCTAAGCGCGTTGACGAAACAACAGAACACACATATGCGCGGATCTGAGATGGATTTGATGACGGAAAGGGTATGAGTATGAAAATCGTGATATATGACGAAATCTGTTATACGTATAAGAGAACAGGTAGCACTCTTCTATCGCAGCAAGATGTTCATTTACCGATATATTAACATGAATAGAATCGTACACTAACGTACTTACGTAAAGTATAACAAAGATTATATCGAACCGAGTCTGATATGCCATGGATTATATGTACGACATAGAATTTTTTCGCCTTGCCTAGGAGCTCTGTGTAAATTCCAGTAAAGAAAAGCTTCGCACTTTCGATAAAACACGCAGACCCTTGTACAGAGTAACGTCGATGTGTATAAGAACGAGTGTGTCTGGAAAGTGAAAGTGTATCGAAATCATTTCATGTTAAATTGCAGTGACAAAAACCCAGTGGATTCTGTTAGTAAAGCTATTTATCATTCCTTTCAGATCTAAAATGTTAGAATGGGTATGAAATGAGTTCAATACACTGTATTTTGCAGTATCATACGTCATTCCATCATCATCAGTCGATATAGCGCGCGTGTACACAAACATTTAGAATGAATCTGCTCTGATTACCTAATAATTGAAGAATATTCCACGCTTCCGGAACTTAAAATTGTTCGCGGGCGACTGTGAAAGGTCAACCTCGGTGTTGTAGTTCGTTTTGACTGTACTCGTAGGCGTTGCAAAATGTTGTAAAAGGAGCTTCCATATTGTGAAAATCGAGAGTACTCAATGCACACTATTGAAGAAATGGAAATACATTATCAAAATTTTATAGTATGTGTTTTATATCCTGCCCCATTTTACTGATCCTTCAGAGGTATATCATATCAAATTATGTGGAGCAATTGCTTGCCGTTCTTGCACTTTCTCTGCGGAGGAACGATCGGAACCACGAATTAGAAATGTGGACAGTCACGCTCTAAATAGTGATCTCCGTTTCATAAAAGGTCCACATGATCCGGTGTCGGTAGTCTATTCACTTTCATCGATCATGATGACACTACCGGTGAGTACTCAAAATTATTATCGTTAAAAGCCTCTTCTAACCCTCTGTTTCTGTTAATGATAAATATAATCAATACGGTAAGGGTTTCAATTTTTCAACATTTCTATGGGAGTTCAAAAGTATACAGAAAGTGTAGTTCAGAAGATATACTTGTCCACTTACAAATTTGTTTCCTTGCAGGGTTTTCTCTTCCTGATCTGTTTAGTTACAGTGCTACCTACAAGTTATGCAGAAGATCGCATGACACACAAATCAGTTAAATCAGGAGATAACGGTAATTTCAATATAAATATCAATGTGCAGTCAAGCAAAAGGATTACGAGTGTGAAGTATGAAAATATTTGAGATATCCGAATATTTAATTCTTCACAGACAAAATGCCGCACGTGAGCATCAAAGTTTTTCGTGGTCCGGACGAAGAAAAAGACGGCGTACAATTTGCTTCCTGGGGCTACTGGTTCAAACAACCCTCTAGAACTTAACTGTAAACATAATATTGGACGTAATAATTTCGACCAACTTTAGCTTTCCATTTTCCACCGTAGGAGAGGTCGGTGTAAATGGAGATAATTGTGTCATAAATAAATGCCACATTTGTCCGGAGAAAATGGGACAGAAATAAATAATATTGGTCGTATTTGTGTACCTGTTGCGGACTTTAAACTATGATGTAGTTCGGTCTAAATATTTCTATAGAGCTTTTGTTTATTAAATGAATATCGTACAGGTACTAAGCAAGTAAAATACTACTTTTTGAGCCATAGATAATTCCGACGTTCAACGATAATAAGTCTATTTTAAGTTATGTATATGGTGGTACCGATCATTGCATACAAATTATGTATAAATGTATTTCCGTTTTCCAAGGCAATTGATGCCTACCATTGTACATTCTGATATCGTTCCCATTCTGTCTTTGGAATAAGAAAAAAAATGCATACGTAGAGAAAGACATAGCTATAATTCATAATCAAAACAACATATTAGTTACTGTGTGAAGCTAATAATGTAAAGTTAATTACCTTTAAATTAAACACATGAGACCTCCTCCCGATTTTTATCCCTCAACGGCGGGAGCCAGACTAATTTTGAATCTTTCCCAACTCTTTTCCGTTTGCGCATGCGCTGCTTACGGCTATTTTGACTACGCACGATAATGTAAGCCTAGTTTTAAATTAAAAGTAATACATTTTATTATAACAAATCATCTAATAAATCAGTCATTTAAATGATTATTATGTCTGTACATTAGGTATACCACAATGTTAAGCAACATTAACGTATTTCATGAACTTGCGAGGGAACTATACTTGAAAATGTAGCTTTGTTTTGTTGCTGCATTTGTTGCACTGCGTGGAAATGTATTATTATTTGAACGAATTTTTCCTTCACAAATATATAACAGTAAGTAATGCTAAGTTTGTAAGAAGGCAGTGTTGATTATATAATGCCCATTATCTCCATTACTGATGAGTCGAATGACCTAAAAAAGAACATTGTTGCGAATATATACCTAGGTAGCAAAAGGGTAGAAAATAAATAATATCCTTCAGTAAAATTTCATACTTAGATTTAATTTGGTCGCCTGGAATGTAGAATGGATTGCAAACAGCATTGGCGTAAGCTGCATGTAATTTCTTGAAAATCTGTGGATGCACAAAAATAATAATGTTTAGAATTACTTATAAATACCACTTCATAGGGAAGTAGACTTAGAAACGTTACCATTTTGACTTCGTTATCTCTTAACGACACATTTGTAGACTGTAAAACTATCACAAATTTTATCTTTGTGTTTGTAGCATAACCATAACTGTGAACAAAAAATAAAAACATGGTGACATCACATTACTACAGTTTTTAGATATAATCATGTAAATATTGATGTACGTACATTTTATATTCCTCTGTTGCAAATAATAAGCCTAAATATAGGTCACGTATATCTACAGCTGTCTTATTCCCAACATTTAATTTTTCTTCTATTATATCTATTGAAGTATGCACCTTGTAATGGAATTGTAGTGCAGAAGTTTCATCTGTGCATCTAATATATTTAGGGGAATTCTGTGGAAAATATGAAGGCTATTTTAATTTAAGACTTGTGTATCTAAATAGTTTCTCAGTTCTATCAGCCTTTTACATGCAAGATACTTTATATATTAATTTGCAGTGATGTCCAATGGTATATGTATTGTGTATACGTAAAGAATTATGAAAAATATTGTTTAACACTTTGACTGCCATGATGGTCACCAGTGACCGGCACAAGAAATTTTACTGAAAATTCAAAATATTCGGAATGCGTAGCAATAAATATTTTATAAATGTAGTTATTGTTAGAATAGTGATGCGATCCTTTGGTCTCCAATACTTGCACATTATTTACATTTTGCATAATTCAGTCGAACGCTGTAACATTTCATAGTATCGTTGTTCTAATATAGCAAAAAACGCTTGGCAGTCAATGTGTTAATGTCGACGTGAGGTTAATACGTTAACACTTTGACTGCCGTGATGATCACTGGTGACCGACGCAAGAAATTTTACTGAAAATCCAAAATATTCGCAATGGGTAGCAATTATTATTTTATAAACGCAGTTGTTATTAGAATAGTGATGCGATCCTTTGGTCTCCAATACCTAAGCATTATTTACATTTTGCGTAATTAAGTCAAACTTAAAAACAAAAGCAAAATACGCACGGTAGTGTTAACACTTTGACTGCCGTGATGATCACTGGTGCAAGAGATTTTACAGAAAATCCAATATATTCGCAATGGGTAGCAATTATTATTTTATAAATGCAGTTGTTATTAGAATAGTGATGCGATCCTTTGGCCTCCAATATCTGCACATTATTTACATTTTGCATAATTCAGTCGAACGCTGTAATATTTCATAGCATCGCCGTTCAAATATAGCAAAATACGCACGGCAGTCAACGTGTTGACACTTTGACTGCCATAATGGTCACCACTGACCGGTGCAAGAGATTTTACTAAAGATTCAAAATATTCGCAATGGACAGCAATCATTATTTTGTAAATGTATATGGAAATTGCTTTTTAACACTTTGACTGCCGTGATAGTCATCAATAATTATTTTATAAATGCAGTTATTGTAAGAATAGGGATGCGGTCGATTTAACGGAATGTAAAAAATTTGCAATGAAAATTGGAATGATACTTCAATACTTTGACTTCTAACAACTCTGCGTTATTTTTATTTTGCACGATTTAATTATACACAGCAGTATTCCATCGCATCCGCCGTTCAAATATAGCAACAAAACGCTTGGCAGTCAACGTGTTAACAATTGAACAGATATAACCTATAAACATATAAAATATAAATATTTACGTCTTTGCCTATCACAGCAACGCAAACAGCCATTTCTAGCAGTGCTACGAATATGTCATTAAAATTGTCATGTTATTCAATCCACCGACGTTCTATTCCTCCCCATCAAAAAATACACTGCTGATATTTGACGCACGAATCGCCTTCCAACCTGTCTTTGAAAGTTGACCCACTGCAGGTTATGTTCGAACATATTCGTTCGACAGTTTATATTTATTTTCATTATTCCCAACAACGAAACAATGCAACTCAGCTTTTAATCAACAACAATCATCAACGTATAATATATACAGGTTTATTTACAATTGTATCAAAAATAGTCTTATATACAAGCATTCGTTTAATCTTTCGGATAATTCATGAGAACAAGTTCAATGGTTAACTATAACTAATTTCCAATGTATGGAAACAATAAATTGATGCTAAAGCCAGTTGAAGGGCTTATTCTTTATCTTTTCCAGCATTTCGTGTTTGTTCTTATTGATGGGTAATCACATAATTGATCATTGTTTGTGATGCTAGTTGAATCTATTTTTCAAGATGGGTAAATCATTGTTTGTCATAGTATCTCTTTTTCATCGTTCTATACTTTTTCAGCATATAAAGGGCTTCCAACTCCTTGATGACGAAATTACCGTGGGCCAGCATCTTTTCCACTTTTTCCGGATCCATTTCGTGTTTGTTCTTATTGAACACTCTTCTCAAGTTCGTTTTGAAGTAATCATAACCTTTTGGATAATTGATGAGAACAAGTTTAATGGTTAACTATAACTAATTTCCAATGTATGGAAACAACAAATTGATGCTAAAGCCAGTTGAAGGGCTTATTCCTTATCAGCAAGATGGGTACATCATTGTTTGTCATAGTATCTCTTTTTCATCGTTCTATACTTTTTTAGCATATAAAGGGCTTCCAACTCCTTGATGACGAAATTACCGTGGGCCAGCATCTTTTCCACTTTTTCCGGATCCGTTTCGTGTTTGTTCTTATTGAACACTCTTCTCAAGTTCGTTTTGAAGTAATCATAACCTTTTGGATAATCTCGACCCATGTACAGCAACTAAAAGGACATTGTCCGAAGAATAGCATTAAATGATTAGTTTGTACGATTCTTGCACGTTTGAAATGTGCAGTTAATTCAATAATTACATATTACCGTTTTATACAGTTCGATGACTCTAGATCGCTGAGACATGGCCAGCAACGATATCGCAACACGTCTAAAGTAAATAAATTGGCAAACCCGTCATACGGCGAAATTGAAATGTCAAAATCGTGAACTTTAGCGGTCGGCAAGAACAGTCATCGAAACACAATTATAAAAGAGAGATGCAACCATTTTTAAACGGACGAACGAAAGTATATCTTCGTTATCGCAGGAAATTTTGGGCAATGTTCCGTAATTTTCGGATTTACCGTACGAAACAATGCTTGTATGTACATTAATCGTTTCAACCTAAATAACGCAATGTTTCCTGGAAATGAGTATTGTTGTTTTGGGCCGAGTGAAAACCGAACGTGTATTTAAGTCGAACGTACTGCCATCTGATTGGCCTACGAACTACGATTTGCGGCAGTCAACTGGTACGTCAAACCGTTTCTTCTGTTAGTCAACAAGGCAGAACGGACGTTCCAACCGCTCCTTTCAGATGCGATTGTTTCTTGTACCAGTGTACTTAAATTTCTGCTGAGAGCACGGAGGTACGTATTTCCCTCCAATTATTCCAGACATTCAACTTCTCGTTTCTGCTGGTCCAACTTTTTCCATCCAAATATACTAAATATACTGAATGCTGAGATTTTTGTTTATATACATAGGCAAGATGACAAACAGTTAATTTGAAATAAACATTTTCTATATTTGGATCTGTGACTTGAGGCATAGTGCATCTCTTTTAATAAGATGAGTTTGATCGAATGGGGTTTCGGTATAAAATTGACCTTATGTAAGTTAAGATGAGGGTATCACATGATTACTATAATTCTTTGTTAATAATTCTTGTCGTATGTGGGGTAATACGTATGTGTATGAGATATGCCAATCACTGATACTTGTAAGACAGAGAACAGGCTGTAAACAATTTCCTGCTTAGGTCAATCTGCTATCAAGGAGAAATGAGATAAACTCAGATGCACGTTTATATACATCTTTTTTTGTTCCAGTGAAAGCAAAATGTCCACTCCGCAGACTATCGTTATTCTTTTATTTTGCGGTAAGTCGCTATCAATTTTCAACCCAGTAATACTGTTAGACTTTAGAGCTGATATTTCCTTTGTTGTGTCCCACTGTGTAAAATTATGATTGAATCATAATCCTAATATTAGCTTGAATATGGATACTTTGCATTTATAAGTGTTATAAGCTTCTATTTTATAGTGTGAGCTTCATTAATAAAACAACATAATACATCATAAACAATTTCCTTTGTTGTGTCCCACTATGTAGAATTATGATTGAATCATAATCCTAATATTAGCTTGAATATGGACACTGCATTTATAAGTGTTATAAGCTTCTACTTTATAGTGTCAGCTTCATTAATAAAACAACATAATACATCATAAACAATTTCCTTTGTTGTGTCCCACTATGTAGAATTATGATTGAATCATAATCCTAATATTAGCTTGAATATGAACACTGCATTTATAAATGTTATAAGCTTCTACTTTATAGTATGAGCTTCATTAATAAAACAACATAATACATCATAAACAATTTCCTTTGTTGTGTCCCACTATGTAGAATTATGATTGAATCATAATCCTAATATTAGTTTGAATATGGATACTTTGCATTTATAAGTGTTATAAGCTTCTATTTTATAGTGTCAGCTTCATTAATAAAACAACATAATACATCATAAACAATTTCCTTTGTTGTGCCCCACTATGTAGAATTATGATTGAATCATAATCCTAATATTAGCTTGAATATGGACACTTTGCATTTATAAATGTTATAAGCTTCTACTTTATAGTGTGAGCTTCATTAATAAAACAACATAATACATCATAAACAATTTCTTTGTTTTCATGATTGAATCATAATCCTAATATTAGTTTGAATATGGACACTGCATTTATAAGTGTTATAAGCTTCTATTTTATAGTGTCAGCTTCATTAATAAAACAACATAATACATCATAAACAATTTCCTTTGTTGTGTCCTACTATGTAGAATTATGATTGAATCATATTCCTAATATTAGTTTGAATATGGATACTTTGCATTTATAAGTGTTATAAGCTTCTACTTTATAGTGTCAGCTTCATTAATAAAACAACATAATACATCATAAACAATTTCCTTTGTTGTGTCCCACTATGTAGAATTATGATTGAATCATAATCCTAATATTAGCTTGAATATGGACACTTTGCATTTATAAATGTTATAAGCTTCTATTTTATAGTGTGAGCTTCATTAATAAAACAACATAATACATCATAAACAATTCTTATTTTTCAGTGTAATTATTGTCTGTTTATAAACTTTTGTTTTCCCAAGTATCTCTTGTATAACTACTGTTAAAGGTCCAACATTCTTTTGTTGTGTCCCACTATGTAGAATTATGATTGAATCATAATCCTAATATTAGTTTGAATATGGATACTTTGCATTTATAAGTGTTATAAGCTTCTATTTTATAGTATGAGCTTCATTAATAAAACAACATAATACATCATAAACAATTCTTATTTTTCAGTGTAATACTTGTCCACTTATAAACTTTTGTTTTTCCAGGTATCTCTTGTATAACTGCTGTTAAAGGTCCAACATTCAGCAATACTTATACTGTAAAGGGAACTCTCTATATTCCTTATGCCGAAATCCGGGAACCTTTCTATGCTTGGTATGACGCACCCAGTGGTTCTAGCCGAATTGATTATTATGGAGGTATGACCAAATTTTTCTAGTAATAATCGCTTTAGTTGCAACTTGAACGTTAGAGAGGTATCTCGGCTTCAAGAGATTTTATGGGGAGACTTAGACTCTTAACTAAAGTTTTAGCTTATGTTAGGCTGAGGCTATCCTCTACTAGGAGTAGAACGACCTACTAGATGAGATTGCTCTTCTATTGAGGCCTAGGGAGAGATAAGAAAGGATCTTAAACTTTACTTACTTAAACTGTACATAACTGGATTCTTCTTTCATGATGCAGGAATGGTTAAAACTTTCCAACTTGCTAACAAAGGACAGTATGGAACCAGTTTAAAGATAGCTCCAGTTACCACTGAGGCTGCAATGAACCAGGAGACCTGCCTTGCAGTGAATGGTACTAGTGAACAAAAGATTCATCCTCAAACAATTATTCCTGATACAACATCTATGGAGGTAAATTATGATTGCTATTTGATTGCGACTGAATTCTTATGAAACATTCCTGGAATATATAATTATTGTACAGTGTATCGGAGAAGAGATGATCAATGGATTAAACTGTGAAAAGTGGAGACTTGTAGAAACCGTAGGTGATAAAGAAAATAAGTACACTTTATGGATAAGATACAAGGTACGATTGGGAATTTTATTCAATTTCTATATGAAACGGAGTTGTGACCACATGAATTGTTTTATTGTAGAAGTCAGCACGGTTGCCGCGATTCAAAGAACCCATTCCAGTGAGGTATGAAATGAAGGGATTTAATTCGCTTCTGGGATCGCATTATGATCATTACTATTTGGAGTACGATTGGTATTCTTCGGACGCTCCGAGTTCTGACGTCTTTAAAATCACTGAAAGTATGTTTACCTAAACTCAAATTTATTAGCTGTTACACCGATACAATATTTCATACTTTCAGATTCCACCTGCGTTAGTTTCCCTGGACCCGGCGATAAACATATTTACACGTTCAATCCTATGCGGGAATTTGTTCATAACTATGACGGTCACGTGGATTCGGCATTTGATGAATTTAAAAAAACCCATAAGAAGCATTACCCCGAAGTGACAGAACATACGCATCGTAAGAATTTGTTCAGACAAAATTTAAGGTCCGTATAATGACATGTGAAAGTCGTATATAAATAACAACAAAGATATGATGTGTATAAATAATAACAAAGACATGATGCAATGAAATGATTACATTACAGATTGATCCATTCGATCAACCGCGCCAACTTGGGTTATCAGTTGGACGTTAATCATTTGGCCGATCGTACCGATCTTGAATTGAAAGCTCTACGTGGTAAACAATACACCGGTGGGTACAACGGTGGCCAGGAATTCCCTCATGACATTGAGAGGGAGAAGAGTCAGGTTCCCGATAGCATTGATTGGAGACTTTACGGCGCTGTTACGCCTGTGAAAGGTAACCTTGACATGTGCATTTCCTTATTGCGAGTCAGATAGGAATTTCCGACTGTTAACGTATCTTTTAGATCAATCCGTCTGCGGTTCTTGTTGGAGTTTCGGTACTACCGGTGCTGTGGAGGGGGCTTACTACATGAGATACGGAAAATTAGTACGTCTGTCGCAGCAGGTAATAGAACAGAATAATCTGCAAATGTTATACGTTAGAAAGTTCCAAATATTTAACACTTTGACTGCCATGGTGGTCATCGGTGACCGGCGCAAAAGGTCTCACGAAAAATTCAAAAAATACCGAATCGGTCGCATTTATAATTTTGAAGATGCAAGTAATATTAAGTAGAGATTCAATTCTTTGGTCTCCGATACCTTCGCATTATTTTCATTTTGCACAATTCAATTATATTCTGTAGTACTTCATGCCGTTGCGGTTTTAACCCTTTGCGGACGGATCGATTCGAAGCCGATGACAATCTTCCGAAATACCAGCTCACATTTAATACCTAGCATTTGTGAAACGCATACATACCTGCTTCGGATCTATCATTCATTTTCGTTGAATGCACATTTGTGTCTTTCGGCTCTACCAGCCGTATCACCGGACACAAGTGTGCCTTCGTCGACTACATGCATAATTTAGGCTGACGCATATATGCGTCGTTCGTCCGCAAAGGGTTAATATAGTAAAATACGCGTGGCAGTCAACGTGTTAACCCTTTGCGCTCGAGGCGCTTTTCTCTCGGGCGAACCAGCAACTCGAGAGTAATCAGCCGCTCTCGCCGGTTTGTATTTTGTGAGGGTATTGTCTTGAGGTGAAGTCTCCAAGATATTTGACAAAATCTTTCTTCGGATTCTGTGCACACTGTCCATTCTGAAGGTTCAGTCTCTTCTGTACAATCACTTTGGCTTTCAGATTCACTATCGATTATTTGGACTTTCGTCTTCTTACGCCTTTAACGTCGTCGCTATCTTAATCGCTTCCGTCTTCGTTCTCATGGGCAAGCTGTCTTTGTAGTGTTGTAATTTTGTTCGTTATTGCCGAAAAATTTAACTTATCTTCACTAGTAGTAATTTCTTCGCCGTGTTCCATACTTATTAGGCTCAGTAACTTTGAAAGAAATATTGCGATTGCCAAGAAGGTTGAGTTCGAACTAATGTCGAAGGCAGAGTCCAACCCGTGGTCGCAAGTATTTTTGAGATAAGACATCTTTGTAGCTATGTAGATACCTTGTAAAATGATCTACAAAAGGCCAAGTAGACTTGTCAAGCGATATTCGTTAGGCCAAACACGAATAAACACCGTTACCGCAAAAGGTTAACCATGGTTCCCCATTGACAGGCTCTGATAGACTGTTCTTGGGGCTATGGCAATAATGGCTGTGATGGAGGGGAAGATTTCCGTTCATACCAATGGATAATGAAGCATGGTGGTTTACCAACTGAAGACGAGTATGGTGGCTACTTGGGACAGGTAAGCTATATTTGTGATTCGATTGTTTCTTCTGTTCCAATTAAAACAGTTGTGAAATTTACGATATTTTTGTTGCAGGATGGATATTGCCATGTAAATAATGTTTCGTTAACGGCAAAGATCACGGGCTACGTTAATGTCACCCGTCAAAGTGTTGACGCCATGAAGATTGCTCTCGCAAAACATGGTCCAATATCTGTTGCGATTGATGCTTCAAAGAAAACTTTTTCGTTTTATTCCAATGGCGTGTACTATGATCCAGCTTGTGGTAAGTTGACATTTTAACGCTAGGTTTACGGGACCCGTCAATTTGACGGATTTCAAACTTTGAAATGAAACACGCAAAAAACCATAACAATAATCTTAACTTACAATTATTATTTCCTTAAGGTTTCTAAATTTTGAAATTTGTATGTGGTATACCTATCTCTACGAAACCCGTCAAATTGACTGATTACGTAAACAATCCTTATATATTTGCTTCGTTTGTAAAATTATTCCTCCAATAGTAAATATAAGAGTGAAAGAAAAGTCTGAGATGCCCCCAACTCATTATCTCAATAACGCCTCGATAATGTGACAAAGCGAATTGTGTGGCCCGGGTGTCATGTCAATTCGTATTGAACGAACTCGCTTGCCAGAGTAATCCTCGCGTCATTCGAAACTCAAAGCATGCAGCAGACTAAATGTCGTATCGAAAAGATATTCGGAAAAAAAATCTTGACTTATTAATATTTTATTTTTACGCGAAGCCTTATATTGTTCAACTCAGACTTAGGTTGAATAAATTGATTTTTTAATGTAGATACGTATTTTCACCTGCCGGTCAATTTGACGGGTGCTCGTAGAGATAGGTATATAAGAAACGCCCGTAAATCTAGTGTTAAATAAACGTGCCTGCGTAAATGTTACTTGGGATAATACGTTCTATTGTGTATGCAGGTAACACTGAGGAGTCTTTGGATCATGCTGTGCTTGCTGTCGGGTATGGCACAATGAAAGGACAGGGTTATTGGTTAGTAAAGAATTCGTGGTCGAATTATTGGGGAAATGAAGGTTACATTCTCATGGCTCAACGAGATAACAACTGCGGTGTATTGACTACCCCTACATACGTTACGATGTAACAATGATTCCATTTCTAACGCATAAGAAATCTATTTCAGTTATATTAACAAGTGAACAAAAGTAATCAAGCTCTCTTTTTCTTTTCTTCTTTCTCTCACCGCCAACGGTGAGAAGAGGCTCATTACAAAAGTAAGCGAATTAAAAATAGATTTTATGGCTTATAGTAAGCAATTGTTGACTACTGCGATTACTACATTGCCTACGAGATGCATACAAACTTTGTAAGATGTTGAAAATAAACGGTTTCATGGATACGGAGATGTTCGGGCGTATATTTGAAGTGTGCGGCGATTCTGTGTAAAGTCGCTGAAAGAGGCGATATTATCGTCCTATGAAGCGGAAACGTAAGTAATTTATTTGAATTTTGTAGCTGTCGATGGTCATCATAAATAGTAACGCTAAATTTTGACATAATTCTGTCTTTTGTATTTGCAGCATATAGAGTACATATAAACATTAACAAATTGCGTTGGAAACGTTTCTTTTTGCTGCCATTATGATTTTTTTCAATGCAAAATAAGTAGTACCTTGCTTATTCTGACATAATATGTTATTTGTATGTATCCTCACGAAGCCAATGAAACTATCTTATACGAACTATGTGGAGGTCAGAACGGTAAAATATATATATTCAGTAAAGAACAAGAATGTCGTAACTCTGGAATATTCGGATCGGAACGTAATATTTTTTTTACAAAAATATATAATCATCGCAAGACACTACGTTCCCCCAGATTAGAATATCTATAATGATGGATTTTATTTTGTTTAGTCGCTCGCGAATTTGACAACCACAAAAATACTGGCACGTCACAGTATGTTCAACACTCACACACAGACCCACACAAGAAGAACGCGCATACACGAGTGTTGTACGTTTATAATAGAAGCGATAGGCCAATGGAAATGAAGTCGTTGTCAAACTTGCGCAAGAACTCTTCCTGTGACTATTTGCATTTCTACCGAGACTTTCGAAAACGCGTTAGATTCTTAACTAAAACTTTGTTTATATTTTATTCTTACAGTGTTTAACCAGAGGATCTTACTTTTAGCGAAACAGTGTATAGAGTTACGAGTCTCCATCTTCGTATGATTCTAAGTATTTCTTTTATGTTTACAACTAAAGACTCTTAAGTTGCAAAACATAACTGAAAGTTTCGTTTTAAGTCGGAACATGGTTTTCGAAGGTTTACTGAAATCTCTACCATATAATAATATATTTTGTGCTCCTGTAGTATACTAATCGTGATATCGTTAAGAAGTACATCACTGTATTTTCAGTACTGGGATGTTCACAAGAATTTTGATTCACATGATTTTTGTTTTAGGATACGTTAGATCACCGATATATAAAGAATAACAAATGCAGTTCGTATGTAAACGCAGCGGCATCGCCGCGATTAAGTACACGACAAATAATTTACCACTTTCTTGATGTTCAGCTAATTATCGGACAATGCGCACGGCACGGGAAACGATATAAAAAATTTGCCTACGACTCATCGAATAGAGAATATTCTTTGTTTTGTGCTTTCTGCATTTCCTTACCGTCATCTCATATCACTTGTGGACCCTAGACCAATCAATGATCGGCGTATTTTTGAGGAGTATCTGATCCTCGCCTTACGAACTACTTCACGATAAATATTAGGAATGATAAAAGAGCTCGTTCCTGGTAAGCATAAATTTGTCTTTCTTCCCCTCTCTTCTACCCCTTACCGATGCACGAGCTTTCAGGATTCTGTAATTTTCCCATTCAAATGGAATTTTGTTCCATTAGAGGAAACCCATTTCTAGCGCATTATACAACGCCTGCATGTCCGAGTGACTGTTTATTCTCCAAAACGGAAAATTGTGCGCGCGAGCTGCCGTTTCTTCATCCGAATCGTCGCCTATCACAACATATGTGCACTTCCGTCCGAATCTGGCTACTACCCTTCCGAAGCAACTCTCTTTCCCTGCAAGAAAAACATACCGGAAGTGCTATACGAGTTCAAGGTAAATCAAAGTGCCGAAGAAGTTGAACTCTCGTTAAATAGCTCACCTATCAACGACAATGCGAAATATCAGATTCGGCAAAATAGGAGCTTACCAATTTTCGACGCAGAGTAAATGTTCTCTATGGGAAATATACCACCGATCCCAAAGAGCAACACTTTCGACAGTGCAGGGACAAGTTGCGTTGTTGTGACGAGGATATTAATGCAATGGCTTCTCTTGTTGATCAGACTTAAGCATTTTACGGCCGACGTCAGCCAATTATCGGTTAACACTTCAATTTCGGATCTCAACTGGAGCCACTGTTCTCTTTTCGCTGCGCCTAATAATCCTCCGACGTTGTTTCGGTAATTACAATAGATTTCCTTGATTTTTCGATAGCGAAAGGCCAGCTTTCGCATCCAATCAACACCACCCCTGACACCGGACGGAAGGCAAATGCCGTTATTAGCAGAGGCACATTGAAAACCGTCGGTTGCAAAGTTGTATGATGATAGATCTTGTCCGTTGTCGTCCGACGAAACATCGTCTATGTGCACTTGATCGCAGTCCTACAATAATATTTATTTGCATCACCCTGCCAGGGAACGGTTTGTACTAATTACGTTAATAAATAATTGCGGAATTAACGATAACCCTCAAGTCCACGAATTGTATTGTCCACTACGATAATTAACACTTTGACTGCCGTGATGGTCACCGGTGACCGACGCAAGAGATTTTACTGAAGATTCAAAATAGTCACAATGAGTAGCAAATATTATTTTATAAATGCACTTGGTGTTAGAATAGTGATGCGATTCTTTGGTCTCCAATATCTGCGCATTATTTACATTTTGCATAATTCAGTCAAACGTTGTAGTATTTCATAGCATTATCGTTTTAATATAGTGAGTGGGATGATTCATCTTCTTAACATGTACTTGAAATGTTATTCTGCAGGAAATGACTGCCCAAAAATTAACACTGATTGCGTGATGGTCACCGGTGACCGACGCAAGAGATTTTACTGAAGATCCAAAATAGTCACAATGGGTAGCAGTTATTATTTTATAAATGCACTTGTTGTTAGAATAGTGATGCGATTCTTTGATCTCCAATACCTGCACATTATTTACTCTTTGCATAATTCAGTCAAACGCTGTAGTATTTCATAGCATCACCGTTCTAATATAGTGAGTGGGATGATTCATCTTCTTAACATGTACTTGAAATGTTATTCTGCAGGAAATGACTGCCCAAAAATTAACACTGACTGCGTGATGGTCACCGGTGACCGACGCAAGAGATTTTACTGAAGATCCAAAATAGTCACAATGAGTAGCAAATATTATTTTATAAATGCAGTTGTTAGAATAGTGATGCGATTCTTTGGTCTCCAATATCTGCATATTATTTACACTTTGCATAATTCAGTCAAACGTTGTAGTATTTCATAGCATCGCCGTTCTAATATAGTAAAACACGCTTGGCAGTCAACGTGTTAAATCACGACTTGATCAAATAAGATATTTACAGGATGACAGAGTCGCAGAGTCCAACATTCGAAATCTATATTATCACAACAGTTGACGTACCTCGACGTCGTTGAAGAAGAAGTGCGTATCGGCTAAATTGAATATCATCTCTTCCATCCTATATGCCACTTGGGCAAGTAATGTGGTGTCCTTACGGTGCTTCAGCGCGAATTGTCCGTTCAGAAGGGAGTGGAACACGACTATGGTTTCATCGAGGTCCCAAATGAATATCCGCTCTGGGCCGGCTTCTATCGTGTCCGCGGATCCGATACTATTTCCGCTTGCGCTCTGTCGCCTTCCACGTCTACAAGGCTTCGCGGTTGCTCCTGAAAAGCAGCCAATTCCTTTCGAACCAAGTCGACATTTCAGCTGACGAACCAAGCTCTCTGTCCAATTACGTTACCTTCAACACTTGCAGTTTCCCGCGCAGTCAAGTCGCTCGCATCGTGAGTTGTCGCATCCAACGTAAGGGCTGATTTAGTGGAGTCTTCTCACACGAAATACACGTATAAGTTAGTTCTACATATCTCAAGTAATATTTTGCTCATGAATGCTTTTTTAATTAGAATCGCTTATGTATCGCAAACAATTTCCTGTATTTTTAATTGTATCATTACCCGCGAAGTTAAGATTTCCAATGTTGAAAGTAGCCGGAGTTGCATGATAACCGGGCATGGGGTAATATCCGGAATATTGCAGTGGGACCCTGTCGTTTCCGTACAAACTGCTACTGTAGGCACTGTAATCTAGTTTCTACGGAAAGGTACAGATGTATTGCACACAATAATCGCTGGTTCTAGGAACTTCATAGATGTCACATAAATTGAACACTGTTGCCAAGTACCTGAGAAGCGGAAGATATATTCTGGCCCACATTCGGAAACGTCGTCGTGCCAGAATTGTATCCGGCGTAGGACGAGTATTGCGTCATCGAGCTCGGCGATGTGTATGGGCTTAAGTAAGAGCTTTGCAAATTTGACGTATTCTTTGCACTTGTTGCCGATCCGTACGGTGGTGTGTTATAAATACTGCAAAACCGCAATTTTAAAATGAAAAGTGCGCACCGCCGTGCTCACGGCGAAGTCCTGCGAATGGACATCGAGGATGGGTGGTCGAGGTTTGACGCATTAACAATACACGTGCCTGTTATAATATTGGTTGGCGCCATAGAGAGAGCTATAATCCGCTTTCTCCATGGAATCCGGATACTCTTGCTCCTTTTCCTCAGCATTCTCGTCAATGTATAATTCGCCGCCAGGTACGCTATCATTCTCTGGGCAGTCCTGCACCTCGTTTTTGACTTCGGTTTCTGTTAAAATGCAGACCGAACGTTGTGTATACATTTTAAAAACTGGGCAGGGTCATCTATTTTCGTTAATTCGTCAAATATGCGATGACGTTGAGCTCTACTTTTATTTGCAGGGGAAGTATGTAAATTAAACGAAAGAAAATTGTGTGAACGATGTTAGGAAGTCAATCTACCATTGTTTGTTGTGCGAGGGTGCTGCACCGAAGCTTCCGTCGAGGAAGATACGTTACCAGCATTGTCTAAAACCCCTGCTGGTTTCGTCGGGTCATTGTCTTCGGTTAACATATCACTCTATCTGAAACACGAACATGGGAAATGTAAAATTAATTGAAATGGAAGCTATCGGAAATATTGATGCCCGAACGTCCGTATTATTCTTTTGGATCAGGTTTCTGCCGGTTGGCATTAAAATTACTTTTTCGACATTTTATTGAAGCACTCACCTAAAGCAAAGTTAGACGCTATCAAATTATATTACTGCAGGAATGTGAACAAGGAGTACGAACAAACACAAGTCCCACAGAGGAAGACAACTGAATGCGTAGATGAACAAAAGTAGCTCTGAGCTAAAATTTCAGCCAGAACTTACGACTTACAACCGAGACCTACGAGATGTCTACTGAACAGAGTGGCTTAGAATTATTTGTCTGTGCGAAGATGCGACAAAGAGGCACATAAAACAAAACATTTTGTCTATCATGCTCGGCACAACCTGCTCGGCACAGGTTTCCTTCCTCATGTTGAACTTCATTATCGTCTGCCAATTGCGTTTCGAAGAGGTGGAGTGATCAGATGGGTAGGCGTATACCGCGAACCTTCGGTGCTAGCCAATGGAATCTCCTTTCGCAACGTTTTACATTATGTATTCTTTATGTTGCCAAGTCGCTATCTATCCGCGCTCCGCCCTTATGTGTATATACCGCCACCGCTGAGAAAAGAGGTTCTTGCATAAGGGTCCACTCACACCGAACGGAATTTCACAAGTACGCACCGAGACGCGGGGGTGTGAAAGTTTCGTCTAGACGGTTGTACATACGCCATTTGTACGACATATGTTTTATTGGACGTTGAATGTCTTGCCGACTATATGAACATGCATTCTTGTTACGTGATGCGCTTTTGTAATCCGTATTGGGGTATTACGTTAAACCGGAAGGTAACTGGTACCATGGCGAGATATTAATCGTATTTATAACTAATCGTTTTGTAAAATGTTTCTAACTATTCACGGCAAAAATGGATATTTATAAATATAAAGGACGTAAGTGAAAGAGTATTTTCGAAATGGCATTGTATGGGATACTTATTCCCTGTTGGTTAGTAATTACGTGCTTGGGCAAGCGATTCCATTAGCTTATTAATACCCCATCAATGCCGATGAATACGCGCAATTAATAAGTATGATAAATGCAATTGTTTCCATAGTGGTACCTACCCTACTACTTGTAAATTACGTTGCTCACAGAGGTATGGCGGGAATGAAACAATTACGAGGATATTGTATTAGCGCCATTCACATGCTCTCGCTATTACGTTCGTTTATATACACTTGTTTCAACAATTAAACTGCACTTATGCATTACTCCATATAAAACGAACGACGGCCCGTACTATGAAGTCTTACGAATTAGGAAAAACTTCGTTATCAATCAGAAACAATATCAATACAAAGGTATAGATAGCAAATTTATATTCTGTTCAAATGAACGTGGGATGTCTTCCTAATATATGTAATACAAACTATGTTATGAATAATTGCGAAGATTGTGTTACAGGAGAAAGAGAGCTGACAGATGGAACACAATTCTGCTTGTCTAAACAAAACTGAGCGGAGGAGCGTTACTGTGCGCAACTTACTTAGCTCCGCTGTCTGACCGTTTGTCAGGCAAACGTCGAAATGGAAATGCAGCGAAGCAAAGGTTGAGAAAAGCATTCAACGGTTCCTCGAGACGCTCTTAGTCGGAGGTCAGTTTACGTTGAAGAAAAGGGAAAAGAAAAATAAAGGGGGAATAGTTTAGAGTCGTTGGAGAAAAAAGGTTCTTGTCCTGCTGGCGACCTGGCTTCGCTCAGAATCGTCACAGAAGGTATGACTGCCAAATGTGAAAACTCCAGTCTATTGCATAGTCCGAGTGTCAGATGAAGACACATGGCAAACTGGTCAATGTGTACACACTAAGAATTCCATATGACTCGATAATTTATTTTTTCGCGCGCACGGAATATTGTTAATTACTCGCCGCGGTTCAGAATTAATAGATTAACATTCATAAACGAATAGCCCCGCCTCATTACGTGGGAATCTCGTTCGGGTGAGTGTATTGCCTAATCTACTGGCAGACGCGCATGGCCAATTAAAATACATTCACGGTAACGAGCCGAATGAGATGCATAAGTTACGCATGCTAAATTGATAATGACGTTCGCGCATGTCCGTGTATGCATACGTCTCTTGCCGACCAACCGACGTATATACGTACATACACGATTCTCTTTCATAGCGTAGCAATTTTAGAAACGGCGTGTACGGAAACCTAGAACTTGACGTTCCCACGTGTTATTTGGTATATCGAAAGTTGTATACAATGCATACGGCGTAAAAATAGATAACTATTGTAACGCTCACGTACCAATAATCACTAATTGTCGTAGAGCATTCTGATAGTTTGTAAGGGAATGTGTTTATACGATTGATGCGGATTTACTTAACTGTCAGAATGGTTCTGTTTTTACTGTTCAGCAGTCGTGATAATGGCTAATAGCTTAAATGAGTAATAAGTACATTTTTTTCTAGTAGTAACGGCGTAGTGTAGTGGGGGTTTATTCTAAATTATGAAACATCTTGAACGTCGTGACAAATTGTCGGTGTCAATTCAGAATGATGGCGCAGTTTTATAATTATAAATTGATTAACAAAAACTGCAGTATTGTTTTTTTTTTCTGAATAGGTAAGCGATAAAATGTTTACGTTGTACAGCTAGACTGGTGGAACAGTATTTAATGCAATAACTTAACCGCATTAACAATGACAATTATTTAACTAAAATGAGCTATATCGTGCTTAAAAATGTACACAACCAGACCTTGGGAGTCCTGTGTTTTCGTCTGGACCAAGAGACGATTTCCAGCAGAAATTCTCGG
This sequence comes from Cryptocheilus praepositus, assembly GCA_033815515.1. Classification (NCBI taxonomy): domain Eukaryota; kingdom Metazoa; phylum Arthropoda; class Insecta; order Hymenoptera; family Pompilidae; genus Cryptocheilus; species Cryptocheilus praepositus. The sequence continues at coordinate 9,115,693 of JAWWQZ010000315.1, forward strand.
ATCAAGGAAGAATCTGCAGTAATATTCCTCCTGCCAGTTGCATCATTATATCCTTCTCCGAGCAGAGAAACTTGCAATCGCCCTCGTATCCTATCACGTCACGTTCTTCCGCGTTTTATGCGCAATATTAACAAATCGCATCTACGTTTCCGCGAATTATCGTTAATTCCCGCACACCGAAACTCTCACTTTTCTCGCACTTTCCACAGCCACAGGAACATCGTGAACTTTTACCAGCCGCCGCTTTGGAATTGCACGAGGTGGAAATAATAGCAGCAGCGGTATCACGACAGGATAATCGTGGGGAGGAATAACGAGCAGAACGATGACCAGGACGATGGCAGGAGACAGCACGGTGGTCCGCAGGATTAGACTCTGGGGTGATGCGAAAAACTGTCCTGTCGGCCTGTCGTCGTGGGAACGACGTGGAGGATACCCGAGTGGAAAATTCACAGGTTGCGTTTTATAAGCTACGTCGATGAGATGCGTCTCTACGGAACTGGATCTCTCTGTGACTACTCCTAACAGGCAGCGGTACTATTGTTTTCAGTGCTTAAGGTATCGGGATGGTGCGTGATATGCTGCAGCTTGTGGAGTTCTGAGCATGCGAAATGTCGCCTTGCCACCCCCGCCCGATGGTCACGTGGTAGGCAGGCTCCCGTTTCTCTCTTGGACCCTCATTTTCTCTCTGTCTCTTCCTCCCTCTCTTGCAGTCTGTTTGTTTTCTCCCTCGCTCTTTCTTCGTATCTTTGTTCCACTCGGCATCTCTCTCTTTCTCTCTCTCCGTCTCTTTTGTGCTGTCGCTCTGCTCTCTCTTACCTAGGCGCGTGTACAGGTCGCTCGTTAATTAGAGTGAGAGAAGATAACGAGCGGCTTGCCGGATTGAGCGTTGCGGGAGAAGGACGGAGAGGAACAGAGAGCGGGAAGGAGAGAAATGCCGGTAGGGAGATGGGCGAATGTGTCTGTAAGTGTATTACCCGTGCATGTGTTTTAGGGGGCGGAGAAGAGGATGGACGAGCTCTACCCCCATATTCGAATAATTGTCACCTCCTGTCACCGTTCATTTGTACGAATCGTTCGGAACTGACACCCTCGACCCCTGTTCTTTTACAAAAGACAGGTTTTTTAGATGTTGCCACGAGATACCTTTTTTTTGACGGTAATTAAAGCGGACTATGGCTAATTCTTACAACCGCGGAGAACTTCGCATTTTCGGGGGGTTAAAGAGTTACCGGGGAAGCATTATCGTGTCCGACATCCTGTCCTCCGACGTGTTTTACAGACCGCAGTGGTGGTAGGATGCGTAAAACGCACCGTGTTATCCTTCCCCATGATTATCATCAATTATTCGCGGTTTTGTCAACTGACGTTCCTTTTCCTCCTATCCGCCCGACATTGATACCGACGCATTTACAGCATCGTCAATGAGACTTTAATCACATGCTGCGTTCTTACTAATTAGTCCTTTGGCGTTTTTGTTACCAATGGACTTATTACATGTACGCCAGCATAGTAAATGTACAATACAGACTTTAGTAACCGATAGTAACCGAAAAAATGTCGCTGACACATCACGATAATTATTCGTAAACTCAATATATTGATCGCCACGTAGAATTATAACTTTTAGACATTGTGCTTTTTCTACGAATCAGTAGAATTATAAAGAACACGCGGCAAACGGTTTAAAATACCATCACTGGATTCTTACCCTTTAAAATCAATAGCATGGCCCCGAGCGACTTGTGAAAAATAGACAATACCTTAAGAGTATTCCTTATCATTTTTATGAAATAACGGAAAATCTTTGGTTCACTTTCTTTCTTAATTTATTCAAGACGATCCAAATAAACTCAGACTGCCGCGAGCGGAAGTGAAAATCAGCAGTAGTTTACAAGGTATCGCCAGAAATAAGTGAAAATAATAATAAATTCACATATTGTTGAGATTACAATGAAATGAGGCAACTGTTTAGATGCATATTTTTTAGTCTTACTACAATCGTGCTCTAGAATGAATATATTCCGCTATTACTTCCTGAGATACTAATGGTAGCAGCTATGTGTAGCTAATTGGCAGTTAATGTGTTAACGATTTGAACTCCATTCGGCATTGTTCTCGGACAGGTCGAGGGCTAAAGTCGTAATCGTTTCGATCTAACACTTTCGCACAGGACAGGTTTTCGAATACTTATAAGGGGAGAGCAGCTGGTACGACAATATCGTCGGGTCTCGTTTCGCACCGCGATCCTTCGTGGTGCGTTCCTTTATCGGAGATAGGAAATTCTTGACGGGAGGTCCCACAACACTACGTCATACTCACTGGTTTCTTGGAAGGCGAGAATGTCGCGTCTTTCTTTTTCTTGGCTTTATCGATTACGGCTCGATAAACACGGCGCGAGATGTTTGCTTCTTCTGTCGCCGGGCGTCAAAATAAAGTTGGTCGTAAGGTCCGATAGAGGTGTCCTTTTCTCCAACGCTTAGCAGTGATAATTGAAGACGTCGCGTACATCCCTTTTGAACCGTTCATAAATGAGCAGTCTCCGCAAAGTTGAACATTTTTAGTGTTTAGACATACCTTACAACCAAGCGCTTTATACTATTACGTGATGTCATCTTTGACGGAGATCTTGAACAACCTGTTTCACGATGACGTATAATAAAAATGTAACGCTGACGTTAAATGTATATTTTTCGATTATGGTAATGAAGATGTGGCGAGACAGGGGTAGGAACTTAATTTCGCATCTCTCGGCACTTACATCCGCCGTATATTCTCTCCTCGTTAAATGGATACTCGAATTTCGCTAAAACTTCGTCTAAAGTTACCTGAAAATTATTTTCAAACCATTCTCAATTTAAGTACGCTAATAATGCGCCAATTATCGCGCAATCCCTCTTTTTTCTACTAATTTATGCGAGCAACATTTGGGGCACTAATTGAACGTGACACAGCAAAATTAAACTCATGAACCCGGCAGATAATGCTGACATATTAATTTTGGGAAGGCCCTAATGCCCCTGTATCGAGCACGTGGCTTATTCCGCGGGAGAGAACTGGGATTTCTCGAATACAATGCGATTGCAATCATGGGTTTGTCACAAGCGACGCAGAGGATTAGAACTTCGCCATAATAACGGATAAGTACAAACGGAGGGTCGGCTAAGTGGGGCTAATCTGTTCTTGCGTTTTCACGGTCGTGGATTTTCACGCTACACAGCACATGCGAAATTTTCTAAAACTCGGACCGAAGTTCTAAGCCCCAGTGTCCATCTCTGTTTTTGCCGACTCCTAAAGTTTTCTGGAACAATATTCGTTAGCGGTCTACGGAGGGATGTACCACAGACCGTACAGTGTTAATTGATATAAAGTAATAATCAAAGTATGTTTTCCAGATTGGCGTACATAGGAATATTATTACCGTACCTTAAGAACTGGAGTGGAGATATTTCAACGTAGCTGGAACATTTGTCGTTGAACGTGTCAAGTTTCATCTGAGTAGAACGCGTTATTATGGCAGATGGAACTTTAAGATATTTGTCTGACAAAGTTGAAGCAACGTGACTTGCGTTCCTATCGGACTTTGGATACAGTGCACATAAGAGATACGCGAAACATGAGTGCACTATATCGAGAGATATCGGCACCTACATCGCAAAATGGGTGCTGCCAAGTTTCTTAGAAGCAGACAGAGGAACTCGAAGGTAATGAAGAAAGACGTGTTAGAGAGACTCTGCGTCAATGTGTCGCGATGCTACGCGAAAAGTAGTGGATGGAGAGAGAAGGGATGTTAGGACTTTTATGAGCTACTGCTGCGGAAGCTTCATACGAAGCTACATACGTGTCCTGTATAATAATCCTTGAATGTTATGTGCTCTACACATCCATTGACGTAACATGGTATTTCAACGTCGATAATCATGGGACGAAATTCGGTATTAACTGACAAAACAAGAAAGATTTTATATTGCAAAACTTGCATCTAGGAAGAAAACCAATGAGCGACAGTGACAGAAAACGTGTTACAATATTCTCATATACCTGCATGTATTAACAAGTAAAATTTCAGGCGTGAATATGACATTTTGAATATTCTCCTCACTTTAGCACGAGTTGAATCTCGTTGTCCTTTATCAAAATGAACACTGACGGTTTATAGCGATATTCGCCGTGAAAGTAAATTTGGCCGAGTCTCATGGCAAACGGAACCTTGGGTGTCCACCGTCTAACTCGACGGTATATAAAAGTACAGTGCACATACGTTTGCTCGAGACCACCCAGGCACAATGTAGGCAACCACTCTAGGAAAAGTGAAGCCATGCAGGAGAATGTATTTGCATTTCCGAGTGCAGGTATATGGTGCGACAATGGGCGCAAACATATGGCAAATGCTGAAACATAAATGTCATTGAATATTTACAAGAGAGTGTATATGGACCGACCCAACTATGTATATACAGGCACGCACACACCTTTGGTCAGTTGTTGGATAAATTAGCAGAGGTAATTTTCTTTGTAATTAATTAAGACGCCATTGACGCTAATTAAGAGAAGGCTAAGTTACTTGAGGTAAAATGTTAACTTCAAAACTTCGCTATTTGAGGGTGACTCTAAATAGAAAGCACTTTTCTTCGATTTTCCTTTCTTTTTCTCCCGTCAGAACAATGCATCCACACGTACAGACCTGTAAAAATGCATACACGTGTGCGGAGAGGAGGTCCTGCGGGTGAATTCAGGCTGAGCTAAGTAAGCGAGATATCTCTCTTCCTTTCCACCACGTAAGCACGCGCCCATGTGTTGGTGTGTGGGTGCGCAGGAGTGCACACGGACGCAGTTCAAGTTATCAGTGTGACTAGGTATGTATACCGGCATACGCTATACAGGGTGTTCTTGCACTAAAAATTATAGCTATCATCATTAAGGACATAGAACATAAAATATAGTCTACTAAAATTCAGTAGTATTATTGTATTCTGAACCAGAGGAAGAGAGTCGACGTCATCCTTCAAAATTAACGCTTTGAAATGGTTCTTTTACAATCCGTGATATCACTCAAGAATATAACAATTATTAATACCAAAATTTGTCCGCAACAGTTAGTCATGCAGAATCAAATATGGACGTATGCTACGTAGTCCAAGAAACTTCAAGCAAATATGGACGTATGTTACGTGGTACAAGAAACATCTACAAAATTTAAAGCATATTAATATTTAACAATAAGCTATAAAGCACGTCAAAGTAAGTAACACAACGTCATAAATATGACCAGTTACTGCTTGTCAGACAACATGTCCGCGTTTACGTTAAAACGCGGCCCCAACTGGAACAAGGTTCGGTTCCTCAGGAGTTCTGTCGGTCGGCGAGGTTTTCGAAAAATGTTTCAACGGTCAGAAAACTCTATTGCATCAGGCACATCGAACTTTCAGACACCCTGTGTGCATGTTTAACGCAGGCGCAGGCAGCTGTCACCTTACACCCATGGAGGAGGCATGGGGCTGCGGCGGCCATTCTCAACTTATCTCTAGAATCTTTGTAAACATGTCGTGAAATCCGAGTATCCAAGCAGTGGCGTAGATCACGAGGTGGAAGGATCTGCCACGACCCACTCTGTCCGTGGAAGCGGAATCTTCCCCCGACGCTGCCCCTTTTGCAACATTGCATACACATAGTTACCCTGGCAACGAAGACTGCGGTGGCAGCGACACTAAATGGAGCACATCTTTGTTCCGTGCTAATAAAAAGACTTAAGGGCACGCCACCATCGTTCTTGTCCTCTTTACCTTCCCCGGTGAGCAGCCTTCTTCATTTTTTCAGCTTGTCTATGCTGCTTTGCCTCTTCTCTTATGCCCGGTCGCTTTGTCTTCCTAACTTCCCATTTATGGATGCCGTATTAAAATAACGAAACGAAAGGAGGGAATGGAAATTGTGGGGTGGCGCGGACAGATAGAATCAGAAGGAGGGAGAAATTATATCTTGCAAGAGCTTAATTTCTGTATTGCGGGGCGTATGTTCTGTTGATTTGTGCTTGATAGGTTAGATGGGATTCTCGTGTATTGGAAGTTTCAATATCGCGCGCATTTTTTCATACCGCCCTTATGGAACTTGCAATTTTTGTTGGAGTGAAAAGTACGCGAGACCTGTTCAATTACCGTAATTAATCCGTTGTGAAGAAGGTATTTATTGACCGAAACAATTTCGAATCCTATTGCCGTAACTTCGATTGACAAGTATGTACACCACCTGGGTATTGTTTTGGACAATTCTGAACTACCTAAAAGTAAACTTTATAAGAGAAACGTATATGCGTCGTAATGTACAGAATACGGATAAGTAGCCTACGCGTTCATAACTATACATATATATTAAAACTAATCTTTTTGTAGTTTTAATAATGTTTACTCTTTTGGCATTTCCGTTTAACCTGCCTTATCGAGCTACCTTACAACATAAACGCACGTCAGAGCAACATTAAACATTTATGCTTTAAGAAATTAATTAATTCGAACACAGGTATGGACCATTTGCCTTAATTGGAACTATATCTTACCCTCTTGTGCGTTAGTATTAGGCTAAGCCTGCAGAGAAAGAAAATGCATGTAACGAAAATTATATTCCTGTTGCAGACACTGTGCAGTAGAAGTTAAATAAAAACCAGTTTATTGTTAACCGACTAACATGACAGTTTTAGGCTGCAAGGCTCTGAACTCCGGACTCGCCAGACACGAACCGCAGCAACGTGAAACATAATACAAGTTGCACCAGCCAGTCGTAAGCTCAGCCATGCGAAGCAGCCAGCGGCCGAGGAACGCGACGCACGAATCAGATTACATCTTACGTTCGCTGCTTATCTTTATTCTTCACTTAATCTCGCTTCAATTCACCTCATTTCGCTTCAGTGACAACCCTTCAATCGCGCCCTTCAATGCAGTCCCAGTATCTACATATATATACATCGAGGATTGTCCTTGGTGACATTAGTCGAGATAGATCCAAAAATACTCCTATACCCAGGATGCTATTTAAATTAGCTATTAGTATTATGTGAATAACGTTGACGTTTCTGGTAACGTAACTTTAGAAGAGTATTTCAAATACTTGATTTAAGTGCAGTTCATTCGATACTACGACGGTTTTGAACTGAGAGATTTGGTCGGGTACCATCCAGATGGCGCATCTGCTTATGATGAAGACCAAACGGAAGGGAGTCTCGTTGTGTCATAATATTATTTAAAAAAATGTTTATTCCTTACCATACAATCTTATATTTACTCGTTTTATCCTGTTAGTCGTGTTTAAAGTATGAATTAAGTCTTGGAATTGATAATTAGGTGTTATTCGTTATCAGTACCGCTGGTTTGCAAGAAAACTGGTGCCTGGGCACCTTGTGCAACCTGTATAAGTTGTGGCTGAGCTTGAATTGGGGCAGTTTGGATAATTATGGGTTGGTTGCTACCACCTTGTACTTGCATACGAATCATTTGCAATTGTTGTGGTGTTAACTGAATCTGTAACAGAAACGAGTGTTTTCAAACAAACATGTACATAGGTGAAAATGTACTAGAACACAAGTTTTATACACACAGGTATTTGTTGAATTTCCCCACTAGGTGTTACTATTTGTTGTACAATTTGTATTCCTCCAGCTTGGGAAGAGGGTGTTTGCTGTGCTTGCTGCAGTTGGATAATTTGCTGATTCGAGGATTGTTGTGGACTTTGTACTGTTACAGTCTGAGTTGTACTTGTGTTACTAGTATCCTGAAAGTGTAATTGTCTAAAATACTTGTTTTTAAGATATTCGTAATTATGATTTTTAACAAGTGTACGTCACTCATATGGCTTTTTATAAAAATTATGCACCTGTTCAACAGGACTACCAATATTAATAGTTTGAATTTGTCCGGTGGAAGGCTGTACAATTTGTATAGGCTGCGCAGTGGTACCGTTGTTCTGCACATTTTGATTGGCAGAAGCCTGTTGTTGAGCTAACTGGAAGTAATAATGAACCTGGTCCGAGTTCATAGATGTACGAATTGTACTCTCTGTTTGGGCTTTACTCTGCTTTAATTCGTCTCTAGGCACAATATCAATGAGAAAGTCAAACTGATCATATTTTGTTATTGCCATCGCAATGTCGTTCCGCTGCAGAGTTCGTCTCTTGTTGTCCTCCGTGTGAACCCAGGCCCTTAACGTTAATTCGTGAATAAAAATTTCTGCTGCTTTAGAAAATAACATTGGTGCTTCGGCACTGATCATCTTCACGTCCTCGTCTAGTTTCATAATTTTCTTTATCCTTGCCAAAGGTAACGATTGTGTTTTTAAGTCCATCTGCAAAAAAGTTGAGGCATAATTCACAGGTGCCTTGTGCAATCTGTTAGGGGTTTGAGGTTGGGCGCTAATTACAGTGGTAATTTTCTTTATTTCTTCCGTGACTTTCGGCCAAAATTGTGCCAAGGCCTGTTGAGCCTCTGAGCTCCCAGGTGATGCAATCTGCAGGTCCCCATTTGAGTCACCTTCGACTTCACTATCCTGATTTCTGCAATAAGAGAAGTTTGACGAATAAAAGTAACTACTGGAGAGTGATCTACTGGACAGACATTCCTATAAAGTTACACTCTGCAAATTCAGCTTCATGATACATTTTTGGTAAGGGTTACGTAGATGTGTTATGTGGTGTTCGAGAATAGTGTTATTTAAAGCATCTCATAACCTAAACGTATACAGAAAGCGTCGTATACTCACGCATTCACAAAGTACACAGACATTTTTTGATAATCACGCCAACGACTTCATGAAGGAAAACGTTTGATGGCTATGAAGGCATTTTGTTAGTCGTAATTAATAATACCATTAAAACCTACTAAAATAATAACTCTGTACTTAACACACGAATTCACAACAGAACTGATGTTTGCGCCGGAAATTTGACTGCAATAACGACAGAACGTAACTTTTCATGACTTCAAGGTTTATTGACTTTTTTCCAGATGGCGGCAACAGGCAAGTCCAGATTGTCGATGGGCCTCGAATTCAACCACAGATGAAGTAGGATCATGAGGAGTGGAAAATTGCGGAAAGAAAAAGGCAGAGTCGGTGTTCCGTCTCGGATCTGCCCAAAGATTCATTAATAGGGTTACTGTAAATAGATTTACCTCAGATGCTTGGATCTAAAATTTGGAAGATTTAGTATGTATAATGAACGAGATGTGCTTTGACCGCTTACGAAAAATTTTTCACGCCATCTTTCGTCCCGCAGGCGATAACAAGAGGGACTTGGGTTGAGACGTTCCATAAAACACTTACCTGAGGATTGCACCTTGCCCTCTATTGATTTGTAGACTTCTCGGGGCAGTACACGTAACGAAAGTTATTCATTTTAATCCGATGGTCGAAAAAATTGGGGTTTTGACAGTTGCAAGTTTTACTATAATGGCACTCCATATATATGGCACTAATTAAACGGTAATTATAAACCTTCGTTTAATAAGAAATCGCGGTCCGTCTACCATTCTGCACTTCATACTTTCTTCCTTCAAGGAAAAGGCGCCGTGACTCGTGATCGAAAAAACTGCGGGTTGAATAATTGCTTGCAAGTTTTATTCCAATGTATATACTTAACACTGACTAAACGGTAATTGTAAACCTTCGTCTAATAAGAAATCGCGGTCCGTCTACCAATCTGCACTTCGTACTTTCTTCCTTCAAGGAAAAGGCGCCGTGACTCGCGATCGAAAAAACTGCGGGTTGAATAATTGCTTGCAAGTTTTATTCCAATGTATATACTTAACATTGACTAAACGGTAATTGTAAACCTTCGTCTAATAAGAAATCGCATTCCACCTACCGATCTACACTTCGAACTCTCTTTCTTCAAGGAAAAGGCGCCGTGACTCGTGGTCGAAACAACTGGAGGTTGAAAAATTTCTTGTAAGTTTCTCTCTAATGTATATACTAACACTAACAAAACGGTAATTATAGATTTTTGTCTAATAAGAAATCGCGTTCCGTCTACCAATCTACACTTCGTACTGTCTTCCTTCAAGAAAAAGGCGCCATGACACATGCTTGAAAAAACTGGAGGTTAAATAATTGCTTGCAAATTTTACTCTAATGTATATATTTAACACTAACTAAACGGTAATTATAAATCTTCGTCTAATAAGAAATCGCGGTCCGTTTACGAATCTACACTTCGTATTGTCTTCCTTCAAGAAAAAGGCTCCATGACTCATGGTCGAAAAAAACTGGAGGTTAAATAATTGCTTGTAAATTTTACTCTAATGTATATATTTAACACTAACTAAACGGTAATTATAAATCTTCGGCTAACAAGAAATCGCGGTCCGTCTACTAATTTGCACTCCGTACTGTTTTCCTTCAAGAAAAAGGTGCCGTGATCTTTTATGTTCGGGTTTGTTTACATTTTCTGGCCCCAAAGCTAATATCATGGTACCACGAGCAACTCCATTTAGTGACGTCGGCGGCACCAGTGTGGAAAGTCACACTTGTCATGTATATGAGCCGTTTATTTTGAAAGTGGCCTAACTCCATTTATCTTCCAAATCGATATAAGTAACATATACTGATAAATAACATGAATTTGTATATGTAACAATGGTAACCGGAAAATATTGAAAAACGGAGTTAGGCCACTTTCAAAATAAACGGCTCATATCCCTATCTCGTCTTTGCCTCCAGGATGTGGATCAAAACTATGCATCTCTTGTCATGTCTATACCTACTTCGTCTGTGGTCTCATATTATACTTTGTTGATAATGTCGCATGCCACACGACAGTGACTGAATATGAAACGAAAATATACATCAGATAATAGGTCCTTTCGTATGTCGTTTGTAATTTAATTTTCCGACACAGTGTACGTTTGTTTTGGTCTGTGCGGTAAGAGTTTGTTAACATTTTCCAAATAATTCATAGAAAACTATGTATGACAAATAGAAAGATAGTTGGCCAGAAGGTAACAATACACGAATGTCTTTTTATTACAACAGAATTGTACATGTTGTTCAATTATATACATTTGAAAGGTTTACTTTTCTTCAATCGTGCATAGCCTTATAATGGCATATCTTTTGGAACACGACGTTCAATACTTCCTTCGCCGTATGAGAATACGAATCATTTAGTCGCATTATACTTCCAAATTCTCTGATGTAATGGTCCACGTCTGTGTCATTGAATTCCTTTATTGACAAATACTTGTTTGTTAGGTGCGACAATTTCAGAAGATCGGAACTGAAGGCTTCGTCCAAATCGAAAAGCTCTAAAGCTGGTGGTGGTAGTTCTTGGAAACTGGGTGGAAATACCTGTTGATATCAAGTTCATTTGAGGGACTCATTACAAGTGTATACCTAGATTCTTGACAAATGTTTACAAGTGTATACATAGGACTCATAAAGCGAAAACATAGATCGTTGTTTGGAATTCTATTGCATTTAATTAAACTAAAATTGTCCGTTTGTTAAAAATTACCGATGCTTGCATAGGTGGCAGCGGCGCTTCGAAATGTGGCGGGATCAAAGTAAGTGGTTGATGCTTAACGCCCAACTCGTCGAAGGCTTTGATGCAAGCTGGCACCATATTCAAGTTTATGGAGTAAAAGTGGTGCTTAAATAATTTGGTGTACTCGCGTGGTATATCGACTGTGTCCAAATCTTGAGTGCACACTTTGGGATTGTCGGCTTGTTGCGTTACATCCGGTACGAAGTTGTATTCCCAAAACTGTATATCAAAAATATCTCCATTATTTTCACGTCGGAGTATGAGCGTTTTTTAACACGTTGACTGCCAAGCGTATTTTGCTACGTTAGAACCGCGATGCAATGAAATATTGCAGAGTACGATTAAATTATGCAAAATAAACGTAACGCAGAGTTATTGGAAGCCACAGTATTGCAGCACCGTTCCAATTTCAATTGCTTTTACAAGATTGCAGATAGGCTTCATTGCGAATTTTTTGCATTTTTGATAAAATCCTTTGCACCGGTCACCGCATATTTTGCTATGTTAGAACCGCGATGCAAGAAAATACTGCAGAGTAGGATTAAATAGTGCAAAATGAAGGAAACGCAGGGTAGTTAGAAGCCAAAGTATTGAAGCACCGTTCCAGTATCAATTGCTTTTACAAGATTACAAATAGGCTTCATTACGCATTTCTTGCATTTTTGATAAAATCCTTTGCACCGGTCACCGCATATTTTGCTACGTTAGAACCGCGATGCAATGAAATATTGCAGAGTACGATTAAATAATGCAAAATAAACGTAACGCAGAGTTATTGGAAGCCACAGTATTGAAGCACCGTTCTAATATCAATTGCTGTTACAAGATTGCAAATAGACTTCATTGCGATTGTTTTGCATTTTTAGTAAAATCTTTTGCACCGGTCACCGCGTATTTTGCTATGTTAGAATCGCGATGCGATGAAATACTGCAGAGCATAATTAAATCGTGCAAAATGAAAGTAAGGCAGAATTGTTAGAAGCCAAAGTATTGAAGCACTGTTCCAATTTCAATTGATTTTACAAGATTACAAATAGGTTTCATTTCGAATTTTTTACATTTTTAGTAAAATCTTTTGCATTGGTCACCGGTGACCACCGTAGCAGTCAACGTGTTAAAATGCATTCCATGAAAACTCACATCAACGTCGTCCGCATGGTAATCGTTGGTCGGTATGTTTTTCGAATCGAAAAATTCGAATATCATTTCGCGCAACGCATCATTCTTTTCTTTATCGATGTACGCGTCGGTTAACATTCTCGACGAGCCCAAAACGATCATTTTGCCGCCTTTGCTTCGGTCACAATAGTAAGCGCATATCGGCCTGTTTGTCGGTATCGCTATCGAGCCACTTGATATTGCAACTACGGACGGTTGTACAACGTTTAAGGTTGCCCCATACGGGTATAAAAAGTGTATACCCCTATAGCAATGAATTACGATAAAGAAAATGTCACTACTTCTAAAACAGTTAAGCGACCATATCAACTTACGTATATTCATTGTGATTTCTTAAAAATATCGACTTGTTCGATAACCCCTCCGATACGAAACATTCTTTGGGATGCATCGTTTGGCTGTAGCTCATGCGAACTACACTATCTACAAATGGTCAGAAAGATGAAATATACCGATTGCTGGAAATGAATCGATATGCATGATTGAAGGTGTAACACGTTTTGCGTTTTTCCTTACCATTATTCACCATTATACCGAACTCTTCAAGCAGGAAATTGATATTAGTGTTGGATTTATTTTCACCACCTTCGCCCAGCATGACGAGCACGTTACCGCCGGAGTTAATATAGTTACGAATAGCGTTCATTTCCGCCTCTGTGAACTTGTTTCGTGGACCAGGCAGAACTAGCACTTTACTACTCGACAGTAATTCCTGCGCGATGACATCGTCGTTTCTGAAAATGCAACCCTTGTACGAAACGGAAAACAAAACGTATATACCTCGATATCTGTTTCGTGAGTATTAACCTTTTGCGGACGGAGCGATTCGAAGCCGATGACACCCATCAAAATTACCAACTCTCGTTTAACACATGCCATTTGTAAAATACATACATATACAGCGTCGGCTCTATTACTTATTTTTCTCGAACGCATATTTATATCTCGGCTTTATCAGGTGTTTTCGCCGAACATAAGTATGCCTTCATCGGTTATAGGAATATCTTATGCTGAACGCACATATGCGTCGCTCGTCCGCAAAGGGTTAACACGTTGACTGCCGTGCTTATTTTGCTGTATTAGAACGGCGATGCTATGAAATACTACAGCGTTTGGCTGAATTACGCAAAATGTAAATAACGTGCAGGTATTGAAGACTAAAGGACCGCATCACTATTCTAACAATAAGTGCATTTATAAAATAATTATTGCTACTCATTGCGAGTATTTTAGATCTTCAGTAAAATCTCTTGCGCCGGTCAAAGTGTTAATATTAATTGCACTTACAAAATTATAAATGCTACCGATTGTGTATTTCCTTAATTTAATACTCATTGCGAGTATTTTGGATCTTCAGTAAAATCATGGCAGTCAAAGTGTTAACAATCGTACAAGTACTTTGCAGGTTATTATTGTCACTGCTACTCACTCAACGAACTTCCACTTTGGTTTCAGTTTCCTTTGCAACACTTTGAATTCTTCGTTCAACTTGCGCTCATTCTTGGACGTATCAAAAATAATAAGGTTCGCATTACTATCACCACCACCACTGAGCGTCGACGACATTTCGTACACGGCGAGACCTTGCACTGGTAGAAAGTAATTGGAATAAAAGTAAAGTCTCGGTTCGCATAACCTAGCCGGCCTTTGTATTAATTGGTCCCTTACATTATGGAAGAACTTGGAACGTCGAAACGTGCCCCGAAATGTCCCATTTCGTTACCGATGGCAACCTTATACATATCAAACATTTGGATATTATTGGTCGAACCATCACGAATGGTGGGCAAGCGTCGAAATGTGCTCCGAAACATCTCATCATTTCGTTGCCGATGGCAACGTTATGCATAACAAACGTTTGGACATTATTGGTTATAAAGTCGCGAATAGTGAGCAAGCATCGCACAGGGGCGTATGTATTATCAATATCAATCGTATGTAAAATAACATTTTAATTGAGTCCATACATATAGTTCTTAAATAAATGAACTGTGCTTTTGCGGTTTTATTAGAAGTTGAAAATTATATGCCATTTGCAACGAAGTCAAATAAAGTTTTTTAGTGCTATTTTAACGAAATCCAGGTCCACTCCTGACGTTGCTAATTAATGCATTCGGGAATCATAGATGTCATTGTTTCTGCTCGAAGGAGTGTAGCATTGGATTATGATTGCACAGGGGCGTATCTATTATCAATATCAATCGTACGAAAAATTGCATATTAATTGAGTCCGTACAGTAAGGTCATTAAATGAATTCAATGTGCTTTTGTGGTTTTATTAAAAGTTGAAAATTGAATGCCATTTTCAGCGAAGTTAAATCAGTTTTTTTAGTGCCATTTTGATGAAATCCAGGTCCACTCCTGACGTCGCTAATTGATGTCTTTCGGGAAGCATAGATGTCACCGTATCTGCTCAAAGGAGTGTAACATTATGATCGTGATTACACAGGGGCGTACCTATTATCAATATCATTCGTACGTAAAAGTACGTTTTAACTGAGTCCGTCTAGTACGGTTCTTAAATAAATGGAATGTGCCTTTGTGCATATACCAATTGTTTCTTATCGTTGTAGAAGATTGTTATATTTTTAACACATTGACTGCCACGGTGGTGCAAGAGATTTTACTGAAGATCCAAAATATTCGCAGTGGGTAGCAATAATTATTTTATAAATGCAGTTATTGTTAGAATAATGATGCGATCCTCTCCAATACCTGAACATTATGTACATTTTGCATAATTCAGTCAAACGCTGTAGTATTTCATAGCATCGCCGTTCTAATACAGCAAAATACACACGGCAGTCAACATGTTAACAAAATGCCTACGGATTTCCATCGAGTTGAAAATCTATATTGGAGAATCGTACTGGACGTATTGTTTCTTGTAGCAGAAGATAAGCACGTTTACATCGTGCGTGTGTGCGTCGAAAATTATGTCTGCTTTTTCAAATATGTGTTCTGTAGAAATGCATGGTTGACACGTTGGCTGCCGTGCGTATTTTACTATATTGAAACCACAATGTGATGAAATAGCACAGAATATGATTGAATTGTGCAAAATGAAAATAATGCGAAGGTATCGGACGTCACAGAATTTAATCACTATTTAATATTAATTGCATTTACGACATTATAAATGCTACCAATTGGGGATTTTTTTAATTTTTCGTGAAGCCTTTTGCGTCGGTCACCCATGACCACCACGGCAGTCAACGTGTTACAGTTACTTTTATAATAATTTGTGTTATTATATTCTATGAGATATGTTCCCAAATACCTACTAACTGACAACGGAAGAACTGAAATGAGCGTCACCCGAAT
Organism: Cryptocheilus praepositus; assembly: GCA_033815515.1. Taxonomy (NCBI): domain Eukaryota; kingdom Metazoa; phylum Arthropoda; class Insecta; order Hymenoptera; family Pompilidae; genus Cryptocheilus; species Cryptocheilus praepositus. Next base: position 9,131,717 of record JAWWQZ010000315.1, read on the forward strand.
GCGGCGACGCCGCTCGATCGACAATCTTGATGTCACCCGAATACGGGTGACGCGGCTCGATCAACTTTTTGCCGTCGACCGAATACGGGTGACGCCGCAGTCAACGTGTTAAAAGTTGAAAATTGAATGCCATTTGCATCAAAGTTAAATAAAATTTGTTTAGCGCCATTCTTATGAAATCCAGGTCCACTCCTGAATTCGCGAATTGATATCATTCGGGAAGCATAGATGTCACTGTATCTGCTCGAAGGAGTGTAGCATTGTGATTCAAAATGGTCGGTAGACCGTACGACCAGAGGATTTTTACCGCAATTTAATGTGATAATAGCGCAAGATGACTGCGACGGCACAGGAGGACAACGAATTGAAAAAGCTGCTCGGCAATCCAGCAAAGAATTCCGGCGAAGATGGGTGTATGGCACCACCGTTGTCGGTGGGTGAACAAAATATGTTTAGCTCGTCGATCGCTTTCCAGTGTACTCGACCGCGTGCTCCGAGTTAGTTGGCTTCCACAAATGCCTCCGAATTTTTGCAGACAAACGTGCCGAGGCCGAGCACGTCACAAAATGTCAATCCCCAATCTGTTATGAGTCCTATGACTCCGGTCAACAGTACAAAAGAAGTTTTGGAGCCATGTTTACAGTGAGTCAACTGTCCCATCGGGCGTGAACATTTTTTAGTCATGCATTGAACATTTAAATAATTGAAATTTAAATAATTGAAGCAAGCAACAATCTGAGCTGCCTGTACTGTAATTGTTTTGGCTGTTTTAAGTAGGAAGCCAATACTACGTTACCAATATTATATACAAAGCACGTATCGTGTTACAGAAATGTTATGTGTCTTTCAGAAATGTTGTTTCTACGGTTAATTTAGGGACAGAATTGAAACTCATGTATATCAACACGAGAACAAGAAACTCGGAGTACAACCCAGCGAGGTTTACGGGTCTGGTGATGAGGATACGTAACCCAAGAGCGACTGCGTTGATATTTCGCTCGGGGAAACTGGTATGCACGGGAGCAAGATGTGAGGAGGATTCATTGCTGGCTGCGAAAAAGTTTGCCAGAATTATTCAGAAGTTAGGATTTCCTGTAAGACATGGATATTCTATTTCGTAATCGTGTGTACTACCGTTGGTCGTTTATTCATACTTCTGTTATGCACGTTTATTTTTATCTTACATGTTACGAGAGCACCCTTATTCTTTTGTGTTTGTTACGTTGCAGGTAAAATTTTTTAATTTTAAGATACAAAACATAGTTGCCACATGTGATTTGAAGTTCCCAATCAAACTGGAGAACTTGAATCATATGCATGGGCAATTTTCTAGCTACGAACCTGAATTGTATCCTGGCCTTATATACAGAATGGTGGTGCCGAGAGTTGTGTTACTTATATTTGTAAATGGGAAGATTGTATTAACAGGTAGGTTTCTATAAGACGTAGTCAGTTCCAGAAGAATGGTGAAAATTTTATGATTTTTTGTCACTTAATTAACTCTAATCTGAGTCTGTCTACAGGTGCAAAAAATCGTACAGAGCTACAAGACGCATTGAATAATATATATCCAATATTGAAAAGCTTTAGGAAGCAATAATTTTAGCATTTTATACAATGGCATGTTTGACTTTTGCAATACGCAGTTTGACGCATCGGTTAATAGTGTATCGTTAGGTTAATCATGGCATCGTTTACGATTAAAGGACATTTATTTTACTCAATCTTTATACAAAATATAATTGAATTTATATGTTAAGAAAAGTTATTTGTATGTGTGTTATTTATTGAATTTCGTATCATCGTCTTTGGAACCGGATATTTTCTTGGTAATTTTTTAATTACTAATTTTTGCGGCTATTTCATAAATTATAATATTACAATCCCGCTTATCTGAGCGGGATCACCCCATCTTTTATACCATATTATAAGGAAATCATGTATACATGTAATGTAATTTATATTATAAAATTCTATACCAGAATTTTCTGGGGTCGCAGACATTGTCACAAAAACGCAGAGTATTATTCTAAAATATATATTTTTGTCACCGTAAATAATAAGATTAATGACTGATAATAATATATTATAACAAAATAAATACAATTATAAACATAATATTATATACTAGCATTACATTCAAAACTTTTCCTATATGTATATATATGTATATATATATATATAGACAAATATAACAGAATGTAGTTTGCTAAATCGGTCTCACATTTAGCCTTTGTTATGCCAAACTTGGTTTTAAGAATATTAACATATCGAGAAACGAGTCACATTGACAATAAATATTTATATACACGTGCAACATATACTCCTATAAATATACATCTATATCTGTTTGACTTTCTCTCTATTTATATATATGTTCTGTATTATTATATAGCGACATTTAATGTAACATGCTATAATATTGTTACATTAAGTTGGCATGTGATGCATAGGCGTTCCATCCTTTTTAGGCTACAACCCTGGCAAGCAATGCTACCCCCATAAATGAGATGAAAGTGTGCGTAAAACGCCATCAGGTCAACCGTGTCTACCTGCTATGGGGACTTAGTTACGCAAGTCCCCCATCAAAGACTTGGGCAAAAGTTTGGTAGAGACTGGCACTGGAAAAAAGGAAGCCTAACATGCCAACTTAAAGTCACTTAGTAATTTGTAGAACCGGTCATTTTTGGTTCAAGTATATGGTCCTGCATAGAAATCTGCTAATAGTTAAGGTAGCCTGATAATGGTCTGATATATTGATGTAACATTAGGTACAAGTTTTTTGATAACGTTTTGAATCATCTTCTAACATTATATACCTTTTTCTTGCAACAGGGTCTTACTGTAGACAGATAATTACATCACATTTAGTAAACGACGTTTATGCCTTTCTTTGCAGCGATCGGCAATTTTTCACCACGGAAGAACGGGTTGTCATCCTGAAAATGAGCACACAGATATCTGTTCTGTAAGATAATCAAATCTAGTGGGTGTGGATATAAAGTTGCATATATATATGGGTATTTATATAGGAATTGATAATTCTTGTTACCTGAAGTTGCTCAACGATTTGATTAAAGTCAGAGTTCGCTATGTGTACACTAGGTAATCTCTCACTCTTTCCAGAATCCGGGCAGTCCAACATGTGTTCCGAGTCACACATGCAATCCTGGGCACTTTGATAATCACGGCTGAACTCTGCTGTATTCTCGAAATTGACCAGGCAATGGTTTTCAGCTGTTAAAATATATTCTTTTGAAACACTTTTTCGTAGGTATTTGAAACTTAGTAATTCAATACTTAAAAATAGGTATTTGAAACTTAGTAATTTAATATTTAAAAATAGGTACTTGAAACTTAGTAATTTAATACTTAAAAACAGGTATTTGAAACTTAGTAATTTAATACTTAAAAATAGGTATTTGAAACTTAGTAATTTAATACTTAAAAACAGGTATTTGAAACTTAGTAATTTAATACTTAAAAATAGGTATTTGAAACTTTGTAATTTAATACTTAAAAATAGGTATTTGAAACTTAGTAATTTAATACTTAAAAAGGTAACTTTTTTCCGGTTGATGTATATGTTTTTATTTATTCTTCGCGATATCGGTTACTTTTTCAGTATTTCGGGAATCAACTTACCCGTGTAACCGACCGGACAAGGGTTCGGCGGTGTGCAATATGCAGGAAGTGCGTTCTCCGTCTTTTCATCCTTTAGGCCTTTCACATTACCAGGCTGAATTCTATGCCTATCGTTGAGCTTATCATTATTGTTCATTCTCTGATGACTCCACAGAGTGCTATGTTGCAGATATTCCTGGTCTCTCGTACTGGGATTAGGATTCAGTGTGTCTATACCGTCATAATCAGCTGGAAGTTCAACTGGAATTTCTTTGGGCTTATCATACTCCTCTCCAAGACGCGGATTGTCCTGATACTCAAGATAAGAGTCAGCGACGTCGACCAGTTCGTTTCCCATTTGATTGATTAGTTCTCGAAGCAGGGTGTCAGTCAACAGATGTTCCTCCTATGATGAAAATGTAAAGCTTAAACAAGGCTGGTGGAGATTACGGAGTAGCATTACAGGTAATAATGAGCTGTGATAGATGTAGGTTTTACTGTTTTTTGTGCATACCTTAATAGGTGGAAGATATATTGTCGCCTGGATTGACACAGTCATCAAGATTAGAGCGACACAGAAGGATCCAGGTATTAGTCCGGTATGCATAATGCTGTTTTTGCTGCAAAATATGAATATATGTCAATTTTTTAAACTAGGATTTACTTGCATGAAATCAAAATCTATTAATACCATCAGAAAAAGGCTGTTTACAAAAAGTTCTACACAACATATATCAACAAGTACTCTCTCATCAAATCCCTGTTTGTAGCAAGTGTGTAGCAATTAGACATAGACATCAGTCTATCCTTATTGTACACCAGCTTTGACAGTCAGTTATTTAAATATACTACAATGTTACTTGTTTCACAGTTACAAAATATCTCTAGTAAAAAAAACTGTACTTCGCCTGCTCAAAGAAATCAGATATCCTAATCTCTACTTTTCTGCCTTGATCAGTGTAACAAGTGAACTGTCACAAGAATGTCAAACATTGAGCCTTTACATATTAAATTCTGGATTCAAATGTTGTCAACTTTGTGTCTAGCTCCTACAGGCTCAACAATGATTGTTGAAGGATTTGCTAACTTACCGGGACTGAAGATGTGGGTTGGATGACAAGCTGGCGGAGATATCCATGAGGTGAAGATGTTGGCTTTCCCGTTGTTCGCGTCGAGCCGCACGCGCGTCGTTTACGGCGCCAATGGTGGTCTTCCATAGTACCAAAGTATTGATCAATGCTTTTCCCGCGACGTTTCCCCCTCGTGTTTGCCATTCGTTTATCCACCCGCTCAACCACCCATCCACCCTGTCCGCCCCCGCCACTTCCCTTTTCGTTCGTTCCTCGTGAAAGTATATCGTCGCCCATGGTTATTCCCCCGCAACCCACATTCGTAAAACCGAGTTACGGCCAAAGGTCATTTCGCAGTCAGACTATTTCGTTGGTGTGACGTTGTTCATCATGTGATTAAGGGCGAGCTTCTTCATTTACTATGTCGGCTTCCGGTTGCTAGATATTAAACAACCTTCGCATCTTGGGTTCTTTTGCTCCTTTGCATTTCGTTCCTTAACACGTTGACTGCCAAGCGTATTTTCCTATGTTAGAACTGCGATGTGGTGAAATACTGCAGAGTATAATTAAATCGCGCAAAATAAAGGTAACACAGAGTTGTTAGAAGCCGAAGTATTGAAGCACCATTCAAATATCAATTGCTTTTCCAAGATTGTTAATAGGCTTCAATGCGAATTTTCGGCATTTTTAGTAAAATCTTTTGGTTTTGGCTTCCGGTTGCTAGATATTAAACAACCTTCGCATCTTGGGTTCTTTTGCTCCTTTGCATTTCGTTCCTTAACACGTTGACTGCCAAGCGTATTTTGCTATGTTAGAACCGCGATGCGATGAAATACTGCAGGGTATAATTAAATCGCGCAAAATAAAGGTAACACAGAGTTGTTAGAAGCCGAAGTATTGAAGCACCATTCCAATATCAATTGCTTTTCCAAGATTGTTAATAGGCTTCAATGCGAATTTTCGGCATTTTTAGTCAAATCTTTTGGTTTTGGCTTCCGGTTGCTAGATATTAACCGTTTGAGTGCCACGGGTCTTTCTCATTTCCCGATCGAAACTTAACACGGCGCGAAGCGTATTTTATATTCCGCGTTAGAACTGCGAAGTGGTGATAGCGCTTGTTATATTATAGCATATTTTTAATCGAATGTTTTATATGAATAAAAGTTGTTAGACCTATAGTATTGTAAAATTATTCCAATATCAATCTTTTTTCTTAAGATTGAAAAAAAGTGTTTCAATCGAAGCTTCGCAGCCCAGAGCGCTGCAGTTTTGAAGACAGACAGAAGAAGCGCGATCGCGCCTCTTGGCACTCAAACGGTTAAACAACCTTCGCATCTTCGGTTCTTTTGCTCCTTTGCATTTCGTTCCTTAACACGTTGACTGCCAAGCGTATTTTACTATGTTAGAACCGCGATGCGATGAAATACTGCAGAGTATAATTAAATCGCGCAAAATAAAGGTAACACAGAGTTGTTAGAAGCCGAAGTATTGAAGCACCATTCCAATATCAATTGCTTTTCCAAGATTGTAAATAGGCTTCAATGCGAATTTTCGGCATTTTCAGTAAAATCTTTTGCGCCAGTCACCGATGACCACCACGGCAGTCAACGTGTTAAATCTCTAATGAAATGCACGAGAATTAGTAGAAGCTGCTATTTTGAAGAGAAGTGTCAACTCGAAAATAGAAGGTAGTTTCGATACTCCTAGATTTTAGGCACGACTTGCTTCGGAAAATTTATTGCGTTCGCTGTTCTTCTACTTCCGTTCCCAAATTAAATTCTGGCTTACTTACCTCTCGAGCTTTGTGATCCATCGATAGAAAGACGCCGTGCATTATTGGCAGAAACAGTAAAAAGCGTACGGGCTGATATGGAATTTTGGAAAGAACCCTTCTTCGTTGATTTCAACAACCATGGTGTGTTTTTGTGGCAACGCCTTCTTTTGCAAACCCTGTGCTTCAATTTCAGTAGTGACTATGGTGAAGAGAGGGCTTAAATGCAAAGTATAATGATGGCGGTCACATTTCATCGTGGGTCGTACGATCAAAGGACCCTCCCGCTCTCATTACGTCCGTATATAAACGTCCATTAGTTATGGCCCGACGCTGCGTACTCACAACTCAATTTTCCAAATCTAATTTTGAGCCGGGTCTCTTCTATCGGCGTAAATTGACGATTTGCATTGCACCGGGGTGCCTACCCCGCCAATGTTCCCAAAAATGTGATGAACTTAATGTTTCTGTTAAGTGACTCCCCATTCCTATGTTCTAGTAGCAGGAACATAGAAAATATTTTACGTGCCTTGTGAAAATTTTAATCTTATGAAAACCGCACACTTGAGCTTCATAGTTTTTATAAAAAAATTAGCAATCTCAAATTGTTTTTACTGAAGGCATATCCGTGTGGAACCTCGCAGACGTCCTTCTAATAGCAATACTGTGTCGGCATTAGCTTTGTAAAGCTTTTAATACGTGCAGTATGCTAATGGACTTCCCGACAGTCTGCTTCCATAAAACCAATTTAAATTTATTCTCTTTTATCCGTGTGCGCATAGAATCGTTGATGTAACGGGAAAATTATGCGTACTTGAGCCTGCGTTTCGCATCGGTTCCTGAGGGTTATCTGGAACCTGGCCTTTTCCTTTAATTAGAAGACGATTTCTTCACAGAACAAACGTTAGCCGGTCCTTAGCCCACAAGGATATTGCGAGGTCTCGATCCTCTGTAAACTACCAACGCAACGGTCGTAAAGTTAAATAGTGGAGGAGGATGTTAAATACTACGAGGGATTTTATGGACGAATCGATGGAATTCGAATTATTAGGCAAAAGCAACGGAATTATCTTTTTTCTATTTTTTGCTTGCGAAAACGATCGTAACAACAATTAGCCTTCTACTAACGTTAATTTTATGATTGGTTTACACTTTGGGTTATGAATACAAATATTTCGTAAAGTTAAGTCCAAATATAAATCAGATTCCAACAATAATAAATATAACAGGAACCAAGAGAAGACTTCGCTGTACAGAGAAGAGGCGAATAGAAGGGAGTCAGATAAATAAGAGGGAAAGAGGATAATCCATCTTTTTTCCACATTATCGATGACCCTCTTAGCCGCGTTAAATCATGGTTTTCTCGACGAGTCTTTGTCACCATTCTGTACACGTGATCCTATGCGCCGTGTACATGTTGCTTATCAGTAAGCTTATCAATCCTCAAGCGCGTGCACAGATTCGTTTACATTAGCTTAGATTTGGCATTATCGCACACATTCCGTATTTTATTTAGCGGGAATATAAATTTGAATAGTTGCAAACATACATTCATGAGATCAAATCTGTAATTCACCAGTAATAAGTATTTTTCAATAATACCATGGTAGAATTAATCGACAATTTGTGATGGTATAAGATTCTTTAGTTTCTCACGCAAACGGAAGACAAGATTTACGCGGCAATCGGAAGCACGATACCAGACACGTGACGGCTTCTAATCAGCGACGCTTAGGGTCGATATAGTGCTTATAATGTTGCATTTAGATATATATGTGATTGTCGACACACGTGTGCTTCTACACATATGACTCATTCCTATCCTACACGACATCCTGCATTGATGCGAGATACGTAAAAAGCAAAAGTTAATGATTACGTTTTCATTAGCGCCTCACAGATGTTTTATACACGATCGAGATGTGTAATTTTCACTTAAACGTGTGCATTTACAGCATGCACGCATCTGGTACGTTTCTTCCTAGACGCAGATGCTAATAACGTCTAGCGGCGAATTTGCCTCGAAGATTTTCCTAGATTGCGTAACGACACGTTCGTGAGGGCAAGAAGACTTTCTCATCCTAGAAAGAAGGTCTTGAGTGGTCGCCAAGAGAGTGTGCGTCAAAAATCGCCTGGAAAATAGGTTAAACGTCGAACGGCATTGTGTCGTTTTTGTAAAGTCAAAGTTCGGCCGACATCGACCTAGAAATAGTTCACCCTCTTCGCGTAGATTCATTAAATCGGCATAAGTAATGTGCACTAGTTTCAAAGACACCGAGGCATAGCGATGCAATAGCACTTCTTATTCTTCTAAGAGACAAAGGGAACCGAGAATAAGTTTGAAACGACGGCATTCGTACGTCTTCCTCCGGCACTCAAAATACACGCTGATCGTAGGCACGCCAAGCATTAAAGGTACCCGGTAAAAGAAATCAGAAGCTTGCGGCTCTTATGGGCCGATTTAAACGGCGGTGCATTCCACACATTTCGCGTACTACGTGTAAACGATTTGCAGCAAAGCACACCCTGCGGGGGTCGTGAGATATCACATATCTCTTTGTCACGTGGGCGGTGGAAATGAAGGTCGTGCGCTTATTTCGGCACATACATGCGCTTAATCAGTTAAGCACGTTTGACATGTATACACGTCAAACAAAATCTTTATTGCGGTGCGTATGACATGTATACTCGTCGAGGAACATAAAAAAAATACCATTGACTATCAAAACTCGAAATTTCAATAAAATACAATAAGAATTTAATTTGATGGTATGTTTCCTTTATATTACCAATTTACAGAGTTGATTTACAGAGAAGTTGCGTAAACAATTAGTAAGTTCAATACTGGCCCTTTTCTTTACGAAGCAGAGTCCTAAATATTCTTGAATCGGATACAAAAGTCCGAAACTTTCGATCCAAAAGCTCTCTTCCTTGCTTTTAAAGCATATGCATTTTCACAGTTATTATCAAAATAATGCATAAGGTATGAAAAATAGTTAAATACGTAGAATATAGTAATAATAATGATGATGCAATAAATTGCCAAATTTACCCTCCGGACGGGTGATTCAGACAGCAGTAGTAGCGAAATGGGACCATTTGTTTTGCGTTTGACGTGTATACTGGTCGTGTAAAATAAAAAATGCCATTGACCATAAAAACTCAGAATTTCAATAAAATATAATAAGAATTTTATTTGATGGTATGTTTTCTTTATATTACCAATAGAACTGCAGAGTATTTTTTATTGCGAAATCAATTACATACATGTGTCGCGACTTGAACGGCAAGCTTTGATTTACAGAGAAATCGCGTAAACAATTAGTAGGACCAATACTGGCCCTTTGCTCTACAAGGCGGAGTCCTAGATATTCTTGAATTGAATACGAAAATCCGAAACTTTCGATCCAAAAGCTCTCTTCCTCGCTTTTAAAGCATGTGAACTGCAACATTGGCCCTTTGCTCTACGAGGCAGAGTCCTAGACATTTTCGAATTGAATACAAGAATCCCAAGCATTCGATCCAAAGGCCTTTTCTTCTTCGCTTTTGAAGCATTTGAGGTAAACCTGTGTATTTTCACAGTTATTACCAAAATAATGCCTAACGTACAAAAAATAGCTAAATACGTGTAACATAATAATAATGCTGATACAATAAATTGAAAAATTGACCCTCCAGACAGCAGTAGTAGCAAAATTTATAACAGGACCATTTATCCTGCGTTCGACGTGTATACACGTCATTGCTCGATTTTAATTCCGCACCCTGCGAGGGATTCCCAAAATTAAATGCCGCGCTTAACTGGTTAACAGTAGGTGTACAGCATCGGGGTCCATCTCGAGTTTGATGTGCGCGTTTGGACGTCAAACGATCCTTTCGCCGCTACCGACGCCGACGATGGTGGGTGGTTCGGGTGGGCGGCGTGGGGTTGTTACGCTCTGTGTCGGCGTCACAAGTATTGATCCTCGTGGAGTCGCTCTGTGAATGGAGTATAGCGGTCTCATCCTGAATCCCGGAAATGGATATATCCGATCCTCTTTCTTTATCTCTGCTCTAACGTCTTCGTTTTTTTCAATTTTCCTCGCATGTTTCGCTGCAGCCTTCCAAATAGTGTACTACGGAGAAATTTAATGCCGCGGATACATGTTTGTCGAAAGGGATTCAGGAACAGATTTTATGGCAGTACGAGTAGAAGCAACGGAATGAAATAGCGAGCGCTGTTAGAGATTCGGCTGAGACTCTTCAGCTTTTGTGTAACTGTCTTTCCTAATTCTTGCTGCCCATTTTGCTCCGGGTTCGCCGCGTAATAGGTACCAGGTTTCTAAGATTTTATGAGAACGTAGAATGCGAATACCGTGAGAAGCTTCTTACATTGACGTTTTCCCAATATGATACTTTATCGTGAGATGGATTTGTTCAGTGATTATCAATATATATGACACTCTTATATGGAAACTGATCATTAATTATTTTTTCTGACACTTGTTCCTAGTGATTTTTTAGACATTTTATGGGAGTACGAGTAGAAGCAGTGGAATGAAATAGCGAGCGCTGTTAGAGATTCGGCTGAGACTCTTCAGCTTTTGTGTAGCTGTCTTTTCTAATTCTTGCTGCCCATTTTGCTCCGGGTTCTCCGCGTAATAGGTACCAAGGTTCTAAGATTTTATGAGAACGTAGAATGCGAATGCTATGAGAAGCTTCTTACATTGACGTTTTTCCAATATGATACTTTATCGTGACATGGATTTGTTCAGTGATCATAAATATATATGACACCATTACATGGAAAGTGATCATCAATTATTTTCTCCGACACTCATTCTTAGTGATTTTTTACAAATTTTAGAAATTTTATGGCAGTATGAGTAGAAGCAGTGGAATGAAATAGCGAGCGCTGTTAGAGATTCGGCTGAGACTCTTCAGCTTTTGTGTAATTGTCTTTCCTAATATCTGCTGCCCTTTTTGCTTCGGGTTCTCCACGTAATAGGTACCAGGTTTCTAGGATTTCATGAGAACGTAGAATGCGAATACCGTGAGAAGCTTCTTACATTGACGTTTTCTCAATATGATACTTTATCGTGAGATGGATTTGTTCAGTGATTATAAATATATATGACACCGTTATATGGAAACTGATCATTAATTATTTTCTCCGACATGCGTTCTTAGTGACTTTTTAGACATTTTAGACATTTTATGGCAGCACGAGTAGAAGCCGTGGAATGAAATAGCGAGCGCTGTTAGAGATTCGGCTGAGACTCTTCAGCTTTTGTGTAACTGTCTTTCCTAATTCCTGTTGCCCATTTTGCTCCGGGTTCTCCGCGTAATAGGTACCAGGTTTCTAAGATTTTATGAGAACGCAGAATGCGAATACCGTGAGAAGCTTCTTACATTGACGTTTTTCCAATATGATACTTTATCGTGAGATGGGTTTGTTCAGTGATTATACATAGAAATATGAGCCGTTTACTTTGAAAGCGGCCTAACTCCATTTATCTTCAAATCGAAATAAATAACATTTACTGATAAATAACATGAATTTGTACATGTAACCATGGTAACCGGAAAATATTGAAAAACGGAGTTAAACCACTTTCAAAATAAACGGCTCATATATGACACCGTTATATGGAAACTGATCATTAATTATTTTGTCCGGCACTCATTCTTAGTGGTTTTAAACGTATTATTCACGTCCATATAAGGCGTACGTATATACGCATTACAATATTCGCCACTTATTTTTGAAATATATATATTTATAAACCACTATATTTTTATGAACCACTATATTTTCGAAAACTCTCTATCGATCAGAGTAGTGCCTTTTACTAAAGCAGTTCTTTCTGTACGGCACCCTTTCACTACACCTCGTTCTTGTTTCGTTCATCCGTCATCTTGCGTTACCCTTCCTGAAAGATTCGTCTGACACGTTCCCGACGTCGCACTTAACGCTAAATATATTAGCATATTCAGTGGATCCAAAATTTTGCTGCCGCGGCAACGGTACGGCGTTTTAATGCAGTTAGGCCATCCAACCGTAGTCAGTTTATTACAAACAGCCCTTACAGAGCATCTCGTTACTTACTGCCGTTCTAACCGCGACATCAAGTAGAAGGACCACTCAATCGACTACCGGACTCAATGCAAGCAGACGAAGTTTGCAAATTGGGGTGACATTTCTGTACAATAGCGTATACTAGTACATTCCATAGTTAAACAATCAGATTGCAGTTGACGTTTGACGTGCGGTGTGATTGTTAATATTTATCTGGCTTCACACTATAGGACGGACCAACTTCAATTTGCAATCCGGGAAACTACGCATGACGTTTTTCAAAGAGTCAGGAAAATTAAGGTCCTACAGCCGTGTACTTAGGAGATCTTTACGGAAATTAGTGTGAACGTCACAGTCGCTGATAAATAATGACATACGGATAACGGAGTTATGCGGATATGTTAACGGTATAACACATCATAACCTATCCGACAGTAGGGAATATAAGAAATAATTTTCTGTGAAATACAGACGTTCTTTGTATGTACTAGAAAACAGGGTGTACCTGCATGATCTCTGACTTCGATTACGGCGCTGACGATTACCTCTGTTGTATTGAAAACTTACGAACTGTTGCCGTTTCGAGTATCGAGAGGCGAATTTACTCAATGCTGGAGGGGTTTGCTTACAACGATAATTCTAGATTAGTGGGGCAATTTCCCCGCGCGAAACAATGCCACGACTCAATTGTGCCGGATCCGGAGGATTTAAGCGTCACGAGCAAGGATGAAGACGCCGTCGGGGATAGAATTAAGGATGCCACAAAATATTTGATCAAGGACGGCTTGGTCACGTGCGTTCTAGACGCGGTTTTGCTTGACAACAGACTGGATAGAATTTGCAATGTATGGGATGCGTTAGGGGCACAGCAGGATCTGTCGAAGGGATTAAGGATGCGGAACTTTAACGGCGAGAAGAATTATTGGATCGATGACTCAGTTTCGTACGTGATTGTGCAATGAGTTTATGTCTTAACGGAAATAGGCGATCTTTAATACGCTCACAGTAACTGTTCAGAGTTTCGTATAATAGACAATAAATGAGAGTCTTCCGCTTAATTTGATTACTTATCAAATAAAAAGGAATTCAAAGAGACTCAAAAAAAATGAAACGTGTAGTGAACGTTAGGTTATGGGTCAACATATATTATTCCCATGCTTTCCCGCAGACAAGTACCATAAAGTACCGGTTCAATTTGTATTTAAAATAGATCGTTCAAGTGGTACTAAATGTCTTGAAGAAACGATTTTATTGTCAAATGCGTAGTACGGGTTTACAGAAGGAACGGATTTTACATGGAAATGTTTTACAATTTGTTGACTCGTACAAAGTGTAGAGTTTTCATTAACACGTTGACTGCCAAGCTTATTTTGCTATGTTAGAACCGCGACGCGATGAAATACTACAGGGTATAATTAAATCGTGCAAAATAAAGCCAAGTTGTTAGAAGCCAAACTATTGAAGCATTGTTCCAATATCAATTGCTTTTACAAAATTGAAAATAGGCTTCATTGCGAATTTTTTGCATTTTTAGTAAAATCTGTTGCGTATTTTGCTCAAGCATATTTTGCTATGTTAGAACCGCGATGCAATGAAATATTGCAGAGTATAATTAAATCGTGGAAAATAAAGGTAACGCAAAGTTAGTAGAAGCCACAGTATTGAAGCACCGTTCCAATATCAATTGGTTTTACAAGATTGCAAATAGGCACCATTGCAAAATATATGCATTTTTAGTCAAATCTGTTACATATTTTGCTATGTTAGAACCGCGATGCGATGGAATACTACAGAGCATAATTAAATCGTGCAAAATAAAGCCGAGTTGTTAGAAGTCAAAGTATTGAAGCATTGTTCCAACATCAATTGCTTTTACAAAATTGAAAATAGACTTCATTGCGAATTTTTTGCATTTTTAGTAAAATCTTTTGCACCGATTACCGGTGGCAGTCAACGTGTTAATATGCTGTTCAGATTGAAGCAAGAATTCAAGTGCGCATAGTAGAATCCTTACGTAGCAGACGGTGTGACAATTTTCTCATCAACGTGTAGCGACTATAAACCCCCGATTCATTTTCCAACAGGTCGTGTTCAAAGCAGAGCGTCGAAAGCTCAACGAAGGCGTACAGCAGCGATCTCGAGGTAGAGGTCGGCTCGAAGGCAAACGAATATTTGCTTCCGTCTTGTATGAGGTCTCTCAAAAGACGAACTAGCCACGATACTCCGTGCAACGATCACAACGAGTGTAGAGAGTCGATTGCATCTCGAGAAGAGGGAAAATTGATCTCCAAGGATGCGTTCAAAGTGAAGGAGGACGCGCCGTGTGTTTCAAGAATTAACAAACAGAACCCGGACGATTTATTCAGACGGAGAGACGTCAATTGTCACGTGCAAAATTCAGTAGATTTAAAGGTAAACAAAATGGACAAGAAGCCGGACATGAAATTTGCGCAAAACTCAAAAGAAATGGCAAGCAAAGCGTATTGCCGGTGTAAAAACATAAAACGTTTTGAAAAGTCAATGCAAACCTCAAAAGAAATGGTTTCGGAAACAGCTAGGACGAAACATTGTGACAAAATAGTAAATACTGACCATCGATGTTTGGTCGGTGAACATAAGTCAGCGAAAATGTGTTGGATTTATGCACGTTTAAAGTTAATTATTCGAAAAATGTTCATGAACGATTGCGGTTGTATGGAAGTTACGTCAAAATCGGGTAGAAACGTTTACTTGTTCTTACCTTGCAAATATTCGCAACTAGCTAAGCACATTTTCAAATTTAACCCCTCGCTATTGGAGTCATGTTTGCTCGTGATGAAAAGAAAATTTGAAGCAGGCCTTCGTAACGTTTGCTCCTGCTTGAACGATATTCTCTCCAGGTTGAACGCAGACCTTATTGGTGAACTTTTTTTAAATTGCGACATTCGGCCAGGCTACATAAGCTTCCGGCTTAAATCTCGCAACGGGAAAAGGGTATATTTTGCTACACGCGTTCCAATTTGTCAACACGTCCACAAACGAAGTGTCAACACGACGGGAAACGCGATGCGGAACATGACAGTGAATATAACTGATAACGCAGCGTGTCCATTGCATGAACAAACAGTATGCAAACGTGAAATGTACAATTTGAATGAGAATCATCTCAATATGGGAGTGGGGATGCAGGAAACAAAGAAAACTGCGACGGATCAATATTCGAGTAATGTTTGTAACAATTTCGACTGTGATTCCCAAAGTACCTCCGATAATTCGGTGTTTCATCTTGACACTTGTAGGAATTTCTTAAGATTACCTGAATCTTCGGAAAAAGAAAGTATAGCTGATGAAGATCATTATGATGATCGAAAGTCCGATAAAGTTGCTAAACATCAAAAACAAAGAACTGTTAGTTTGTACTTACCTTGTTCGGGTAATGATATGGTCTCTAAAGAAATAACAAACTCAAAGGAGTTTAATACGAGTACAAAGCAATCTGTTCAGTATGAGAAAGAAGTAGAGTTTATATTTTCTTGCGATTTTAATAAAGGTTTCGAAGGGAGAGAGTTTATTCTTTCTTCTGTCGACACTAGTAGAAATGGTATTATAGGATCGGACAAAACAGATTATATGGAAAACGAAGCAAAGGAATTTTCTGAACTGGTTGATTCCAAGAAAATTCAGGATGGAAAGTTGTGTGAGGAATATGAGAATCTGCAAAATATCGAAAAGCCACAATTGCCTGAAGATTCCTTTGCAACAGCAGAACACGAGGATTCGCTAGAAGTTGATCAGATATCTTCCTTAGAAAATTGTGTTTCTTCTACCATACTGACAATAGATAGCGATTCTATTTGCGATTTTCCTTTTCGTGACAATAATCGTTCAAAGAGCACTTCTCTCCAACAAATGATTGAGAAACTTCAAGTGTCTCCTTTTAGACCATTGGAAACCCTTCTTGTTGACTCTACTAAGTCGAACGTATTGCCTAAAAACGATAATCTATCAATTTCGGCGCAGACATCGAAGGCCGGCATGGTATCTGTGGGAGTTAATGTTAATACAACTGATGAACAATCGAATACGGCTCCAATTGATATTCAAACCGTACGCCTCACAAAAGGAACAGAAACGGAAAATGAGGCAAAACGAAATTTAAGGGATCAGTCTCAAAATACTGAACATTTCAATTGCACTTGTTTTGAAGGCATTCATAGTACTATTTCTGGCCAAAAGCCGCCATCAGTCAGAAAATCGATGGTACTCCCAAGGAAGATCGATGCGGAACAAATTGTTCTGCCATTAAATTCTTCGTCAGATTCAGAAAAGTCCTTGACGGTCGTAGTGACAAATACATCGCGAACTCCATATTCATCCACTCCCCTGCGAAGTGGCTCACACAAGAATTTGAATATGCGTGATGCAGACATTGAGCTATGTGCAAGAGTGTCATTAAATGATTCTCGGAAACGTCGTCGAATCGCGTCTGTAAAGAAAATTTCGTACAAAACCCAATCTCCTGCGACTGCGAGAACATGTTCGAGAGAACGAAAGGAGAATTCTGTAGTCCGGGGCAACTTGTACGGATTTTTACCGAATAAATCCATCGACAAACTAAAGCAGTTAATTTGCACGAAGTTGTTGAAAGTGCTCGCGGACAAGACTTGTGACAAAGCTACGAACACCTCGAAGACGTTTCTCAGAAACGAGAACTACGTAATGAGCATTTTAAATGGGAAACTGAACGGGAATGGGGAAAGGGTTCACAAAATTGTTAAGTGTCCCTTCGCGAACAATTCCTCAGTCTGCATGTCGTGCGTAAGTGAAAATTCGATGGCTTCGGAAGTTTGTATGACAAGGGTCATGAGTGGCAGCCATGACAGTATTGACAGCAAACGGTGTCGTTGCGGTACAGAGCGCAGCATGAAAAATTGCAGCCCAAAATTGCTGGGCGGTGCATGCGAATTTTTCACAAATGCACGTCGAATCCTACAAATTCCGGATCAGCGCCCTTGCAGTCGCAGGAATATTTCCGGGAACCGTCGTAACGATACTGGCAAGACGCACGGCCGCAGAAAAATTTCGATGAATTATCGTTCGAACGAATGGTGCACGAGCGAGTTTGTTGAGAAGAAGAGCACGGTGAAGATTCCAAACGATTCGTGGCACAAACAGCAAAGAAACTTAGCCGGAATTCCTATTCACGATTTCTATGACAAAAACAATGGCTCAAAAAGTCGCTGTTCGAACAAACAGCGATCGAGCGAATCTTTGCGCGAAAAAAAATATACTATCAAAATTCCCAATGAACCCCTGAACGATCGATGGAGACTGCTACAAAACTGTCCTTTTCGAGAATCTCAAGCTAGGAAACCGTTGAAACAAAAAAATCTAATTACTCAGCGCACTGGTCAAACGTGGTACAGAAGTAAAGTCTCAACAAGTTCTTTCAGCAATCCCGGATTGAACGAACGACACGACCCGCTGAGAAAAGATCAATCCAATAGCGAAGGTTCCGCGATTTGTAATTGTCGACAATGCTTTAGGGATCGACAATTGAGTTTGTCGTACACACAATCGACCGGTGTGTTTCTCAGCGATGCTGTAAATTGTTGCGCATGCAGTGGAAAATTCGAAGCGCAGCGAAGAGGAAAGAACAGGTGGGCTAAAATGAAGAGAGAAGGACAAGGAAGAAGCCGTAAGAATTTCTGCGACGACGAAGGATATCGATGGTCCGAAAAAGTTGGACGGGATTCTTGTGAGCGTGACGTTCGTGATAATAGGACGCCAAATAATTCGACGCTCGTTGATCGAAAGAGATGGCACCGGAATTCCGAGAAGAATTTAAAAAGTACGGCTGTTCCTGTTTCACGAATTTCATCTAGATCGAGGAATGACCACTCGTTAATTCGTTATTTCTCTCGATGTGATCATTGCAGAAAAGAGTCTCGTGTTCTTAAAGAGGATCCGTCAAATGTTTTCATCGATCCCTTTTTTAAAACAGCGGAAAAGGTAAATGGTAATCAAGCCGAAAAGTGCGTCACTGACCTTGGATCAGATTTTAAGTACAAATTGTCACAATACGTCGCTCTCTGCAAGAGCGTCAAGAGGACATTAATTAAGAGATTACGACCAGACGACATTTACGAACTCAGCTCGGTGTCGGTGCCTCGTAACGATGAATATGACAAAAGAATTTTTACGGAATAACATTTCCTACGTGATAAAACGGGAGACTGTCGTTTTATACCTCCTTCGCCGGGAATGTTGAAACAGTCGTTTATACAGATTGATCTGGCGCAAGTGTGTTACGCGTCGGATGGCTTAATTAATTCTTTATGCACCGCTTACGATGTACTCTATTGTATCCGCCTGATTGCTTGTACCTTTTATGAATAATACATTTTGAACCACCTTACAAACTTGTACAGCCTTGTGGAGTAAGTTTGAGGCAGGAATGAGGACGGCACTTCGTGATTTTCCCTTTCACGAAAAAGCGAGACTGCGTACGAGACGAAAGTCTCGCCGCTCGTAGAATTCTCTTGAAGGTTATAAAAAACGCTGATAAACCAGTTTCGTCGGATTATAGACGGGAAGCGGGACAGGTCCTGCGGCAGGTTACGCTAATAGAGAAAATAGAGTTATTTAGGGCATGCAGGTGCCTGAAGTGGAGGTAAAGTATTGTACCAACTGTTGAGAATAGCAGCATCCGTCCCTCCAGCCAGATCGATATTTCCTGGCAACCGCGGATGGGGTGCCTACTCCCCTTACTCCGTGTTTGTAACAATGCAAGTCAGCCTCAAACGACTCTAGCGAAGGATTCGAGCCGCCAGAGCTCACGGTCACCCCTTACTGCCTTTTCCCGATTCGGACATGTCCCCGTTCGGACGTAACAAAAATGGGGATAATCTCAGCACGCCTCGTCATCACTTTTCATCTGACCGTACCAGATTCATTGACTTAATTCCGGGCGGTCGACTGCTGTTACGATTCCACTGAAAATGCCGATCAACAGTTTTCTGGATTCAGCAATTTCTCCTAGATAATACAGCTTTCAAAAGTGCCGTAGCATGCTGTTTCATAATGCCAGAGAACTGGACTCAAAACATGATAATAGCGGAACTCTCGTCGTTCCCGAAGCGTTTCTCTATTCTTTTCTGTACGCGACTACCATTCGCAACCTCCGGCTTCGGAACATTTTTTCTCAGAAGACCTAACTCTTACCAATATAATTCTACACCGTCCAAAATCCTACCACCGCCCCTACCGTCCATCATCACGGACAAAAGTATCCTTTCCGGCTCTTATACCGATTCCGCCCATTCTCTATTACATCTCACCCTCGAACCTTTTAACAGAAGTCTAATGTCCGTTGTCCTGGGCGTCAGATGCTCTAACAAATGAGTTAACCAAGCCACCAACCAACCCCGAGTTACGAGGTGCTTGCGGTCCGAGCTTATTCGATGTACTCGGTGTACCGATCCTTCGCTCTCGCGGTTGTCGTCGTCGTCGTTCGCCGTTTTAACTCCTAATACCGTTACGATCGTTGTTCCTGCGTGCCGTTTTGTTGTTGCAAACGGGCTCTCCCTCGGCTCCGGGGTGGTTAGCCCCGCCTGGGGTCGATCTAAGGGTGGTTGCAATGGGTGGCGATTGGCCAGTGATATCGATGCGTCGCTAGGCTCGGCCAATCGGAGGGGTCCCATCCTGATGCGCTGACGCCGTGGACGGGAGCTGACTTGGCGGTGCACCCCGCTACCCTTACCACCACCATCGCCACCACCATCGCCACCTCCACCGCCGACAACGACGACGAACGACGGCGACGACGACGTCAGGCGACGTCGACGACGTTCTCCGTCGCGGACCCCGCGCTACCACTACCCGACTCCGCTTGTAACCCTATCTGGACTTAATTATTGGTGAGTCGTGAATTCTCTACGTCTACTCTTCTGCTCGGCGAACTGGTCGTAAGCCCTTTGTTCCAGTTTCAATCAGTTTTCGCGATTTTCTATGCTCGCACTTTGACTCCGACATTTTTGATGACCCCTTTCGCTGACCGGTGCTTTTGTACGAAGCTGTGTTTCGCGGCAGGACGTGTCGTTGGTAATGTTGGGTCTGGAATGGTATTCTTTTTGCTGCTAAGAGTTGGTGGAGAATTGTGCTAGGGATTCGAAGCTCGTTTCATGGTGATAAGTGTTGGCGGTGTGATTGTTAAATGAGGAAGAAGGTGGTGGGATATTCGAGAAGTTTCGGTGAAGAATTGTGCGCACGGTTCGTCGAAACTCGAAAGTTCCGACTTCGTCGGCTGTGACAGTGATCGATAAGAATCATCTTGACGGGGCGGCGAGGATTAATGCTGGATCTTTCGAGCCTCAGTGATGATTCTAAGGACGAATTTATCATGTGTTTCTGTGTACGTGCGTGTGCATGATCACTTTTTGTCTTCCTCCCTTTATCTCCACTCATGTGTGTATCTATATTCGGGACAGGGTAGAGGAGAAAGGACAAAGAAGTTTCGGAAAAATGAAATAAAGGAATGCCCACGTTATTGTGGCAAAAACCTATTGGTTGTACGTGAAAAATGGGAATTAGGACAGTACCGCTGCTATTGGCGGGGTTCACGATATTGGAGCGAATCCAACTTATCCACATTCAGTACTTCTATGTTCCAAATTGCTTTCTCACGTTGCTACATTTGAAATTGAAACGTAATCGTTGCATAAGTAGAATTTTGGCACTTCGAAGAAAGTAATCGATAACGTAAGTACGACGTCCTTGCTGAGAAGTGCCTGTAAATGACTAAAAAATTGAGCTACCATAAATTGAAGTTTTCATGTTGTAGTTGTGGTGATTGGTAAGATCATTACGACGGATAGGTAGATGTCGATGGTAGAACCTTTTAACGCCCTACGCTTCTGCTTCGACAACGTGCATTGTCCATTGAGTTGAGTCAGCAGTCCCCATCACAGCCGTTCCACCCCAATTCGTTAACACACGTTGTGCATTTTCTGTCTTTTGTTTGTCACGTGCCATTTTAATATCCGAGAGCCATCGCGAAGCGACGCGTCTCTACGTGATCGACGTGATGGGGCAGTAACGATGTGTAAGGGTCCTTGCCATGGTTGTTCACGCCGAAAAATGATAGGTCGAGTCGCAGCTTTTTGAAATGAACAGTTTTGAATTTCCGATTTTGCAATACTTTTCTTCGAAGTAACAATATCGTATTCATTCATTCCTATTCGGCAGTTACCGTTAATACCGACAACATAATCAATTTGCCGTAACTTTAGTATTCCTTAAATTATACGTTTGATAGCTTTTTGCTATCACATCATTGCCCACCAAATATTTTTATCGTAATTAGAATACATTTGTGAAGTTTAGTCAACTGAATGGACGACGTCTCTTTAAACGAGTTTAAACGAAATATAGAAGTCTATGGATAGGACTGGAGGGTGTACGTTTCTTCTCGCAGTTTTCTACCCTCTGAAGACGTTCCCCCGAGAGTTCACGGATTAGGGATGGAGAGACTGCCACTCCAAATAAACACCCCTACTCTGGAGTCCACCCCAGTATCCCTATAGATATAGTCGACGACCGTAAGGGTAGCTATAGAATGTGAGAATACACCGTACCGGGAGACAAAGTCCATCGGTTGGAGATATTGACAGATATTGGACCGAAACGTCATGGACTATATAAAATTGGCGTGATTTCATGAGCAAGCCGTGCGAAAATTTTGTAAAATATGCGACAAAGTCATGACCTACATAAGCCTCTATACATTGATCGATTGACACTCAAGTCCCAAGACCAAAAATTTCCTGATAACATAATCTCATACTGAAATCAAAACTTCAATCAACGAAAATTGGGAAAACTGGTGCTTTTTCAGTGATATGCAACGTAATTTTTCCTTATTTTAGGGGCTGCCGAGTAATAATATAGTCATAAGAACTTCCGAAGCAACCCCAATAATTGAAAAATGTCCGGATTCGCGGCGGCGGGTCTTGTGGCCTTCGACTCCATCAAGTCCAAAGCTTCGCAGAAATTTGCTGGGTAACGTGCCTGCTTAATTTATCGCATGCCACGCGTTACAAAATGTGTCCAATAAATGATATCGAGCCGACAGCATATAAATTATCACCCGAATATATTCCCCCTCTACATCAAGTAATGTACGTAACAGATTACGAAGGAGCAATGTCGGCTACGAGGAATTTGAAATGCCCCACGAGGCCAGTAAAGATAACAAGGGGTTCGAGGACGAGAGAGGATACAGCAGGCAGGCGTCGTTCGAATCACTTCCCGAGCCCGAGAGACCACCGTTACGTCATATCGACACTTACTGCATGCCAGAATGTCCTTGTTTGTCGAAGAGGTACACTATAGCGATGCTGGCGTGTATAGGTGAGATTATGGCACATAAAACTAAACTTCTAATGAGTGCACATTTCGTAAAGTCATGAGGAAGGATCGGCTTACACGTTGGATGAGGCAACATGTCGCTACGAACGTATAAGATGACCATATTACTTTATTATTGTGCAAATATGCGTCCGACCAATCGTTCCTGAGGACAAAGCTCTGCGAACGATTGGGTCAGAATAAAAAATGTCAAGTTTCGATAGGTTGGATGATGATATAGAAAAATGTTCGATTGCAGGGTTCATTATCTCATTTGGCATGAGGTGTAATATGGGAATGGCGAAGTTGATAATGAAAAACAGCACCGAGTCCGGGAGTGGTCTCAAATTCAATTGGACGATCGGGACGGAGAGTGCGTTAGACTCGTCCTTCTTTTGGGGTTACTTGGTAACACAGGTGCCAGGAGGATTTTTAGCGTCTCTCTATCCTGCGAACAAAATATTTGGCGGGGCGATTGCCATATCGTCGTTTCTCAACCTGCTCGTACCTGGTGCGCTGAAAATTCATCCGGTCGTTGATATGTGTGTCCAGGTGCTGAAGGGTTTGGTGGAGGTTAGTCAATAGGAAATGCGTTACCTAAATCCTCAATTCGTCTGTTCCGAACTCTTCTCTTAAGACCTCGGAACGATCGTAACTATTTTCATCCTATACAATTGCCGGAACACTTTGCAGGGTGTGACATATCCAGCATGTCACGGTATTTGGAAATATTGGGCTCCACCGTTGGAAAGGTCACGTTTAGCCACTTTAGCATTTTGCGGTTCATATGCCGCTATGGTCATAGGTATGCCTCTTTCCGGATGCTTGAGTCATTGGTTCGGTTGGACGGCGTCGTTCTACTTTTACGGTAAGTCATGATACTTCTGTGAAAAATCTATTAACCCCTTGCCGTACGATTTGACCCCGAAGAATTTGGGCCGAAGCGATTGGCAGAAATGTTCGTAAAAGGAGCCGAAGTGGCGGAGACGTATTCTCGGAACTTGAAACAAATGATATCTTGCGACTGTTTGTGAAGTACCCGTGCTTATTTACTACATGCGATAGAGCTCTGATGGAATTGAAATGAACTTGAACCCAAAGCTTTCAAAAAATAGTTTCTTTGTTTTTTTTTTGTATATATTTCTGATATAATATATAAATTTTGATCACGAGCCAAACTCGTGATATTCATGTTTGGCATCAAATTACGACTACGATCCTGACTCGTGATATTCACGTTTGCCCCGAAATTCACATCACGAGTTACACTCATAATATTCATGTTTGACGTGAATTTAAGACTACGAGCCTGACTCGTAAAAAATAATTTCATTGGTTATTTTTTTGTATATATTTCTGACATAATATATAAATTTTGATCACGAGTCAAATACGTGATATTCTAGTTTGGCATCAAATTACGACTACGAGCCTGACTCGTGATATTCACGTTTGGCCCGAAATTCTCATCTGGAGACAGACTCGTGATATTCATGTTTGGCATCAAATTACGACTACGAGCCTAACTCGTAAAAAATAATTTCATTGCTTTTTTTTTGTATATATTTCTGACATAACATATAAATGTTGATCGCGAGTTAAACCCGTGATATTCATGTTTGGCATGAAATTATGACAACGAGCCCGACTCGTGATATCCACGTTTGGCTCGAAATTCTTACCACGAGACACACTCGTCAAAATACGGCAAGGGTTCAACACCTATTGCCAGATGATACGACTTCATTTGTTACGACAGGTATTGTTGGATTGATCTGGTACGGGTTTTGGCTTTGGCTGGCATTTGAGAAACCCGCGAAGCATCCTTGCATCTCAGCTCGCGAACTCCGATACATCGAAGACTCGCTTGGTCAGGGGCAAGCTCAAATGCCCATACCGACATTTGCCACCACTCCGTGGCGAAAGTTCTTAACGTCCATGCCCGTGCACGCAATCATCGTGGCCAATTTCTGCAGATCATGGAACTTCTACTTGCTGGTCCTCTTTCAAGCCCGTTTCATGCACGAGTCCTTTGACATGCCTCTCGTTGAGGTGAGTTCTAATAAAAGCAAACAGACGGTCTCTGGGTCCTTTCCTGAAGATCGCAACGTTTGCGGCTATTGGACATAGTCCACCAATTTCATGATTTTATTAACACGTTGACTGCCAAGCGTATTTTGCTATGTTAGAACCGCGTTGCGATGAAATACTGCAGAGTATGATTAAATCGTGAAAAATGAAGGTAACGAAAAGTTATTAGAAGCCAAAATATTGAAACACCGTTCCAATATAAATTGCATTTACAAGATTGCAAATAGGCTTCATTGCGTATTTTTTGCATTGTTAGTAAAATCTTTTGGGCCGGTCACCGGTGACCACCGTGGCAGTCAAAGTGTTAACGATAGTTAGTAGTAGCGTACGTAGGTTGCAAAACATTTAACACGTTGAATGCCACGGCGGTCATATGTGATCGCAACTTGTTTATTCTGCAGCGCCACTGTGGTCATCAGTGACCGGAGTACATCAAATACTTATAATTCTATAGTTAAATGAAAAATCGCTAATTAGAGAATGCTTTGAAATAAAATCTACACTATCAAAAAATTGAAAGTTTTTATTAAATGAAAAATCAAATATTAATGTTTATCAAATCGTTTATCTACCAGTGCATTGTATTGAAGCATTTCAAACATAAGTGTAGCTCGTCAATGCAATTTTAGCATAATTTAGTGACATTTTTGGTCCGATTTTTGCTCTTTGCGTTCTGAAGCTTGCAACATTCTATTGGTGACACTGTTTGCAAAATTTGCGTACCAAGTACGTTGGCCCTTCCTTAATTTTTATTTTGCCAGTACATGCTCGGAATAGTAAAAATATTTTTGTGGCGTTCTGAGCGAAACATATGATTGAAAAGAAAACCACGTGAATTATTATTGCGTAAAGGCGTTACTCGGAGTGTAACATTCACATCCCTTCCATATTTTCTATGACAACGCTATAAACTTTGTTTATCCAAAATCCTGAGTGTACACAAGGTTTTATGAAAAAGTACTTTGTTTGTCATAACAGACTGGCGTTATCGGATCACTTCCGCATTTGCTGATGACGACGATTGTGCCCTGCGGAGGTCTGCTGGCGGATCATCTCCGAAAACGTGGCATAATGTCAACGACAAACGTTAGGAAGCTCTTCAACTGCGGTGGTTTCGGTATGGAGGCCATTTTCTTCTTGGTCGTGGCGAACGCAACTATGCACAGAAATAGTACGGCGGCCACTGTTGCTCTCGCTATCGGTGTGGCTTGCAGTGGCTTTGCCATTTCTGGATTCAACGTAAACCACCTTGATATCGCACCCAGATATGCAAGTATTCTTATGGGCATGTCCAACGGCATCGGTACCATTGCGGGTCTTCTGGTACCTTTCTTTGTGGACAACATCACACAAAACAAGGTACAGAACTAACATGCGACTATAAGAAATATTGATTTCATGTTAACACATTGACAGTCGGCGACTTAAGAGACATTTAAAGCCTGAGCACTGGCAACGTATCAGCCACTTAAATCCGAAACGCAGGCATTATTTTAAAAATATATAAAAATATATATTTAAAGAATTATATATTTTCGTAAAATAGTACATTTCATTTGCATATTCGTCATATATAATTTCACGATAATTAAAAGCAAAAACAAAATCGACATTTTTAATTTATAATTATAGAAAAAAATACAGTTCCTTATTTCACGGTGGATTATTGCATATGTATAACGTAAACAGGAAACAAAAGTTTTAATATTTAAGGCAAGTGTGGTATTTCTCGAAACATGGTTCCTCATTTCATGGTGGATCATTGCATATATATAACGTAAACAGGAACAAAAGTTTTAATCTTTAAGGCAAGTGCGGTATTTCTCGAAACATGGCAAGTAAATACAAATCGATGTGTAAGACACTCATACCAGTAAAAAAATTCCATATCCACTCAAGCAACAGACTCAATGTCAGTGTGTTAAGAGATTTTTTATGTATGTGTACTAAGTAACGTTGACCTTTCAAACAGCGTTTTTTGCTGTATACGTGATATTTTGGTGGCCTTTTGTAATTCCGTACATTTGATTGACCGGAATGAACCGTAATATGTGTTTATAGGACGCTCAAAGTTGGAGGAACGTTTTCATCATAGCAGCGTGCGTCCACTTCTTCGGCGTAACATTTTACGCGATCTTCTGTTCCGGCGAATTACAACCGTGGGCCGACCCAACGCTAGAGGAACAGAAGAGTTGGAATCCTTTGGATGACCTCGGTCAAACGAAACCACCTGTGCCACCTCCACCGAAGACGATGCAATCCGAATTCATTGTGAGTCATTGATAGGAAAATATTATTTTACAGCAGTGTTTTTATGCAGTTTTTTAAGTTTCTTCCAAGAATTTCTTTATGTCTCTGTCGCTATGGCGGTATACAATTTTGACAAGTTCTCACGTATGTGCATATTTAATCGTTTGAGTCCCATTTAGCGCAATCGCGTCTTTTGGGTTTCATTTCGAAAAGTTCCACTACTTCTATCGCGATATGCGGTCAATTTTAATGATAATTATTTTCCGCGTAATTACTATTTTTCGTGTGCACCATATGAGCAAACTTTTTGTCTCCAATTGCCATTACGTTAAATTACATTTATTTGATAAACACAACCGCTGTCGCCCCTGAAGATTTTCTGAAGTCATATCATTATAATTCCGTTTAACACTTTGAGCGCCATGATGATCATCGGTGACTGGCGCAAGAATTTTACTAAAGATCCAAAATATTAGCAATAAGTAGCAATAATTATTTCATAAATGCAGTTATTGTTAGAATAGTGACGCAATCCTTTGGTCTCCAATACCTGCACATTCTTTACATTTTGCATAATTCAATCAAACGCTGTAGTATTTCATAGCATCGCCGTTCTAATACAGCAAAATCCGCTCGGCACTCAATGTGTTAATCATTATGGTTTAAATTAATTATTTCAGTATCATTAACGCGTTGACTGCCAAGCATATTTTGCTGCATTAAAACGGCGATGCTATGAAATACTACAGCGTTTAACTGAATTATGCGAAACGTAAATAATGTTCAGGTATTGGAGACCGAAGGATCGTATCACTATTCTAACAAAAACCGCATTTATAAAATAATTATTGCTACCCATTGCGAAAATAAAAATTCATGGCAGTCAAAGTGTTAACACGTTGACTGCCAAGCATATTTTACTATGTATATTGGAACGGCGATGCTATGAAATACTACGGCGTTCGGCTGAATTATGCAAAATGTAAATAATGTGCAGGTATAGGAGACCAAAGAATCGCATCACTATTCTAACAATAACTGCATTTATAAAATAATTATTGCTACCCATTGCGAATGTCTTGGATCTTCAGTAAAATTTCTTGCGCTGGTCAGCGGTGACCATCATGGCAGTCAAAGTGTTAATAATTCCGTTTAATCATTATTTTTCCAACTCGTGCTCTTGTTCCGTGTCCGTTGTGTTTCGTGATTCATTTATCTCTAACCTTCGAATGAAAGTTTACCACATATAGACACGGTCCATTATCCGCAGAAACACCCGTCCTTTGGCGATGCCAACGAAGAATGGAACAACTACGAGCAACAACAACCGCCCACTTCTGAAAATCATCTCTATGCACAACAGGAAAAGGCACCGGTCATAAGTTACGGATCGACGGAAACGAACAGCAGCAATCCGTTTCACTCGACGAATCCGTTCGCCAGTGATATAAGTGCGTCTTTGGTTCAGCCACCGGCCACAGACGATTATTCGTACGACGTCATGCACAATCAACAACAGCAGCCACCACCACAACAATGGAATTGAGGCTGATCAATGCTGGAACGCAATGGCGCCCACACCATACACGCATACACGTACGATACGTATACGCAGTTTTTCTTCTTCTGACAACATGTTTTCGCCGGTACAGCAGCGAGCAACATTCCTTTCTCTCTTGTTAAAAATTAGCGATTAATCTGATAGGTGGCGAAAGAGACGTGTCGAAATCGCGACACTATATTACTCATTGACGAACATTCGATGTTATCGAGAATGTCGAAGCGTGAACGCACCGTGGGATTTCTTCAGTGAATTTGACGAGGCGATTAGCCGATGAAGGTATTGGATTAAGATATAGTGCGCGCAGTGGTTGGTGCTAATGTTCGCTGCCCAAATGAGAAAGAGTGGTCGACCGTTTGGAAGTTATTTGCACGGGCTTCTCGGGTATTCGAATGTCGGACAATACACGTGCGCCTATCGACGGGAATATGTACGCGACAATAATTGCAAAAGATAATGGTCCAATCGCTAATTATAAAGACAAATTACGCAACGGCATAAAGGCGCGTGAGAAATGTGCGCAGTCTCTGTAATCGGAGACTGCTTGCATAACGCGTTGACAAATAATTTCGGATATTTTGACAATATTAACTTGAGACGAATCGAATGCCCTGGGAAGCGCGATCAAATTCTCGACCACCAGAATATCTATTACCGAAACGAATGAAAGTATTTTGCATCAAGTAGTTACGTTAAATAATCGAACGGGTCAGATGGATTCCGTTCCGTCGAGTCGAAAGCGCAGTAATACCTAAAAGTTGCAGAGGACAACGCTGGCAGCTGTTAATGTTAAGTGAAACACAACAGAAGCAGGTGAGGTAATACGATTGACATTACTTTTTTCTTGCCTTGGGTTTCACATATTGTGCAATAGGATTTATCGCGATCTCGCCTACGGGATGAATATATACATATATTTTTTACGAGATTTTGCGTGCTGGTTACACGCCTGACCAGATGAGAAATTCAGTCGAAGTCTATGATACGAAAAAAAAATCCGATGGGATGTGTGGTAATGAGCCGAAAATAACTTTGTTTGTATAATCTCGGAGATACTTTCTACATTAATTAACAGTGTATAGTTCGGCGAACAGTCGACGGTCCCGTACTTTCACACACGGGGAAAAGTACCGGAGAAATGGATGTTGGGTGGGGAAAAGGGTCAATCGAATGAAATGCAGTAATCGATATTAATAATAGTTGTTCGATACGATAACCTGCACTTTTTGAAACGAGCACATGCACCGTCTATTTAGGGGATATCGAAACTCAGTGATAGTCGTTGAACAATGGGGAGTTACGTCATCTTCGGTTATGTCGTTTTGATGTTATGGGCAATCTTACATACTGTCCGAATTAAATCCGTTTCAAATATCTGCATACTCGACGAGCGTAAAATTGAACGCGCATCGGTAATCCCATCGGCTTTCATAAACGAGAGTCGAATCGTACGCGAATCTATCCGCACAGATAACAATATCGCAAACTTTTAGATTGCATTTCGGATTCAACGAAATTCCAGTCGCGCCAACAGTAAGATTCGCTCATATGCGTTGATCCACGCGGAAGATGTTTAAGCTGTAACTCAAACCGATTGATAATAACGTTCAACACTTCCCAGACAATAATTATCCGCTGACAATAATGATCGAGTTGGAGTATCGAGAACGACACGCGACCGGGATAAACAGTCGGAGTTTCCGGCATTCACTGGTTCTTTTAGGTACTATTTCTCTTACCTCCGGAACGGAGATAGACGATCGTCGGTGACGGTAGGATTATAGCAATAAAGCAGGAGGAAGACAGGGGTGGAGACGCGCGTTAAATAAAACACGTGACGAGAATTGCGCGACGTCTTTACGCACAGTCCGACATAGTACAATATTGATGCGAAGTCGAACCGGAGGATTTAATATGCAAATATTAGCGTTCGAGTAGAGATGCGACAATATCCACGAGACGTCAATAATTAACAGATGAGCGGATGGCTTGAGGGTTAAAGCCGGCGACGGAGTGAAAAAATAACGCGATCGCGGTTGCGTCGTGTGTGTCGGCCGGAAGCTAATAACTAGATCAGTCGACCCGCGTAGGAGAGATAAAATATATTTCATGACACGCGATTATTCGATATCTGTGAAAGTATGCTCGTAAAAGGAGAAAAACGTGGTGATAACAAAATGAAAGTACTAGGTATAATAAGTTATTAAGTTATTAAGCCAATTATAAAACAGAATGAAAGTAAATCCAAAGTCATTATTTAATTCGTCTGTTAAGAGAAGGAAAGTATATTAATGTACGATCTAGGTATATTTCGTACATGCATACATATATTATATGCATATATATAATATATGTATATATGATATATATAAATATATATACAAAATACATACACACAGCTACACGTCATGACAAGTCTTTACACACACGCGCGCAAACGTACATGCAAAAAGAGAAAGTAAGCTGTGCGCTGTACCAATCATAGGTGAATCGTTATACAAACATGCATACATAAATATATATACATGTATGTACGCACATGTTTGAGACATATGTATCTAACAGCGGCGTCAAATTACAACGCCGGCTCATTACGTGTAAATTACCAATTAACTTCTTTCCGTTAGCCTGAGTATCCACGAAATTAGTCAATTTATGAGGCGGGCATTTATAAAACTAAAAGCAGTACGTCATGGATAAACGTGTAAATTACGAGAAGGCGGCGATTGTATGAAAGACAATCGCGAGTGTATTACAAAGTATATACGTATATCCTACATCCGTAGGGGTAGTCTTATTCCATGCATCACCCGTGGGTATCAAAGCAAAGGAGAAAAAAGTAGCAGCTTTAACGCTGTTAAAGCTTCGTAACATAGAATATCCGACAGTAAGACCCCGTAAGAAGGGAGTATACGGCATGAGGAATGAATGAAGTAACACTGTGTGTAACACGGAAGCTTTATTTTTCAAAGCAATCGTCGCTTTTGCCGTCTTCGCTTTAGATTCGTGCCGAACCCAGAAACTTCCCCAAGAGAACCTCGATTTCGGCGTTCGAACTCATCGCTTTATCCATATCGTCCGCCATTGCGCTTATGATATTCCGACACAACTGATCCTAATCCCCGCGCGATCGATATTACTCGTACACCTACTGTTCAGAGCTGAAATAATGATTCCCGTAACGGCACAGGGGAAAAATTCGAACACTTGACACTTCCGTAGTCACTACACACCCATCACCTACACGCTCTGACATAGTAGTACATTTTTCGTATTTACGGGGGGCACATTCTGTCACTACAGAATGTAACCACGTTCATGAAAGTAGGTACTCTAATATTAGAGTTTCGTATTTACGGGGGGTAACCACGTTCATGAAACGTATTTAGGTACTCTAATATTAGAGTTTCATATTTACGGGGGGCACATTCTGTCACTATAGAATGTAACCACGTTCATGAAAGTAGGTGCTCTAATATTAGAGTTTCGTATTTACGGGGGGTAACCACGTTCATGAAACTAGGTACTCTAATATTAGAGTTTCATATTTACGGGGGGCACATTCTGTCACTATAGAATGTAACCGCGTTCATGAAAGTAGGTACTCTAATATTAGAGTTTCATATTTACGGGGGGTAACCATTCTGTCATCAAATATAACCACGTTCATGATATTAGAGTTTCATATTTACGGGGGGACATTCTGTATTTAGAATGTAACCGCGTTCATGAAAGTAGGTACTCTAATATTAGAGTTTCGTATTTACGGGAGCACATTCTGTCACTTCAGAATGTAACCGCGTTCATGAAAGTAGGTGCTCTAATATTAGAGTTTCATATTTACGGGGGCACATTCTGTCACTATAGAATGTAACCACATTCATGGAAGTAGGTACTCTAATATTAGAGTTTCGTATTTACGGGGGGTACATTCTGTCACTATAGAATGTAACCACGTTCATGAAAGTAGGTACTCTAATATTAGAGTTTCGTATTTACGGGGGGCACATTCTGTCACTATAGAATGTAACCACATTCATCAAAGTAGGTACTCTAATATTAGAGTTTCGTATTTACGGGGGGTACACGTCGTTCATGAAACTAGGTACTCTAATATTAGAGTTTCATATTTACGGGGGGCACATTCTGTCACTATAGAATGTAACCACATTCATGAAAGTAGGTACTCTAATATTAGAGTTTCGTATTTACGGGGGGTACATTCTGTCACTACAGAATGTACCGTCACTACATTCATGAAAGTAGGTACTCTAATATTAGAGTTCCGAATTTACGGGGAGTACATTCTGTCACAGAATGCACCGTAACCACGTTCATGAAAGTAGGATCTCTAATACTTGACTACGTCAATGATTCGGCGTTCGACGCATCGCTCGCTTCATCTCACTTGTTTCGGCACTTATCGTTTACTTTCTTCGTCCCGGAATCGGATCAGTGTGCGTGACCGCGTCAGCGAAAGTGCATGTCGTCCCGCAATGAAGACATCAGCGAAACGCTCCCGTGTGACATCGAGGTGTGACATTTTTCCCAAATTATGAGCCGTATAACATATTCTATGTTCAAATATATACGTATATATACATATACAATAATTCATTCATACGTATATACGTGACGACACATATGCCCTTTTCTTGTTATACGTGTCCACATACGCGTATATACATATGTGACGATATGGGGGGTGGGGGGGTGATTGATGATCGAAGATACTTTGTCTATCTATATCTCTATCTCTCTATACACAAATGGATATTCAAAAGATACGTATTTAAGCTTCGTGACAAAGTGGGATGAATATTGTACATGCGCTAAAACGAAGAGTGGCCGGTTAGGGTATAAGTGTGCGCTTCGCAGTTTCGTTTAGTTTACGAGGTGATTCGCAACGTTCGACAATAATGTTTAATTCTCGTAATGTTCGCGCGCGATGCGGCAGATAGGCGAATTTCTATTACGATTTGTTGATATATGGTATACAGATATATTGTATGATATATAGATCGTTTGTTCGTCATCGGATACGTACGGTCACAGAATTATATTGTGTTTGTTCGTAGGTATAATCGTTGTCGTAGCGGATTAATAATATTTCACGTTACTCTCATGTTATACGTGCGTATATTCCGTTGATATTTGACAGATTTTTTATGACATTGCGTTAATGTAGCTTCGGTAGCAATATTCAACGGATAAGAACGGGCCATGATTATTTAATGGGTTAACAGTGAAAGTAGTCACAGAGACGCCAATTATGCAGACTGTTTAATCACTCTGTATACTTTCCGTTATTCTTTTAGATTTGGGGATTTTTCGTTAAAGCGATATAATTGCGAATACGGTTATTTTTTCAGAGATTAGCTATGATTTATTGTGTTTAACTGTTTTAATTCAACAAGTTCGTTTAAGGTATTTCGTTCATAATTACGGCCCCTATGAAGCGATATATTATTATGTTAAGGATGTATATTCACCATTATATTGAAGTAGTGACTGGCCTAATGTTATTTACGATTTCATTGACGAAACCAAACAGGGGTTGGACTCGAAGTATTAATTGATTACGATTATAACTCATTACAAAGTACCTAGGGTTAAGTCCTAATGCTGTTCGAACAATAATACTGATATATTTATATATATATACATGTACGTAGATCCAGTAATAATTTACGACAATAAATAACGAAAGTATGGGGTGTGTTGTGTTCGGCAGTAGTAGCGATGCGATCATTGCCAATATTTTCACTTGTC
The DNA here is from genome assembly GCA_033815515.1 of Cryptocheilus praepositus. Classification (NCBI taxonomy): domain Eukaryota; kingdom Metazoa; phylum Arthropoda; class Insecta; order Hymenoptera; family Pompilidae; genus Cryptocheilus; species Cryptocheilus praepositus. Next base: position 9,166,300 of record JAWWQZ010000315.1, read on the forward strand.
GTGGCTTGTTCATACGCGAATACTGAATATTGAAAGTAATATTTCATACGTCCGAGATGTACGTTGATGTGAAAAAAAAATGTGCCACAGCGTACGACGATCTGTCGCTATTTTCTTACGCGCCGCAGTTTCGTTTATTTCCCGGCACACCCCGTATCGCTTTATGAGAATGATTAGCTTTATATAAATATATAGGCAACAATGCAAATTTGTATGTGCCGTTGGCAATTCCGAAATTGTGTGGCGAGTATCGATAACGGTATGTCGGCTAGATATTTAATTATTTGTTTGTCCGTTTGCGCACACGCAATGTGTGCGTGGGTGTGTGTGTGTGTGTAGACTTAATTTGCAGTTTATAATCACGGCACAGAGCTACAAGATTTGCGCAAAAGACACATGAGATATGAGCACGAGAGCAGTGCACGTAATAACGCAGAACGTGATTCGAAGTTTTAAACCGTTCTATACGTTAAAACGGGACGCTGTATATTTTTGTGATAATTTCGAATCGTGTTAAGAGTTTCTTTGACAACTGAGACGAACCAGTAACCACGATCGTAGATTTCGAAAAAGCAATTTGAACGATATCATTCGCAATACGTGAGGAAAATTGATAAGCTAATTAATTGTATTCATGTCATCTTGTCTTTCTGCGCAAACATTTAATTGACGTGAGAGACATACGTTCAAATCGCGCCTACGTAATTATCAGAGAATAACTAGCGTAAGTGATATCATATCTTTATTTAACTCAGGACGACGGGAGTATGTAGTTTAATAACGGCACACAAGAAAGTATTTTCCGTAACCCTGTATGTATGGTACAAAATCCGTTAACGGCAATTGTATGCGAAAACCTGTCGATTATGTGGAGTACTTCAGTTTACTTTCGAATCGTATTTGGAAGTTCTGTATATACACAGTACGAGCCATTTAAATTGACCTCCTAAATTGTCTAAAGGCAACTGTCAAGCAATATAGAATAACTGTTTAATTTTATCTGACGCAGGCTCGAAGTGAAATGATAACTGCATCATTTCGCATTTATTTTTAATCTCATTGCAGATATTAGTTTAACTACACTCAAATTTGATCTTATGTAGTACATGAGACAACACGGCGAAGATTTTAAAATCTAATTTTATTGTTGTTATCGGATAAATGTCTCGAAAAAAACGAATTTCACGCGTTAATTCAGTGCACTCTGTTTTGTATTATATAGAGAGACGTTCCAGGTGGTCACTCTAGACACCTTACCCAATACTCTACACTTACGTCTGATAAAGGACAAAGAACGAACAGTCTCTATAGCGTGGGTGGTAATACAGTTAACGATATCGCGGAAAAGTAATTTCTAATTATATATTGTGTGATACATGCATATATGATACTCGTACGATGTGTAATACATTCAGGACTCGTAATCCATATGTATGTACGCGAACGCGTGTAGATGTCGTTTCTTGTACATTTTTCGGATCATGTAATTAAAGATTATACGTCGATTCTTCGCATCATTCCCAGTAAATGTGTTTTGCGAACGTGTATCAATTAATATGTCGACAATAACGAATGAAAGTAACGCGTTGTAAGGACAATAACGTAGGAGAATGTTGGAAAGCTATACTGTGTTATACGTCAGAACGGGACCAAAATTCGGTTCCGTTTATCCTCGTAGAACAGCGCAATTTCGACATCCGAGATTTATGTTCCGAACATAGACAGCATATGTGATATATGTTACTGTTACAACTTTCACTCTTCATTCAGTTGCTTGCGTGATTATTATCGAGTAATTCCTGGAATAGCGGATGTTCCGCTATTTCCAACACAACACTCGATTGCTGCCTAATTAAATACGTAAACGGTACTATTTAACAGTTTGGCGAACAAAGCAGTAACTTCTGCTAGTTCACAATCTTCCGTAATCAAATAATGACGCTTGCCGAAGTAAACAATCGAGTGTTATTTCCGTGTATACATGATTGTTTCATGATCGGCTTAAAGATTCTTTGAGTTTCATATATTCGTGATCGAACGTTAACACTTTGACTGCCATGCGTATTTTACTATATTAAAACTGCAACGTGATGAAGTACTTCAGAATATGATTGAATTGTGCACAATAAAAATAATGCAAAGGTATTGGAGACCAAAGAATTGAATCACTATTTAATATTAATTGCATTTACAAAATGATAAATGCTACCGATTGGGTATTTTTTGAATTTTTGCTATATTACTGTATTATAGTGCGTATTTTACTATATTAAAACCGCAACGCGATGAAGTATCACAGAATATGATTGAATTGTGTAAAATGAAATTAATGCGAAGCTATCGGAGGCCACAGAATTTAATCATTATTTAATATCAATTGCATCTACAAAATTATAAATTCTACCGATTGGGGATTTTTTGAATTTTTCGTGTTTTGTGTTGGTCACCGATGACCACCATGGCAGTCAACGTGTTAACGATACTTTTGGTCTTCGCGTTTTCTGTATGTTCCCTTTGATGATTACTTGTCGAATACTTTAGTTACGGTTCAGTTTTCTCGCTATCCCGTGACGACGTATGCAAATTTCAAGTTTCGCGCATCAAATTGAGCATGCTCTTTACGACCCGGAACCCGACGATTCGCGGACAATAACGTGTTCATTAAGATCAGTGGCGACGAATCGAGTAATCGCGTGCGCCAAAGAAATCCACGCTTCCGCGTTGCGCAAATACGGGCAAGAGATTTTGAATCATTGATAATAGTGATTATTCGCACTTGTTCGTGATTCACGTTTCGTGTTCAGAGTCTTTAAACGATATTCGGCCTCGTAAAAGTTGGATGTTCTAGCGATACAGTAGAAGCAGGCGTCGCGTGTACTAACGAACACGGTTCTAACGTAATAATGAAATCTAATAATAGCGCCAGTCATCGGTGTTAACGTTTTTAAATGGAAAAGTCGGTCTTGCGACATTTTATTTCCGTTGCCTCCTTTATTCGTTGAATCGCACTGAGTAATCGTCAAAGCGACGGGTATGTTTATACCGGAGAGACACGAATTGAAAGTGTGATATGCGGTGGGTTCTATTTGCATCAGATTCGTTTGCCATATAACCGATGGGACTGATTACAGCGGGACGCGCCGCATAATTTGTCGATTATACACGACGCGTGTGCGACTAATATCTCGACACTGTAGTTGGCATTATCTACTGTCTGTTCAATTTAGCAGGCCTGTTATATATAATACGTATAGCTGCAGATTAGAGCGAGAAATCATTGTTACACGCCTGGTACGACCTGGTTTGTTAATAATTACCACATCAATATGTAAAATATGTATGTATATTGTGATTTGAGTGTATTATGTAATTAAAAGAAAAAAATTACTGACGACTATTGACAATAAAGTGTAAGCCGATCTTTTCAAAACTGACAACACTATTCCTTCGGTGCGTCGAAAGAGGACGACGTGTAGCGAGGAACTTGTAGGTTAAAGATCGTTAGGTGTCAATGATACTCACCGCACGTTTATTTCTGACCGTCCAGTCATGTGAAAGGTAACCAAATATTTCAGAATCAAACATCGGAATTTCCACTTTCGATCAATTCACCGACCGTGAATATGTTTCACCTATGTAATCGATGTCTTATGCATCGTCTTTCTTTTCACTTCTCATCATTGCGGCCTTGAAATAACGGTTATATCGTGACACACATGTGCAGTAGATCGAGTTTTTACGATCGTAGGTATTACTTTTTACACCGCGCGCGTGTCATTTCATTTGCGCGGTGCGCATTCGATTGCCCGCATTTCTGTAGACACGTTCGGTAACTTTCTTCGGTGTGCATCAGCGATGTATGCTTTGCACGGGTTCTACGTCAACTTATCAACGTGTGACGTTGCTGCTTAAAACATCACTACGATCCATCTTTAGAAACTTCAACTCGACCGAAGCTTCATTTTATCGAGTTAAACGTAAGTCCGCATACACCATTAATCAAACCAATGAACGCAAGCATATTAGAAGTTAATTCATAAACAGTTTCGTTAACATCATATATATAATCCAATGAACGCAAGCATATTAGAAGTTAATTCATAAACAGTTTCGTTAACATCATATATATTCCGACCGCTTAACACGTTGACTGCCAAGCGTATTTTACTATGTTAGAACCGCGAAATGAAATACTGCAGAATAACGCAGACTTGTTCGAAGCCAAAGTATTGAAGCACGGTTCCAATAACGATTGCTTTTACAAGATTGCATATAATAGGCTTCATTGCGAATTTTTTGCATTTTTAGTCAAATCTCTTGCACCGGTTACCGGTGACCACCGTGGCAGTCAACGTGTTAAGCACTGTCAGTTACACATCTATCCTTCTGAGCAAGGATCAAACATAAACAAGCATTTAGCATCATCAGATGCTACTGAAAAAATCACTGCAATCCATCTTTAGAAATTCCAACTCGACCGAAGTGTCATTTTATCGAGTTAACACGTTGACTGCCGTGCATATTTTGTTGTATTAGAACAGCGATGCTATAAAATACTACAGTGTTTGACTGAATTATGTAAAATGTACGTAATATGCAGGTATTGGAGACCAAAGGATCGCATCACTATTCTAACAATAACTGCATTTATAAAACAATTCTTGCTATCGATTGCGAATATTTTGGATCTTCAGTAAAATCTCTTGCACCGGTCAGCGGTGACCATCACGGCAGTCAAAGTTTTAAACGTAAGTCCACGTATCATACACCGTCACTCAAACAAGTAAACACAGCATTATAGAAGTTAATTCGTAAACATCATCCATATTCCGACCGCTTAAGCACTGTCACTTACAGATCTATTCCCTCGAGAAAGGATCAAACATAAACAAGCATTTAGCATCATCAGAAGAAGCGTTGCTACTTAAAAAATCACTGCGATCCATCTTTAAAAACTCTAACTCGACCGAAACTTCATTTTATGGAGTTAACACGTTGACTGCCGTGAGAATTTTGCTGTATTAGAACGGCGATGCTATAAAATACTACAGCGTTTGATTGAATTATGTAAAATGTACGTAATATGCAGGTATTGGAGACCAAAAGATCACATCATTATTCTAACAAAAACTGCATTTAGAAAACAATTCTTTCTATCCATTGCGAATATTTTGGATCTTCAGTAAAATCTCTTGCACCGGTCAGCGGTGACCATCACGGCAGTCAAAGTTTTAAACGTAAGTCCACATATCATACACCGTTACTCAAACAAATAAACACAACATTCTAGAAGTTAACTCATAAACATTTTCGTAAACATCATCCATATTCCGACCGCTTAAGCACTGTCACTTACAGATCTATTCCCTCGAGCAAGGATCAAACATAAACAAGCATCATCAGAAGTAGCGTGACTGACAAATCACACCCCGCGCTGCTCGCAGATCAAGCGGATAAGGACGTACCATCTTACCTTTCTATTATCCCTTCCAGCCCGAGCAGATGCTAAAGTCATCCTCCTTGGACATGAATAAATAACGGTCCATTATGCGCTCGCGTGCTGCTCGCGTGCACATCCTCGTGCACATGCTCGCCCGTTGACACGAACGGTCACGGCCCTTCGATTCATCACAGAAAACGCCAGAAATGTGCGTGCACCGGAGGAGGGAAAGGAAGATGAGGAGGAGGAGTCGTAGAACATCGGAGAAGCGCCTCGATGTCACGGCGGGGAGTTTACTTTCTAAATGCCCCCCCGCGGGCACGTATCCCCCCATTGACTTTGCATTTTGCAATCGACGCTACACGCAGCACGCTGGCGGGAATCACTTTTACTGATTTTTCACCACCGCGTGTCTGGATGTTATATCACAAACCACGGGACGGCGGGAGATGGCGGTCAGTGTCGTGAGATACCTTGCTCTTGTCTACCTCTACGTGTTACTGCAGAATCGTAAGTACGAGACACTGCCGAAATCATTTCCTTCACTGAACGGTTGTTAGCTTTGCGTCAAGTCCACGTGGGCGAATCCGTCATTTAAAATTTTCGAGTGTCACGCTGTCAGGTCATGTAACGTGGGTTTTGTCGGAGCACTTGTTTCGATCGGTTGTCTGTCAGGTCTTTTGTTAACACGTTGACTGTCAAGTGTATTTTGCTATATTAGAATCGCGATGCGATGAAATACTGCAGATCATAATTAAATCGTGCAAAATGAAGATAACGCAGAGTTAGAAGCCAAAGTATTGAAGCATCGTTCCAATATCAATTGCTTTTACAAGATTGAAAGTAGGCTTCATTGCAAATTTTTTACATTCTTAGTAACATTTTTTGCACCGGTCACCGGTGACCACCGTGCGGCTTTTACTATATTAACACGATGCGATGAAATACTGCAGATTATAATTAAATCGTGCAAAATGAAGATAACGCATATTTGTTAGACGCCAAAGTATTGAAGTATCATTCCAATATCAATTTTACAAGATTGAAAGTAGGCTTCATTGCAAATTTTTTGCATTTCTACTCAAATCTTTTGCAAGTCACCGGTGACCACCGTGGCAGTCAACGTGTTAAAACCGGAACGTGATGAAGTACTACAGAATATGATTGAATTGTGTAAAATGAAAATAACCGGAAGGTATCGGAGATCAAAGTATTGAATCACTATTTAATATTAATTGTATTTACAAAATTATAAATGCTACCGATTGGGTATTTTTTTAATTTTCTGTGAGACCTTTTGCACCGGTCACCGATTTGTCAAAGTGTTAAAAATGTAAAAGAAATTTTGACAGGTGTTATGCTACCGATATTTATTATTGACATTGACGGCGTTAGTAAGTATGGTAATGTGGTTTGGTCTGCGGCTGTTTTTTGGTGTCGGTATTTAGACACGGTTAAACTTCTGCCGGTGACGTGCGTCTAACGTATCTCGTCGGATTCTCAATGTTACTTTCATCGGTCGGGGAGTTTCTCCTCCGTGACTTGATCGTGTGCCCGACAACATGTGCACTTTTACCGTCGATCCAGTTAGAGCACGTAAGATCTTTGCAGTAGAAGCGCAGTCTCTCGAAAACGTGCCTCGCCTGTAACAGACGCTTTTCAGTCCTCTACTAAATCATCGCATTCGGTAAACCGCTCCACACTTCAGTTAAAGTTTTACTTCTTATCACAGATTTTCTAGCATAGTGCTTCTTGCGGTGTCTAGTGAATGTGTTAATAGAAGATCAGACGTTTTATATCACAGTGCTTCAAATTCATATCGTGTTAAGTGCGAGCCATATTTTCTTTGTCAGCGCTTCTATGAGCTGAAAGGTGTTCCAGTATAGCATCGAGGAAGTTGGGATATTTACGACGCTTGAAAGTTTCTCCCAAGTCTCTAAATATGCGGAGCACGTTTCGCCCAGATCACGTTTGGTCCATGCTCCTTGCGCTGTAAAACATACGGCCGGCATATGAATCAGGTGTCAAAGTTTTCCGAGAGTGGAGCCGCGGAAGTTCTCGCGACTTCAACAGAGACCCGGTTACATGAAACAGATCCACATCTTTGACATAATATATCATAACAAAACCCGTTTTACTTGTTATGGCCACCGAGTTTAACTTCTGCAATTAATTCTTTAGCCCTCGTCATTACATAAGTTGTGTGATTGGTAGATGTTAGTTGTAATAAGATACGCTTAATGATTTCGCATATCATCGAAGTTACATGGTCAGCAAGAATAGACTGTAATCTCAATCATAACATCCTTCGGGGACGATTAATTTTGCCGGGATAAGGCCGCTGAACTAGGCCGCAATACCGATCTGCTCGACCTTCACCTGCTTTCCGCGTTCTTCATAACGATTCCGATCAATTCTAGAGCGCGGTACACGTAACGTTCGATATAGGTAAGAAGTGAGAGTAGAAAATATGTGTTTATTGCGCTAATGCCGTCGAGGAAGAAACGTCATATGTTTTCGTTTTTTTTTTGGCAGGAGAGGTAAAGGCGCAGAATAAGACACTTAGGGACCTATTTAACAACACGTCCTGTGCCAAACCACCTTTCGAGTGTCCACATCCTCAAATAGAGTTCTATTTATACACGAGGTGAGTACTCGTTCTTTGGACTCGTCTTTTTCTCTGCAATTGTAGGAATCGGTCAGTTCTATCAACGCATCCGAACGTTTGCAGCGCAGCGAACAATTTACGAACGGTTTACCAGTCAAAATCGGGTTACTGAAAAAGTAAACTTTCGCAGGGAGTGAAGATTACCACTCACTTCGCAAAGGATATCCGTGTTTTCGAGTTCGCGAGAGTTTCGAAGGTTTCAAGATCATGATCGCCGCGTCTTAAACTGAAAGTGACCTCCTTTCGAAGATCACCTTTCTCCGATGGCCATAGGCATCACGGTTAGCTATAAACCCGGGAGAAAACTCTTGTCATAACGATCGTGTTTACGTCACTGTTCCGCCTTTTAACGAACCAAAATATCGTACGTGACGATTTTTCCGGAAACAGTAAATTTTCTTTACCAATCATACCCATTCATGTAATCGCTTCGATAATTGAGCTGCGTTGCGCACCGTTTGGTCTAAGAAGACAGTATTGTAGCATCAGGAAAACGGCCGTAGATGCGTCGCATAAAACTGTCGTTGGGCCATCGGGCCCTACTGGATTAAGATAAGGCGGTAGAGGTCCGTATAAAAGGCGGACCGATTTGCGACGCGAGCTCAGTTATAGTTGTCAGTCAGTTTTAAGTTGAGTGTCAGTTATAGATGAATCTCAGTCAGTTATAGTTCAAAGTTTAGATCAGTCAAGTCCAGTATAGATGCGTTTTCTTGCCGTTTACCGAATCGAAGTCGAATTGCCATAGTTTTACTTTCATGTTATATTTATATTTATATATTAGTGTTTCTATTTATCTTTAAATAAACTTTATTAAATTCAATATAATTCCGCATCCCGCTTCGACGACACCTGACATCTTATATCCCTACAGTATTGAAACTGAATTTGGTTTCCAGGGATACGCAGAAAAATCCTCAACTCCTTGATGTCCGAAGATTCGACTCGCTGCAGTACTCAAGATTCAACAGATCGCATCCGACGAAGATCATAATCCATGGCTTTGGCGGCGGGCGAAATCTTGTTCCGAGCACGGATCTACGAGCCGGTAAACGTCATGTCCGCTTGTTGATTGCTTGCTTCACTATTCGAGGATCTCTCCGATCTATTCGCAACTTCAGATGCTTCGGCGTATACTTTCAGCGGTTTCGCTAACCATTCTCCACGTCATAATGAAGCAGGACGCGATTGATTATAGTCCTCCTCCAGTCATTCCGCGTCTTAACATTCCGCGAATTAAAAGCGCATAAACTGAATTCCTCCCGGCGGTCGTTTACGCTTTCCGCTGCGTGTACTGCCGGCAGGAAAAGTACAATGCATCGCTTGCTTTCCTAACTTCTTCCTTTCTTCGACGATTTCACGGTCTGAGCATCTGGTTTCAGCGTATTTCACGCGTGGTAACTACAACCTCATCATTGTCGATTACGGAAGTCTCGTGCGGGAGCCTTGCCTGTCGCAAATACAGTGGGGCCCGGATTTCTGCTCACGCTGCATCGCTCAATTGGTCAAGTACGTGAGGGATCATCCGCGTGGCACGAGGGTGGAAAATATTCACGTACTCGGCTATAGCGTGGGTGCTCATATAGCGGGGCTGATTGCCAATTACTTGCCAAACGACAAACTTGGCAGAATTACAGGTAACGTTGGGTCGTAGTTTTTCAAGTGGTGTTGCGATTTTTGCTTGTAACGTGGTATATTAACACTTAGCCAACCGCACAAGTCAGTTATGACTGTATGCTTATTACTGTACATTTTTTGCAAGTAGCGCAGACTGATCTTCAATAATTGAAAGACGGGAAGAAGGTGCAGATATTATTTTGACGGTTAAATTACAGTTGGTGGTAATGATCCTCTATTGCGTGCAGTTGGTGAAAAAAGCATGAAGTTCAATATGAATGACGTGATAAAGTATTCTTTATAGTTTATGCAAAAGTTAAAATGAACGGTAACTTACGTAATTTAAACATGAACTTAAAAATATGTAATGTAGTTTAGTATTTTTTTGAAGTGCAATAACTTTTGGAACAGATTAATTTCTATAGGGAGCTATAACGTTTTCTATTAACTTTCATTGAATTTATATAACATGTTTTATTAAAAATGATGTGATACAAAAGCATAAAATATTTGACGGTGTGCGCACAACTCCAGTTCATGATTGACTGAATAACACAAAAAAAATGTAAACACAATACAAGGCAACGTGTTGTTAAGGAAAAAGTGGGAGATCTCATTTGGTTGGCTAAGTGTTAAGTTAATCTTGAGTTAAGTTTAATCTTTGATCATTTGGATATTTCTCTGCTGCAAATGTATATTCGATTATAGCTCTTTGACCTGCTAATAATGCGGCCTATACATACTTGACATCTTGACATGGCAATTAATGGTGGAATCGTTAAAATATTTAAAATTTTGCTTTCGCAGCCATGAATATTTATATTATTGGCTTCCGGATGGTTGCCGCGTATTTTCTCAGCATTTTACCGAGGTCTCGCAGGCGTTACAGGCTGCATCATTAGACAGGGGATGCTCCGATACTATAACGCCTGCGAAACGCCAGCAAAATACTGAGACAATTCGTGGTAAACATCCGGAAGCCAATAATGTAAATGTAAAAATATTAGTCACATCAATGGGTCTGACATAGCTTGCGACGCTGTTCTTTTCGATGCACAGGCCTCGATCCGACGATATTTTTCTACATGAATGGCAATCGGTCAATGGATTTAGACGTGACCGACGCTCATTTCGTCGATGTTATTCACACGGGGGCAGGCATTTTAGGGCAATGGGGTCCGAACGGCCATGCGGATTTCTACGTAAATGGTGGCTCAAGTCAGCCCGGTTGCGCCACTTATTCTCTACTCCGTAAGTTTGCATCTACACGAATTTGTCGTGAAAACCGCTAAAAACGTAACTTCTAAAAGTTTCGTAATGTTAAGTATTTAATTGTAGTTAACGTTTTATCGGTTGTCAATGATCGCGCCGAAAAATAACTTTGACTTACATACCTAGTAGTTGCAGAGTTTAGCCCCGTGGGTGGGGAGTAAGAATACACCCACAGTATCCCCTGCTTATCGTATGAGGCGATTAAAAGGGGTTTGGTATTGGGTTTCTTTGCCCGATCCTGTAAAATCACACATAACTTCGTAAGCAGAAGGAGGAGGTGAAATTCCGCATCGATCTTTTCTTCAGAAACACTGTCGTGCGATCACACGAAAGTGACTCCTTATTATATCGAGTCGATCACGACGAAAGTCGGATTCTGGGCAGCGCCGTGCGCAAATCTCTTCTCTTACCTCATCGGCTGGTGCAACCCTCCAATAGAAGATCACATTCTCATGGGAGAAGACACCCCTCTTACGTAAGTCAAAAACAAGTCTCACCATAAACGTCAGTTGACCCCACCTTGATAATCGATTAGCATTCGTAAGTCACGTTTCAGTCTAGTATTTTCCCGAACCCTGGCAAGCGGAGTTTTCATTCTTCTTAGACTTCTCAGAATCCATTGATTAATGTGCTATCATTGTAGATTGCTTTACTGATCGTTTATAGCGTTTAGGTAAAGTCGTTAATATCACAGTCATGTTACTTTCGAACGAAAACTAGCAACTGGTCCATCGATCAATTTCCGCAGAGCACGAGGCATCTTTTATCTGTCAACAAACGCACACAAACCGTACGCCCGAGGACTTCCCGGAAAAAGACAGCAACAGAGAAATCGGAAACCATCGTCCTACCGCCAGTATTAAGTCTGCTGAAGCAGCTCATTAACATAATTATTGAATAGGTCTACATAGGAACGTGTCACTAGTGTCGTAGGTGTTACCGTTATGTTTGCCACCGCTGTTATCTCAATGTGTAAATGTATTAATTAGTTTTTTACGTAATAAAATTCTTTTCGTGTGTTGCGTAGCGTGTACCCGGCAATCTGTTCGGTTTCCGCACTTTTTCCGTGCATTTAACATCATCGGAAATTAACGCGTGCCGTGATATGCGTGTGCATACACATCGGTATAGCCGGAAACCAAGAACTTTCACTTTCGATCCGCCCCTATTCGCGATTCAGTACGTTCCCGTCCATCTAGACTGTGCATTTAGGTTCTGCTTTAATCTGTTACGTTCGTAACTCCACTTCGCGGATGACCAATTACGTCCAGATTACTGAAGAGTCACAGAACACCTAGTTTCCTCGCAGACCGTAATTTTCTTCCGACAAACACGTCATCGTACGCTGAACAATGAATTACGAGAATCGAGCTACGCAACTGCGTATGTTAACAACAATATTTATTACATAATAATTACGATATAATAATAACTTCTATGGATTTACAGTACATTGTCGCACTAAACCTTAATATGTATAATATGCAATGGAATGATTACAAGTTGTTGATACATCCTCGTTTCAAGCTGGAGGCTCAGGGGCTTCTTTGTAGCTGGCTGGAATGAAGTTGTAACGCATTACACGCACATAGTGTCTGCTCCTCGTCCTTTACCTCGCTTTTGTCACAGCGTTGCGGTCCAAACCGTTGCGTATTTCCTCATCCGTATTCTCATACCCAGACCTTCCGCAAAACTTGACGCTTGAAATGGATCGGTGCTTCTTTCAGTAGGCAAACGTATCTGACTAGTAGTGTTTCAGTTACTCGTTATCGCTCTTTTGTTTCACCCGCGCAACGATGCTCAACGAGAATTCGATCTCGATATGCAGCTCGATGTAGCTAGAAACGCAATGCCTGTCGTTATGTTACATCGAACGAACGCAGGATTCTACCGTAAAAAAGGTACTGTTCCGAGAGTACTCGGAAATGAAACGTCGCTAAGGCAAAGTCTTGCTCTTGTCATTATGGACTCGGAATGATGTCACGAGCGGCGCGTTTGGTAAAAATTTCACGAAAATATTATTTACTAAGGTAGCGATATTAATTTTCTGATAGTCCTCATTCGTTTCGTCCGAAATTACGCTCTTCGCCGACTCTCTTGTATAAGTCAATATCAAAAGTTAGACTAAAGTGTTGGTAGGCTCGAAATCAGGGTCACCTCCGATGATGTCCTTTGTCGTGACGTGTCTCACAGTGAAATCGTTCGACTCGTTTCACGTATGCCCGTGACATGCGTTTAACGGAATACCGTGCCATCATCACGCACTCGCGACATCGTTCCGGATCCGTTGTAAAGAAAGTGACAATTATCCGGGAGCGGTATAAATACATCGCGTGACATATCTCTCGATTTCTATCAATGACACATGTTTCAGACTAAATTAAGACTTTACAAAGGTTTCCTCGTCGTTTTGTTATATTTACATGATTTATCGTGCGCTACGTGCTATGTCGAAAACCGATAATTACGCGTTGTATAGTCAATTTAGCGGTAGTGTGACACAATCGACGCTACTAACTTTACGCACCGCGGACCTGTCGCTAGTCCTTCCTCGCTTCGTCGATCGAAGGCTCCGAGGAGTTCGTAGTGCGGTCTTTGACAAATTTGAAAAATAGGCATTTCAAAGAAGCTTCGCAGCTTTTATTGCTGATTTTTCCGACGCGGCGTACTGCCCGACTCCACCGACACACCGATTCGATCGTTAAAAAATGTTCGCTGCCTTATTTACACAAGGTGAACTTAGCTTCGACAGAAATTCTCGGCTGAACTTAGGCGTAAAATATCGCCGGGATCGAACGAACTGCCAATTACAATTAGGATCGGGGATACTACGTGTTTCGGAAACAATGCACGAGTACTCTGACATTACACTATAAAACGTAAACGATCGAAAACGCGTAAGTTAATGCGTTTACGCGTTGGACGACACAAAACAATACTCTTTCTTCGACCTACACACACGCTAAACACTGTGACGCAAAAAACCAAAACTCGAAACGCCCATTCATACACGTTATCACGCATGGCGATGATTAAACCGGAACTCGTCAGGATTCATCCTCCTGGACCCTCAGTTCAATTCTTCGCACGCACTAACGTATCGACGCGTTTCATTCAACTCTACGATCTACACTACATTTTTTTTCTCCGCCTCGCACAAATCTTACCGCAACAATTACCTCCACGTCCGACCGTACCGGTTCGTTTCTCCGTTACTTGTGCCTACCAGGTAAGTCTTTACTGATAAAATGGTACATGGTGATACAATCGGTAATCATATATTCAATGACGATGTCGATATATTGGGCGACGTTGTACACATAGGACGTACATGGTTTTACTTTAGCTAGAACCTTTAATCGCGCGGCAAAGGCACGTGGTATCGAACGATTTTGGCCATTTTCGCACGGGGACAATTTCGCAATGCGGAAGCCGGTCGCTCCGGCGAGAAACTTCGCCGGAAATTGCCGTTGAATGCATGCTTTCTGCGAACGGCGTGTGTATACTTATAGTGTAGTTCCGCGGCGTCGTGTAATTACGGCGCATATCGGTCATCGGTCGCGTGTCACCATTTTTCATTGCGGGTGGCACGACAGACTTTTCTATTTCCGTCACCGCAATCTATCAATCCGCCCGGTCTCATGATCCGGCTCGACCGTTAAATATATCGCATGGTTATTTCGCACTTTTTCGGACCGCACGCTGCCGTACAAATAATCATTGACGCTTGTGCCGATTCAAACTAGTGATCTGACGTAATACCTCCGCGCGAACGGTACGTCGTAATTCGCGTAAACATTTTAGACGCAACGTAGCGTCGTTCAGGTCGTGGCAACCATTCAGACGGAGTGATTGCTATTAACACACGTGGGAGATTTTTCGCTCTCGCTTCCGTGTGCATAATTTGCAGTTGTCTGCGAGCGGCAATAATCGATCAACGGGCTCACGAGCCTGATGACCTATTAATGCCCGGGTAATGGTAGTTCACATCGATGATATAATACCGTCGGAAACCACCATACGCGCTTACGCAAACGATTGTTCGTTTTCTGATTTCTTCGAGCGATACCACGGCACGCCTCTGCCGCACTGTTTAACAGTAAATTCGTTAATTCTCATGAAAGTTTCTCTCTCTTTCCCTCTCGCGCTCTTTTTTTCTTTTGTTAGTTTTATTTCCTTTAAAATGCAGTGCTGCAAATTAGCAACGTGACTTCGAACGTGCTACCGATAGAATCGTTTACGATAATTGGTCCTGAAGAAATGATAGAACCAAAAACGCATAATCATAAACCTCGTTGCATACATGTTTGTGTAAATATGCACCCGTCCCGCGTATATACGTGTACATGCATAAACGTATCTTTGTGCAATTCTATTACGTGTGTGTCTGTGGCGCAGTGTGTCTATGTTTATGCAATTTCGCATACGCATCTACGAGCGGATGCGAGTCCGGGTCCCAATTTCGATTTCGTCATGACAATAAAACACGATGCGACGAAATAGACGAACACAGCTCCGAAATTCGACGCTGGAACTCGGGCCAGAGCTACCTCAACTACCAACTTTGCAACCACTACTTTTACATGTCCCTCTACATCCTATACTCTCTCTTTTCTCTCCCTTTCTCTTTTAGCGTATCGTATTCACTCTCAATTTCGTACGAGCGTGATCTTCCTCGTTCTTCGTCCCGTTTGATCACGCTGCGGTTATGTCCTCTTCATTATATTTAATATGTTCGCTGGACGCAGTCACGCTAGGTTCAGTAGACTCAGCGGACTTTATACACCTAAGCGCATTTACTTTCCAATTTCCGTCGAAAGAGTACATGCGCCTCGGTATCGTAATCTCGCAGATCTATACGCATCAATATATCGCATAATTGTCATTGATCTTTCACTCTCATCCTCGCATGATGACGTGCGTTCAGACAGTCGAGAGAAAAAGAGAAAGAGAGAGAATCTGCTGGAATCGCGATTCCGCAAAAAGGTGTCACGCGTAAGAACCGCTTCCGGCTTTAACCCTTTGACCGCTAACTACTTTCGGCCGAAGCACTCGATGAGGACGAAACACTTTTCGCTAGTGTGAACTCTATTGATTGATTATGTAAGGCGCACTAAGTTCTAATGATAATTGTTCATTTACGCCAAATGAAATAGTGCAAGAAAATTATTTGATAAAGAACGCATCTGTATTAATCGCGTATATTGATAATTGTGACTGCAATAGGTAAGAAATCGAAACAATCGGGGATGCATATATGCGCCCATAGTCGATACCGATAGATTTCGGCGGACGCAGATATGCGTCCACAGCAGTCAAAGGGTTAATATCTTCTCTTAAATCTTCCGAAAAGGATAAAACGGGAGGCGAGAGCGCCTGAATTATGAAACGTTTAATGAACGCAGGGTTGTGTCACGCGTCCGACGATCGAACATCGACATCCGAAACTTCCATGAGCGCCGTAAATTCTGTCAAACGGAAGATAGTGTCGACAAAGCATCGGAAGCGATTCGTCGGCCGTGACAGTCGGCGGTAATTTGATCGAACAGTTTAAACAGATTAAACGCACAACCAGAACAAACGAGCACCAGTCTCGACGCAAATAAACATCGGAGTGGTAGGAAGGTAGGAAATATCGCCGCATGCATCTGCCTGTCCCTCGTTCCAAGACTCTCGATAGGAAAATCGATCGTTGATGAGGATAACGCACGATAAAAATGAAAAGGCTATCTATATTTATATTCTATCCGTCTCGAATCTGTCGCGCGAGGCGATCTTTCGTACAATTCGCGTGGACCTTGCATGCCGCGCGTGATCTAGATACGTTCCACTTAAGGACTGCCGCTAAAGTTCATCGAAAAGTTCAGAGGATCGATAGAAGTGTCTCGCGAGCAAGAGTGAGGCAGCGTATTCTTTCCAACTGTCTCAAGGTAAGTGGACAAAAAAGAATTACAGTACCTCCTTCCTTAGCGTAGACTCGCTTAAAATAATTACGAACGAAAGTCATGGAGTGCGATGTTTCAGAAAGTGGCTTAAGGCTCGCTCCTTACAGCGGGTAAAAGTAATTAAGATAATTTCTTCTACGGGGAAAGTCGATGCTGGCGGAACTCGTGACATTTAATCTGTCATCTAAGGTACGTCGCCAAGGACTGTCTGAGACTAATTATTTTTACAGACTCGGGGGCATTTAATCGAAGGGAAACGGGGATGAAGGAGAGCTCGGACGACCGTTCAGCCCGAGGTTATAAAAGTTATACTCTAATTTCACCCGACCGTGCCTAAATTAAAATCCCGATAATCGATATCGTGTTACGGAGTATGCTTGCGCGCGCTCACACGGTCGCTTTTTTGTTTCATTTTGGTTTTATTGCGCTATCACCACCCCTTCGGAAGGCTTCGAAGGTCGACGCAATAAAAAGTACCCTCGTAGCGTTGAAACTCAGTATCGGCCGATCGTGCGACACATCTTTTCACGCACAGACGATCTCTCTGTGGCTCGTTTCAGTATATTTTTGGTCAAAGGAAGCTCCGTGCTGCGTTGACATTTCGCAAAGATCTCTGTTCCCCGCCTCGACTCATTCGCTCTTCGCTCTTTTCGCTCTTCCTCGTTTCGCGCGTTTCATCCACTCTCTCTTTCTCGTATCTCTAATCACGGGACGCTCTTCCGCCGAAAGACACTTGACACTGCATACGATGCTGCTATTACGAGAGACGAGAACTAAGAGAACGATCGAATGGAAATTTGAGAAATGGGTAGGCCCGTTACGTTTTGAAACAGTAACAATGATCCGCAATCATAACACGATATATATGTATGTATTTATATATATAATATGTATATGTATATATCTATATATCTACACGCGCGCGCGCCCGCACGTTTCAAACATTTCCCATGAAAACAAAAACGTTCGATCGTGCGTGAGCGTGGGACTACATTTACAAGTAAATGCAAGTATGCATATCCAGCAGCGAAGAAGTAAATCAATGGAAAAATCATGTGCCCCCGTGGTGTGAGAGATTTTAGGTTACTTTTTTTTTCTTCATCTAAAGCGGACGACAATACCCGATAAACAACGCTATAACCAGATTTTTCCAAAAGGAAGTTTACATCTATAACTGCGAGAAGTGACCGATCCAAAGAGCATTTTCTTCCTTGAAATCTTAGATCCTCACTCGTGTGTGTCTCGTGGCTCACGTTCCACGTGACAGATGGTCGTTACACCAACTTCCTTCGATATATCGCATTGTCTTTAGTCGCGGAACAACTCTACGTCGCTGTACTTTTTTTTCGTTCACTCTCAACCCTTTAACTTTATACCGTCATAGATTACATCGTACGCGTAACGTCATTATTATTCCTATACGTAAGAGTTAACATTAAATTATATTGTACATTAAGAATCATTCGTCACCGTTAATCCCCTCGCGCGTCTTATTGCACTCGTGTAAATGAAAAACCTTCAGAATGATAATACCGTTGCATTTACGTGAAAGAAACAAGTTAAATTATATACACGTGTAACGCAGTTAAGAGTTAAAGGGTTACCTGTGACGCTAAGAAGTGGACAAATTCGAAATGAGAGCGTTTCCCTATACGAAAAAGTGGTTCGGAATATCGGATATTCCAACGTCGATAGATTATAGAATAGTTAATTAGTTTGTCTTGCATTTCATATCGGCGCTTAATAAATTCGTTCCGCATTTTCGGACTAAAACGACAAAGGAGACGTCGACTACGACTCGAAACGCTCGTCTTTGGAAGATTTCTTTCGCACTTCGCACCTAAAGGGAGTTCTTTAATCTACTTATTATCCTCGTTTCACTCATTTTTGGACAAGATGCGC
The DNA here is from genome assembly GCA_033815515.1 of Cryptocheilus praepositus. Classification (NCBI taxonomy): domain Eukaryota; kingdom Metazoa; phylum Arthropoda; class Insecta; order Hymenoptera; family Pompilidae; genus Cryptocheilus; species Cryptocheilus praepositus. The sequence continues at coordinate 9,185,141 of JAWWQZ010000315.1, forward strand.
AACTATCGCCTGCTCGAAGAAAGCTTGCTACACGATCTCTAATTCGTTTGTTTCCTTTCCCGAATGGTTTCTCCTTCCTTCCATTTTTTTCCTTTCATCCTTAGATTTTACATTCCCTTTCTTTCCTTAGATAACATCTAGATAATTTATCACCTTACAAAGAGTTTTATCAAATTCTCGCTCTCAACGTTTTTGTTTATTAAGGGAACAGTGCCAAAGCATGCCTGCGGAAACTCTACGAGGAGTAGTTTACCTCTTGCAAAATTTTTGTTCACAATGCATCATTTAAAGTCGACGCCTCGAGGAGAGGCTGCGATTATTTATTATATTCGAAATCATCTTTCAGTAGTTACGTTTTTTTTGTTTGCAGAAAAAAGTATAGTATAGGTATGTATATATACAAGACACTACACTCCATGAGAACATATTGTTAATACTAAATTCCTCTCTGATGGTAATTATTCTTATTTAATTAATTATAATATTTTTATTTTTTTGTTTGTTAATATCCACTATGTATTTGTTTTTCTCTTTTTGGATTTATTCTTTGTCTTTCTCTCTTTTGTTTCGTTCTTTCCTTCTCTCTCTCTCTCTCTCTTTCTCCCCTCTCCATTTCTCTCTTTCTACCTTTCTCCCTCTCTTTTTACCCCTTTCTTTGTTCTGTCTCGTACAATTATCCCTGTAAAGAAACGGCACGTTACTTCTATGGCGAAAGGAAATTGCCTGCTCTGCTTTTGAGCAAATCCTTATTTTACGTCTTGTACTGTTTCTTTCCCTTCGTTTATTCCGAATTACGAAGTCCCTTTTCTTATATCCTGTTCTGTCGTTGTTATAGTTGCCGGTTGAATATTACCTCTCGTCCAATTATTTAGCCTTCTTAATCCTTCTTGTCTCCGTCTTCGGGGTCTTTAAGCGTGTGCCATTGGGCAATCGGACGCCTCGGGGATGCCAGCATGTCCGACCAATGTCTCAATTCAGTTCCGCTTGCATTGTAACCAAGAACGACTTTGCCAATCGGTTCCGACGTGCCAATACGATCGTAATCGACTACCGTGACGACCAATTGTACTTTCTGAAAGCGAACAGTAGCATGTCAATACGTATCGTTTAACCGTTTTAGTGCCACGCAGCATACTGTGGTGAACCGTGTCGCTTTTTTAACACTTTGACTGCCATGCGTGTTTTACTATATTAAAATTGCAACGGGATGAAGTACTACAGAATACAATTGAATTGTGCAAAGTGAAAATAATGCGAATGTATCGGAGACCAAAGAATTGAATCGCTATTTAATATTAATTGCATTTACAAAATTATAAATGCGACTGATTGGGTATTTTTGGAGTTTTTCGTGAGATCTTTTGCGCCGGTCACCGATGACCACCATGGCAGTCAACGTGTTAATCACGATCGTCAATTCGATTACGCTCGATTCAGAATGTATCTTGTCGCAAGTCTGTCAGAGTTTCCTCTCGTAATTACAAATTTTCTTTCAAATAATCGCAAACAACCTGCATAATTAGCTGTCTTTCTTTAACACGTTGACTGCCAAGCGTGTTTTACTATATTAGAGCGGCGATGCTATAAAATACTACAGCGTTTGACAGAATTATGCAAAATGTGACTAATGTGCAGGTATTGGAAACAAAAGGATCGCATCACTATTCAAACAACAACTGCATTTATAAAATAATTATTACTACACATTGCGAATATTTTCGATCTTCAGTAAAATATCTTGCGCCGGTCACCGATGACCACCATGGCAGTCAAAGTGTTAAGGAAGCGCTATCGCGCTTCATGGCACAATTCGACACGGATTTTTAAAAACCCCTGGCACTAAACCGGTTAAGGTGCACCAGCCGGGGTGGCATTGAATGTTCAATAACTGAATGAACAACCAAATTCGCATGGTGAAAACAAAAATTACACGCTATTTGAGAATTAAATTAATTCTTTTAGAATTTTACGCACCTGTATCTGTTCGAAGGGCACCTCAAAGGTGAACGATTCGTTGTAGTAAGGGTTAAGAGTACACTTCTTAATGGACGTTTTCTTCTTCTTCAGCCTCTTGCCGTTCTGCATCAGGGCAATTTTGACATATGGATCCGAAAGGCCGCCGACGTCCATCTTCTTCAGATTCTTCGCTTCCAGAATGACCACCGTCAACTTGCCAGCTGTGGGTACGTATCTCAGCGAGAAGCAAATATCTCCAAGTTTGTTGTCCTGTGAACCAGCATCGATTACGTGAATAATTACGAATGCAGTTGGTACATTCTATTATTCAATGTATATGTTACAGTGAAACACCGAAATCTGGAGAATGTCGACTTTCACCGGTGAATGTCAACATTCACATAGTCGCTTGGTGTATGTCTGAAATATTTGCTAAATACCCTTATTTCTGACTTACACCGGTAAATGTTGACATTCACCATGCACTAATTGTCGACACACACCGGAGAGGGTCCGAATGTACAACAATGTAATGAAATATTCGATCTTTCACCGACGTATTTGGTATCTGTTGACGTTCACCGGTGAAAGTCGACATTCTCCAATTTCGGTCATTCGCGGTACCATATATATATCATAATTACACCGACTATATCATAATATTACTCGACTTTCACCGGTGAATGTCAACATTCACATAGTCGCTTGGTGTATGTCCGAAATATTTGCTAAATACCCTTATTTCTGACTTACACCGGTAAATGTTGACATTCACCATGCACCAATGGTCGACACACACCGGAGAGGGTCCGAATGTACAACAATGTAAAGAAATATTCGATCTTTCACCGACGTATTTGGTATCTGTTGACATTCACCGGTGAAAGTCGACATTCTCCAATTTCGGTCATTCACGATAACATATATATATCATAATTACTACCGACTATATCATAATATTACTCGACTTTCACCGGTGAATGTCAACATTCACATAGTCGCTTGGTGCATGTCCGAAATATTTGCTAAATACCCTTATTTCTGAGTTACACCGGTAAATGTTGACATTCACCATGCACTAATTGTCGACACACACCGGAGAGGGTACGAATGTACAACAATGTAATGAAATACTCGATCTTTCACCGACGTATTTAGTATCTGTTGACATTCACCGGTGAAAGTCGACATTCTCCAATTTCGGTCATTCACGGTAATATATATACAGTCTAATGTAAGGTCGAACGTGTTAAATTTCTACGTTCATTTACCTGACCACCTTCACCCTCCACACTCTGCAGTTCCCTCCATTCTTCAATGGTCTGCGCCAGATCAACTTGACAAAGAGGAACCTTAACTTCGCCGATTTGGTCGTGTTTCGAGAACCTGTCAAAGTCGAAGATCGCAAATACCAGGGTCTTGTTCATCGCATCAGCGTAAGGGACGCCCTAAAAAGAAAGCGATAAGTCTCAGTCCTTCTTTAGAAAGTTGCCTGTGCCAACGATTCAGCACCGTCAGCCTATACTAGCATCTCAAAAAATGGCAATGTCAATCTACCTTAAACGTGAACGTCTCGTTGAATACTGGGCTCAGCGTCTTTCTGTGCACTTTCGTCTCGAACTTCTTCTTCTTATCGGGAAGTAGGTAAACTTTGACGTAAGGATCCGATGTACCACCCATGTCGAGAGCCGGCAATTCTTCTGCCTGGATCACTGTTACTGCCAGACTGTTCGAGTTGAAATCATATTCGAGCTGCCAAGAAGCACAACAGTACACCAATTAACTCCGTATCGTAGTTCCTTGCGAGACTCAATTAGTTCGACTAACATCCATCTTCCTAAGGCCCCCGAACGTAGTAACAGAAACATGGCCGAATCGTGTAATACAATAGCAGCTTCACATTTGAAGCACGTACAATATTAATTGCGGAATTGTATAATATAAATGGCTGGGGCTTAATTTCATTACCTTATACTGCAGCTTCCCGAGCTTCACTTCACTTTGCTTGCTTTCGGCCTCATCCGGTTCTTCGGCATTGTCGGTGAGCTCTTCCATATCCGGCTGAACCTTCGCATATCGAAGTGGATTCCACGGGTGTAGAATGTACGTCTAACGTCTACATTATGACACGGAACACCGAATACGTACCTTGTCCTTGTATGTGCTTCCAAGTAATTGTACCGACTTTAGATCCACCGCACCCTTTAGGCCTTTCTTTCCATCTTTGGAACGTCTCTTGCGACAGCATCTTCGTATGCAGCAGAAGCATATTCCCAGTACGACTACGCCCACCGCTATTTGGGCAGGTAAAGATCATCATTCAGTGTGTACAGTCGAAAAATATCATTTAGTGCGGGCGGATGTGATTCATATACTGCGCTGATACATTACTATGATGGCATATAAGTAAATTATGTAGTAAAATCCTGTTGCGCAGATAGTGTTGATTGACGGTGCCGTCATTTATAAAAATATCAGATGAAGTAATACAAAGTTTTGCACAGGGTTTGGACGGCACCGCTGTGTCTTCGGCGTTTAAGTTGAAAAACATAATTTAGCATATGCGGATGTAATTCATGTACTGCGCTAATAGATTATTATGGTGGTACGTAATTAAATTATGCGGTAAAATCCCGTTGCGCGAATAGTGTTAATTTCCGATTCCGTCATTTATAAAAATATCAGACAAAGTAATATAAAGTTTTGCACTTCAGGGTTTTGATGTCACCGCTGTATCTTCGGTGTTTCAGTTGAAAAACATAATTTAGCGGGTGCAGATGTAATTCATATACCCCGCTAATGCATTATTATGGTGGAATGGAATTAAATTATATAGTAAAACCTCGTTGCACAGATAGTGTTGATTTACGATGCCATCATTTATAAAAATATCAGACAAAATGACACAAAATTTCGCGCTTCAAAGTTTTGATGTCTCTGCTGTGTCTTCGGTGTTTTCACTTAAAAAACATAATTTTGCGCGTGCGGATGTAATTCATGTACTACGCTAATACGTTATTATGGTGGCATGTAATTAAATTATGTAGTAAAATCCCGTTGGGCAGATAGTATTGATTTATGGTACCATCATTTATAAAAATATCAGACAAAATGACATAAAGTTTCGCATTTCAGAGTTTTGATATCTCTGCTGTGTTTTCGGTGTTTGCAGTTGACAAACATAATTTAGCGCGTACGGATGTAATTCATATGGTGCGATAATACATTATTATTGTGGCATGTAATTAAATTATATAGTAAACCCCGTTGCACAGATACTGTTGATTTACGGTGTCATCATTTGTAAAAATATCAGACAAAATGACACAAAGCTTCGCACTTCAGAGTTTTGATATCTCTGCTGTGTCTTCGGTGTCTTCAATTGAAAAACATAATTTAGCGCCTACGGATGTAATTTATATACTGTGCCAATACATTATTATGATGCCATGTAATGAAATTATATAGTTAAATTCCGTTGCGCAGATAGTGTTGATTTACGGTGCCATCATTTATAAAAATATCAGACAAAATGACACAAAGTTTCGCACTTCAGAGTTTTGATGTCTCTGCTCCAGTAACAAAATGCAAACTGTAATAAAGTTTCCGGACTTCTTCAACGAGCGAATACTGAGATATTCGAGCATTTTCTCGCGGGAGTAAGTTTATCTTTTGCCGGAGGCATCTTAAAATGTGTAACTTAATTATGTGAGGGGTCAGATGCTGGTTAAGACAACTATGCGTACCTATTAAAATGGCGACCAGACCCCATGTCGGAATTCCCATTTCCTCTGCCAACTCCTTCCCGAGCTGTTCCACCTGACTTTCGAGCGTTTTCGTCGTACTTTCAACGACCACATCCGGCTCCGTTTCTGAAATACGACAAACTCGATGCAGTTTGACAAAACTTTCATTAAAATCAAACTCGATAATCCACCTATACTTTTACGAACGTCTGTCTCTGGCCAGAAAGTAATTCAGACCAAAGATTTTCTTTCTGAGATGCTAATACGTCTAGATATTTCGTCCGAATTTAATTCCCTCAATGACTTTTATTGCGAATTATTCACCAATTTTCTCTAGTCACATATTCATAGACCAGTTATTCGTTACGTTTTACTTCTACAGCTTTACACGTGTCTCAATTTAATTCAGTTGTCAGTTATCCACAGCTATGAGGAATTTTGAAGGGCGAACTCACCAGTTTTAACTTCGACATCGCCAGATAATAACGTCTCAAACGTCGATCCAACTTGATTGGCTGCTTCTTCTTTGAGGCTGGGCGCCTCGTTTTGCGGCTCTACGTCTGTCTTGACTGGAGGCATCTTCTGCATGAAAAGTCGGCGATTATCTTTAAGTGTCCATTATATCCATCGTTATCCAATCGTCACCGAACGAAATGTCACACTCGCGCAAAGACCGTTCACCAAGAAAATTATTCGCCAACATCAGGCGGCTGCGTTGCACGACCCGCTTGACGTGTGACAAGTTGCAAGAGGACTTTTCAATGAGCGCGAGAGTCTAGGAGTCTGTAATCTACAATGTGTTTCCGCATTCGGTGTGTAAACGCGTACGTATCGCATGCGACACCCGGTTGCGTGCTCTGCCAGCGACTAATTAGCGTAGTAACGATCAAGGAACAATATCAGGTTCGCGGGGAGTTGAATAATCAGTGCTTGCCGCTCGAGACATGAACAAATCAGTTCAGTTTTATCGCAAAAACGTAAAAGTGCCACTTTATGACGAATCAACTGAGCCGTATCATAACATGTTCGACGCGGGCAGGGACGAAAGCACTCAATGTATCCGCGGAAGTAGGTTTTATTTGTCGTGTACATGTCTATTAATAGACGCAATTAACTTTTTGGATGAAACAATTCTTTAATGTGTAACCTGATTTAAAGTGAGGATTTTAATAATGAGGATGCAATCGATATAGTGAAAGTCTGTAACTTTGTCTAACAAACTACTATAATACCGTGATTTTGTTATAACAAGATTTGATTACGTTGCATTAATGAACGTGATGAATTCGAGTAAACGTTTTCACGGCCTATCATAGAAATCATAGCAAATCACATAGTATGTCAGTTAAGAAGCGCACGATCCGTCATCCAGCGATTTCTCCAAACTTCAATTAATAGACGCAATTAACGTTTTGGATGAAATAGTTCTTTAATGTGTAACCTGACTTAAAGTGAGCATTTTAATAATGAGGATGCAATCGATGTAGTGAAAGTCTATAACTTTGTCTAACACGTTACTACTATACCGTTATTTTATCATAACAAGATTTGATTACGTTGCATTAATGAACGTGATGAATTCGAGTAAACGTTTTCACGGCCTATCATAGAAATCATAGCAAATCACACAGTACGTCAGTTAAGAAGCGCTCGACCCGTCATCCAGCGATTTCTCCAAACGACCGAGCGATAAATACTCTCAACAATTATCACTTTCTCCCTCCCGCTTTCTCCGCTTCCTATTTTCACTTTTATCAGCCGCCGCTCTCACGACACGTTCCTCGTCGTCTCCGTTATCGCTTCGTTTTGCACCGTTCGCGCAACGCCCGAACCTTGACATCTTCATTCACCGAGGAAACCCCGGCTAAGCAGAAAATCCTCCCAACTGACTCAATGCGTTTCCATTTTTCCCTCCGACCTCAGCACGCTGACAATCGAGCAAAATTTAAGAACGCCCATCTCAACCCCTTATCGTACTTTACCGAGTACGACTCGTGATGAGAATTTCGGGCCGTACGTGAATTTCGCGAGTCAGGCTCGTAGTCGTAATTTCATGTGAAACATAAATGTCACGAGTCGGACTCGTGATGAGAATTTCGGGCCATACGTGAATATCACGAGTCTGACTCGTGATGAGAATTTAGGGCCATACGTGAATATCACGAATCAGGCACGTAGTCGTAATTTCATGTCAAATATGAATATCACGAGTCTGATTCATGATGAAAATTTACATATCGTATCAGAAATATATACGAAACACAAAACAAATCAAATCATTTTTTCAACGTTTTTGGTTCAAATTCATTTGAATTTCGCAAAGGCACTACCGCATGTAGTATATAACCGCACGGCTATTTCACAGGCAGTCGCAAAGTATCGCTTGGACCCAAATTCTTGCCGCAGTTAAATGGCGCGGCAAGGGGTTAGTCCTTTGACGCTGCCAGACTTCTGACTCGTAATGAAAATGTATATATCGTATCAGAAATGTACATATACAAAAGAGAAAACAATTCAAATAATTTTTTCAACGTTTTCAGTTCAAATTGACTTGAATTCTGTAAAAGCACTATCGCATGTAGTATATAACCGCACGGCTCCTTCACAGGCAGTGGAAAAGTATCGCTTGGACCCAAATTCTTTCGAGTTAAATGGCGCGGCAAGGGGTTAATCCTTCGACTCCACCAGACTTCCGTCTGACGCCCATTGTACCGTCTCAGATGACTCCTCCACAACCAATTACCGCGAAGCAGCATCGATAAATTCGACGACTGTCCCCGCGACAGACATAAATATTCACGAAGTGCGAATTGAATCGCACCGCATGCACGCCATCATCCCTGCCAGATGATCAACCATTTTATATGCGTCCTCAAGCGTGCAGAAAAAAGAGCAAGCGGTCTGCGTCTTCGCGCGTGTAAGCGTGTGCAAAGCGCTATTGAGAGTTTGCTGCCAGGATACTTGGCTAGCCCGTTCGAAGGTCAAGTTGAGTCGCACGAGGGTGGACGGAACAAAAGCCCTCCGTTGCGTCGGACTACGGCGACGAAGAAAACAACGATGATGTATGACGTGCGATGTGCGTGCGCGCACACCGGGAAGGAGTTTGGTCGTGGGGGTGGACAGGGAAAATGGCCTAGCACTCGAGACTGAGGCAAGAACGCGGAATAAAAGACGGAGTGCCGGAGACGGAGGTAGAAGCCGCGGTGGGAAGGAAATGGAAGGCATATGGGGGACGAGAAATTGATGGGAGAAGACAGTTCGAGCTGGTCGTTATTCTCACTCACTGGCTGACGGTCGCGATAGTGTTCCCCTCGTTGTATGGCTAGTTATATTTTATCTTGCGCAATACGTTATGTCACTCCTAAGGTTTTCCGGGTAACGGCGTAGTTGGAAGCTTGATTCTCGGGGCGCCGGTTTTGGCAAATGCGAGTAGGTTAGAATGCAGATGTTCGGGTTATTTAACACTTTGAATTCCACGGTTGTCACCGGTCGCCGGCGCAAAATATTTTACTAAAAATGCAAAAATTCGCAAAGACGCCTATTTGCAATCTTATAAAAGCAATTGATATTGGTACGGTCCTTCAATACTTTGGCTTCTAACGACTCTGCGTTACCTTCATTTTACATGATTTGATTATAGTCTGCAGTATTTCATTGCATGGCGGTTCTAACATAGCAAAATACGCAACAGATTTGACTAAAAATGCAAAAAATTCGCAATGAAGCCTATTTGCAATCTTGTAAAAGCAATTAATATTGGAACGGTGCTTCAATATTTTGACTTCTAACAACTCTGCGTTACCTTTATTTTGCACGATTGAATTATGCTCTGCAGTATTTCATCGCATCGCGATTCTAACGTAGCAAAATACACGCTGACCGGCGCAAAAGATTTTACTAAAAATGCAAAAAATTCGCAATGAAGCCTATTTGCAATCTTGTAAAAGCAATTGATATTGGGACGGTGCTTCAATATTTTGACTTCTAACAACTCTGCGTTACCTTTATTTTGCACGATTGAATTATGCTCTGCAGTATTTCATCGCATCGCGATTCTAACGTAGCAAAATACACACTGACCGGCGCAAAAGATTTTACTAAAAATGCAAAAAATTCGCAATGAAGCCTATTTGCAATCTTGTAAAAGCAATTGATATTGGAACGGTGCTTCAATACTTTAGCTTCTAACAACTCTGCGTTACCTTCATTTTACACGATTGAATTATGCTCTGCAGTAGTTTATCGCATCGCAGTTCCAATGTAGCAAAATATGCTTGGCAGTCAACGTGTTAACACTTTGACAGCCGTGGTCTCACGAAAGGTCTCACGAAAAATTAAAAAAATAGCCAATTGGTAGCATTTATAATTTTGTAAATGCAATTAATGTTAAATAGTGATTCAATTCTTTGGTCTCCGATACCTTCGCTTTATATTCATTTTGTACAATTCAATCATATTCTATAGTAGTTTATCACGTTACGGTTTTAATATAGTAAAATACGCACGGCAGTCAACGTGTTAATTACAGTATTAGAATTACAGTATGTATTTAATTACAGAGTTAGAGTAGTTATGGGGTGTAATAGCGTGGAATGCGAAGGTCGAATAGTATAAACGTATGTGTTGGGGTTTGTTATAGTTGGGTTTATCGATATGTAATTATAGGCGCAGGATAAGGGTAGAACGCCCGGTAGAACGGTACGTTCACCTCTTCTTTCGTATTTAATTGTGACTTTGTCGACCAGCGACGACTGAAATGCAAATCGAAAGCTTTGTGTTAATGCAGATCCGACGATGGACGCGATGAAACGAGAGAACATTCATTCGCGATCGTTTGTCGTCGGAAAAAAATTCCTTTGACGCGGTTGATCCTAGAAACACAAAGTCCTATAAAATGCGATTTAAATAATTCAAAATATCTACCACGACATATACGTGATATATTATAGTCGACAATCGTATATTGTGCATATAATACATTTTAGAGGTCACATTCAATGTACAACAAAATCCTCAAACGTTTCCGTTCTAAAAGTACGTATGCGTCCGCATCGGATATTTAAAAGGCCTCAACACTCATTTATTCCAATCTGTGTTAGGAGTGCCATACATACCGCGTGCGGTACATTGCGTCAGAGACATTTAATAGATACGCGATAATTGCTGAATGCCTCGCTCAATATATTATTATACACACACCAGTCAAACCTTCATCAAGTGCATTATTTCCCGCACCAGTTAAGTACGATCCAGAGTTGCGAGGCTGTCAGTCGCTCCTTCTTAATCGCGAGGAGCTCTTAATTACGTTATTTGTTATCTCTGTAACTGGGTGACCGATTAAGTGTGTTATTACCAAGCAAGCCATACAGTTTGCGAGTTTGATATCATTATTCGGTCAGTGTATTACGTCCTATTAGTTTGTTTTCTGCGGGCCCTGCCCCGGTATCTTGAGAGGCATTTGGTCTATATAAGTACCGTCCGCTCATAAATAAAAGAGCCAGCGATTTTTCAGAGACGCAAACACAGTAGAAGAAACAGGGACTTGCACGCGAGACGAAAATCGTCTGGCATGGCGGCCTGACGTTGATTGGGTATTACTACTTTATCTCACGACTCACGCTCGGCCGATATAAATTTCACTTAGTTCGCGTTTCCTCGCAAAAGCACGCCGGCAACGGGACTTCAACTTCAAGCAAGTCTTCTTATATTAACCACACGCGTGGAATTAGTTCTAATTTGATCAATACCGAAGGACGTTCCACGTCAGTTCGTAAATATCACAGCGCAGAATGAAGCTCGCTTTATACGAGCCATAATAATAATTAATCATCCTAATTCCCGATAGTTCGAATTTCGACAGTTTTTGGCTATCGACGGAATTAATTAGCAATTGTTCGAATATATTAATTAATTGGCAGAAAGCGATCACTTGGTAGGCTGCGCGGTTGATTTTATGTTCGCTAAATAAATCAAGTCTTTACCGATACTCGCGCCGTTATGAAACTAAAACGTTGACAATAAACACGAATATGAAACACGGCGTTACGACACGGCCAATCTAACTTTAACGCATCATTATTGCTTACTTCAAAAGTGACCGACGGCATTAATTGACGTGAAACTTTACTCCGCCGGGAAGGCGTAGATCGTATTGCGAAGGCATAAGTGTGGGCGAGTGAGATATTATCGAACCTGAGGGCTCCCTTGACGTTCAACCCTCTAAGACAAACGCAATCTCTAGCCATCGTCAAAGCTTCGGAGTGGAACGGTCGCAAGAACGCTATCGATTTTTCAATAATTGCCGTTTTTTTTAATGCCACAAACGGTGTCGACCTGTCAGCATTTCGGCGTGTAACACGGTTTCGCCGAAAACTAGTTCATATTTCGATTTAAAATACCTTCCATCACCTGAATTCGTGCATGGATATTTCGAATTTACCCCCACCCCTTAGACGCTTATCTTGTCCCTATCACGCAATGATGTTCTCTAAGATGTAGGAGTCCAAAACGACCTTCCCCCTAAAACCATGGGGACCAGCCAAAGTCGTTATCAACCTGTACAAATGACGGAAGTCTCGCAATTTCTTGGCACCGGAGATTTCCCCGGAGCGATGAAATTTTCAGGCAAAATCGGCGAATTCCGCGGGTAATCCCTGCTTTATGGCCAGGCCGCAATTGCCGGTCGGACTGAGCCGTAACTAACTTCATAATTAATCGCAATTAGTCCATGGACTCCGGATCGAACCGTCCGTTGTGCGTGCCTCGGTCCCGTGTGCATTCAGGCTTCGATTTTGCTCGTTTAGCACGATCCAACGAGTGTCTCCGGTGACGCACAAGAGTCGTCGTCAGGCGAGGATAGTCTTCGAACAGTTTCCAGTTTACTGCTGGCATGTGCCCGCGCAAGTTTTTGCCGAAAAATTGCTCATCCGCGTGTGTGCAGATGCGGTGGGTACCTTTTCAATCGGACTATTGTGTTTTTTGTCTCCCGTCGGGCGCGTGTATGCCCCGCTACGCTATATCGCAAAAAGTATCTTAGGCAGAGGGTCGCGTATGTAAAATCGATACGGATATCTTACAATAGGATTATATTTCGCCGCAGCAGTGAACCCGGTCGTAAGGGTTTTGGTGACTATCGCCTCGCTCCGTTGGCAAACCGTCTCACCCATTTTTCCGAAATAGAAATCGCCGATATGGCATTGTCAAAGTGGGAAGTGTTAATGTACGCTGGAATGTATCAAGTGATTTTGCAGTTCATGGAAGTTCAGTTTAACTGTAATTTGTTGCATGAAGTAAGTGACACAGTGTTGGACGGATGTTATTTTTCACTTTGTTAACGAAAGTTTTCAAAACTGAACGCTACATAAAAGTATATTAGTGGTGTGCACTGCGTAGCTCCTTTTCAATGTCGTGCAATCTAGATATGTTTAAATATACTTGCAGGTTTATAGTTCGAATTTGTACTTGATCCGATTCTGTGTGAATTTTATATAAAGTATTTCTTGCGCCGGCGGAAAGCTTTTTTCGTGACGAGGAAAATTATCTTTCTCCTAGGGGCGTCGTAATCAATGGCAAACATGATGAGAGATAGTAAGCGGCAGTAATCACGGCGTATGTTTTTTAAGCTTGCACACGATTAACATTTTCATCGCGAATAGTTGGGGCTCGTCAAGGCTTGTCCTCGTCTATCATTACGTGAACAATCAGCACACGCAGATATTCGATTGGGATTGTCTGATGATGTAGGGTATATTCTCAGTCAAACACTGTGTGCGTACGTTTAGGTGCACGCACACACCATTAGAATGCAAATCGATACAAGCAGTCGCTTATGTGAAAATTGTTCAACATAATTAGACGTAAGCGAACTTACTCTTCCAGACGTAGTGTCAAATTGTTCCTGTGTCAGATGTAATTGTATGCCCCAGTACTCCTTATTTGCTACTGAACTGACACTACATCGTGTCTTATCTTATGCGGAAGTTCCGGAAGATGTTGAAGTTTCGCTCACGTTTAACGCGACGTGCTTGCTAACAAATGCAGATTTCAAAACATGATGTAAACGCATCAAGAGTCATTGCTACTACGATCAATAAATCTTATGCGAACAATGAACTTATGTAGTTGTTTGCATAAGCAGACGATGATTATAATATTTATCGAGCAGTAGACCAGAGAAAAGAAACACGCATTTGTACGTTTCAACTAACGCTTTGCCCGTCTGTGTAATTAGCTTATGAGGTTATCCTATTCGAAAATTTCTATTCTCTGCATCAAGTGACGTTGTTGCTTAACAAAACATTGCCTCTCCGTGTCGCGGAGTGAAATAGAAAAAGCGATGTGCCGCCTGGGGGACAAAATTGAATAAAGTATAACGGCATTACAACAGCAACGTCTCGTTCTCTTCAATGCGTTAGAAAACTATGAAATTTCATTCTATTCGCAGTGTCGCTCAAACCTTGTCGCTTCCACACGATCAACCCCCGCCTCCTGCCGTCTATTCCGATACCTAACAAAATCGTCTTCCTTTTTCGTACAACGGTCATTCGACTATCGACTGTCCTATATTCGATATCCCGAGACAGGGGGTGCGATTTCGCCGCGTCAATCTTGAAGCATCCAACAACGCCCATCTCATGAATGAACGCTGAGCAGCGATCGACTCGAGGCACAGGATCCGTTCGACTTATTGAATGAATTCTTTCTGCGCCTATCATCGCGCGCACCATCGCCTCGATGTAATTTCACGCGAGCCCGCACGGGCATAACGTAAATAACGCACGCGTTCCAGGGGAGTGGACTTTCGTACTTCTCTTTCCCGCTGGAAGCTCTTTGCGTAGCGAAGAAGAGTGGCGTTTTTATTCGCGGCGCCGCGTTTCATACCGCGGCTATGTAAATCCGAGCGCACATTTACGTGTACTTCTTATCAGATAGCGTCGCCCGGTGTAACGCTGCATCGGGCGAAAATGTTGCCACGGCTGAGAGAGGACGAAATTCTGAGAATGAAGCGGGAACGGTGTACTTGAGCACCGTACGCTCTATCCATCGCGCATCGTCGTCAATCATCCATTTCATCCGACGTCAGCTCTCGGATAATAATATTTCTCGCACACCTTCTCGCGCTCCGATTTCCGTTACGCACATAAATTTCCACGAACACGTACGTACGCGCCCACGCTCATGCACAGACGTGACTACCATCGGGAAAGCGTAATGTTCGTCGCTCGGAAAATATCCTCGGCCGTGTACGGGGAAAGTGTAGGGGAGAAATTTGACGTCGATATCTCACGCTGCTAGATCGTGCAGCGAAGTCTGGGATAAGGAACTGTGCGAGCATTGTACAACGAATGCTTACCCTCACTGTCCGGTCTATCGGCATGGCGAGAATCTAAGAAAATATGGTGATAGCGGCGTAGGACCAAGAAATGCCGGAAATGACGGCGTATGACTTGAAAAATGGGAAAATTTCGATGAGACGGACAGTTTGAACGTTACTTCGCCAAGAATACGAGAGAAGGAACCTTTCTTCCCCGACTCGCTCGACTCAGAGACGAAGCGAATGACGGCAAGCGATTACGCTCCGCCTCCGACAACCCCGCACATATCGAAACGTTCGTTATTCGCAAAATAAAGGCTCTACTCACGGCTACTCTCTCTGTGCCTCCTCAGGAACTGTTCTCTCCTACGTTCCTCCTCTTCTCCTTCTTCCTCTCACTCTCGTGCACCTCTTGACGTGCAGCGTATGAAAGTACAAACGAAGGGAACCTCGGGGACGACAGGTTCTTCTCTCTTCTTCCTCTCCCCTTCTGTCTACCCCTCACTTTCTCTCCTCTCGCTCTTCCTTTCTCGTTCTCCCTCTTGCTCCCAGGAAGGGGGAAGTTGGCGAAATAAACTGCGTTCGCGTATTAGAAGCGCATCGTTATACGCCCTGCGACATCCACGACGGTGTAGACGACGATCCTCGGAAAATCTATCCGTGCCACGGTCTGTCGAGGTGGGACACGAGTGCGCCTGACCGGTGGCGAAACACGAACATGGCCGACCCCCGCGACGAAATCGATAAAACACGTTACGTTTTCCGCCGTTCCGACGCTCCGCGCGAGTCGACGCTCTGCAACATCCCTTTCGCGAGCGCCGTTGACAGATTCGCAGACGGGCGGCGCTGCGAAAGAGACTCAAGGTCCGCGCGAGGGCGACCTATCAACATCGAACCCCGTAAGTTATAGCTGCGACCTCACGAAAGCGTACCCCCCGTCAAAGGGTCTCATCAATCTCGCTGGTCACGGACCGGTTGGTCCCCCGCAGAAAGACCGCTTCGGACAAGGGAAAATAACGCACGTTGTAACCGCGGACCCCGTGGTAACTACGAACCGTGGCAATTGACTTCCGGTGTGGACAGGAGGTACCTTCGAATGGTGGAAGTCGATTAGCACGAATTGTATTTGAGCGCGGACAGGTCAGGCTGCGAAATTATTTTTGACTTGTTCATTGGATCTGTTGCTGCGGGCAGGTACTGTTGACGTGTAGGTTTGAGGGGAAATTGTGACGGCGTAGGATACGTTGAACTTTAGACGCAGTAATGACGGACATCACGGACGTCAGCGGCAGGAACTTCCGTGGGAGTGAAAGCGTGTATGTTAAGCCGTGTTGGATGTAGGGGGTTTGTTACGAAGGTATAGGTCACTGGAACTTGGAAAAGGCGACTTCAAGAGTTACCTTCGACATATTTTTTTTTGTGTTTTATGTGTGTGTAGAGAGGATAAAAGAATATTTTATTGTAGCCATTTGCTTTTAAGGTAAACACCGCCGCGGTTGGATCAAGCGTCGTAAAGGGAAGTCGGATCAATTAGAGGCCATTGAATGTAGTTATATGATCGTATAAATTGAAGTGTTTCTTTAGATCAATTAACTTAGCATCTTTTGGAGAGACTGTCGATCGAGCCAGGTTTTATGTATGAGATTTTATGTATTTTCTGAGGTGGGGCCAAATGTAAATTAGCCTTTTTAGTATTGTCTTATCGCGAGGTAGTCGAAATTACGACGCCCATTACGGGAATTTAATCGGACGTACCATAATCACAAATGTACATTAGATGTCTGTATTCCATGTTGTGTATCACGAGACAACAGACAATAAGTAAAGATATATTATAGACAAACTAATGTGCGTTGCTGTTAGTCATTTAACTTTCACATCAACTCGATATATATCTATCAGTTAGTAAAGTAATAAGAACGAAATTTTTACGCTTATAAAGTGCAACTTTAATTTCTAATGTGCCTCTAATGAGCAAATCGATGAAGCCGGTGGTGGCCCAATGTCTGATCTTGGCTTCGTTCTTCTGCAGAATCTGTACTAACCACTTTGGCAAGATGACAGACTTCTGAACGCTACAAAGGAAATAAGAAGATGACTCAGAAGGAAAAACTAAAAGGATACAATCGACGTCACGATACTGAAAATGGATATTGACATAAAAGTCGATAAAGAACGAAAACTATGCAGAGCTGTTACATATTCACTAAGACATGAATGAGAAAATGATAAGAATCTTTCAATCAATCAACAGGACGGCTATCAGATCGTTGTCTTAAAGACATTAAATTATTTTGAATAATTCTGCAAAGCCCTTTGCCTACCGTTAGTAGTATATATTACACTAATGAACAGGAAGATTTATTCAGTCGGAAATACATTTGCATGTGCACTAACTTAACGTTTTAAAAAATGTATATGCTACTGTTCGTGTTGAGTCTATAAATGACAAATTGAATTTTCAAATGAATTATGCGGGAACAGCAGTAGTTGATTTTACCGACAGTTTTGAAGCTAAGTAACAAAATTTGCCACAGGTTGCGCTTCTTGTACCACGGACGAGGTAGGTGTAGACTTATCGAGCAATGTATATTTTCGTGTCTCATGCAACATTATCAACTGGTTAAGACATAAGACTACAACGCCGCTCTTAGTAAGAACTGATACTAAAATAATTGATCCTGATGCTCTTATAAATCGTAAGAATTATAAGGATATTAGTTTCCCTTGCTCTTTCTTTTTTTAAAGACATATAAATTTAGCTTAAATGTGAAAAGTATTTTATAAAAATATACTATCCGAAGTGGGTATCCTGTGTAAACTGAGGAATTTCTTTGTATGAAATAGTAGTTCAATGCTTATACGAATCGGTGCATCTTGCTATTCGAAAAAGTTTTTTACTAAATTTATGCCGTAATTTAAATACTCATCGTTTGACAAGTCAGTTAGTCACGTCAGATTACACTCTACGTATTGTTGAAGCGTTTTCATGCAAATAATGAAAGTAATAATAATAATACTGAATTACCAACATCTATTGCTATTGAATGCTATTGAGTGCTATAGATTTTTTTTGCTAGTTATGGTATCTGTACTGATATCCTTCTGCGCTTATGTCGTCCATGACAATGTCGACTTTGGGCTACAACTTTGATCATTTTCAAAATTATGCATAAAATCTTCGATGAGATTTATCATAACGTACATAGGAAAACATTAGTATTGGATAAGCCACTTCCGATAATTTCACTTTTTGTGAGACAAAAATATCTAATAGTACTCTTCTTTCTTTTAATACAGTTTTATCAAAGTACAAAAAGAAAATTGGACAAAAATATCTTTGTATTACAAACCCCCTTTTTCGCTGTATAGTACAAGATAGTAGTAAAATACTAATAAAAAATCTCTTAATTTTTCTCTGAGTATCCAGCAAGAAAACCTTTACGCACTATGACCACTTTCACTTGAGTTCGTCAATGGGCTAGTGTCTCATGTAAACCTTCGTCTGAATCGTTGCCATATACTCATTCATACTCCCAGACACAACAGTATGGCTATTGTATTACGCGTTTTACTTGTCAAGCAAGAAAGGGGATTCAATAACAAAAGAGCAAATCTCACAAAATAAAACTGAGCCAATATCACGTGTGAACGGGGGAGGAACAGGTAACGTGCACGCGTGTGTGCGCATATAGCCATAAGGATGCATGGGGGAAAGCATGATATGGACAGACACGTGGGAGGAAATATGAAAAACAAGTCCACGCGTGGGGCATGACGGTGAATGAATGTGAAAAGTGTTTGCAGAACATTGTTCGACCATGTTTACAAAAAATATTGTTTTCCATGTAAAAGCGTAGTAAATAATTTTGGCAAAAGAAGAGAATGTCGTTTTCATAGATATTTTATTTCAGTGTTCAGTGTTACGAAAATGACAGATAAATTTTACGTAGAAAAACTGGTGTTCAGTATTACGAATGTGACAGATGAACTTTACGTAGAAAAACTGGCATAACATTATTTTCTAACTTCAAACAAACGTGCCCGTTTCATAAGTAAAAATAAAGTATAGTATTGTCCAAGGAATGCAAGTATAGATCAATATTGAACGGAAATTCGTTTTCCTGTTCAAGTATTGTTGGCGGTCCTTAAAATTGTAATTATTTTAATCATTCTCTCTCCATTTTCTCCAACCGATTTTTTGAAACCATTCAATGTACTTTAACAATGAGTTGAATTTAACAATCTTTCTTAATGAAAGGAAACGAATGATTAAACAATTCAATGTGTTAATATATTAAACCTCGAGCTATTTAAAATTGTAGCCCTATTTTATTTCTTGTTATTATTTATAAAAAAATTTAATTAATGCAAAATATGTTTCAAGTGATATTTAAATTTTCATCATTTAAATTAAATTATTTTTACAATTGAATAATTATGAAAATGGTGTAAGTCCAGTTACAGCCTGTAAAATTAGATTATCGTCAATAATAATTGAGGACGTATAGTTTAGATTACCATTCGTGGTAACAGAATAGAGGAATGTGAACTGTTATCTGCGAAAATTCTTACTTTCACAGGATGAACTTATCGTCAAATGAAAATTGCTTCCTTGTTAACAGTCATTTTGTAGGATTGCGGTTTGTTACCATTTCAGCCGCGTAGCCAATTTAATCGATCGAGTATAGTATAAGACCACGACCATGGTAAAACCATAGACTAGACAGCCTGTGTTAGCACAGACGTTAATACAGGTCTCTGTAATTGATTTTATTTGCGACCAAGAATTTCATCTAATGGTAAATTGTTAGAAGTGCTCGGTATTGCTAAGCGAGTAAAACCCCAACACTTAGTTTGCAGACAATTTCCTAATTCTCTACCAGGTATCTCTAGTTGCTACTTCGATCGTTTTCTTTGAATCAGATTCTGGTATCGAATAAGAAACTTCACAAAGTTAACAATAATCACATTACAAAAAATAAGCGAATAACGTAATTGTCTACATTGGCTCTAAGTTGAGACATGAAGAAACAGGTCAAGACATTCCTTATTCTTCATATTTTACTATCCAGTGGAAAATAATTTGTGGTAAAAATCGATCTACCCTCTGCACTTCCAATACTTTAGCACAGACGCTGATTTTTTAAAAGCAAAGACCACCGTTCACAATTTACAAAGACCGTCGCAAGTTTAGAAACAATTCCATACACTTAATAGTCCAGCATCAAAGTTTTTGCTGTTAGATTCTTAACCGAAATACTTTTTTTTTTTGTCACAATACGTCCCGTCTGTTCATTACAATAAACCTCATTAAAAAGCGACCTCACGTCATTGATCACATTTGGACCGTGTTCCCAGTTTTGTCGGATTAGCGGAACGTCAACAAAGCACTGGTAAGCGAGCGCTAAAATATTAAATGTAGTAAACGTACATAGAGGGGCATAACTTGTTCAAGACACCTTATTAATTGCCCAAGTGCAAGGCATCCCGGATGCGATACGGCGAGTACATCAAAGTGGAAAATGCAGCGTATCAAGAAAAGCGCCGCACTCACACGGTTACCCCTTTCACGCATGTGTACGTGTGCACACGTTTATAAGGATGCACACGCGTAGCGCGTGGACGAGTGTACGGGTCTATTGTGCAAAACGTGGGTGCAATGGCGGTTAACCGCGTCTACGTATAGACGGACGAACATTCATACATACGTGAGCGTTCCTTATTGTTAACTGCATTCGGCTTACAACGATTCATCGCGCGACAAAGCGGAGATCGGGCGAATATGAGCTGTCGCCCGATTGCCAAAAGCTGACGGGGTCGATACTAGTAAAACACACGTATGTGTGGAGGCATTGTCGATGTGACATCACGTGTTAAGTGATTTGCTAATAGCAGGACTTACGAAATATTTATATGCGTTATGAGCTCAAGGATGGAAGAAAAACTAAGAAACTTTGCTGATGGTATCCGCTGTTTGACGAGTTTTGACAATCTTTGGGATGTAGGTTAGGAAAAGCCGTGGTAGCTTCGGTTTGATACATATTGAAAAACGCATTACGACGTTGCGCGTCGTCTGGCACATTGACAAAAGACCACATAGCCGAGTGTCTATCGTCCGGACAATGGAGTCAAAGAGAAGCGTTTGCACTTAAGAAATTCAGCCGCTGAAGGACGAGTCGTAACAGGGGTGATATCACGCGCACCACTGTCCCAGTTTATTCATGAGTTCCCAGTTCTTTATAAATTCTTTAACCATTCCTGTTCAGTGTAAAAACGTTTACTTTCGACGCCCGCGCAATTCCTAACTTGATTGGTGAATGTATAAAACTGTCTTGATCTGTTGCCACTCAGCTACTGTCACTCATATCATCGAGGATTTGACTCCCCTTTATCTGAACGTTTCTAGAAAAATGAAACAAACATTTTTACATAGCGACACTTTTGATCTCAAACCTGTTAACGGCTGGCAAGTCTTGAAGAAATTCGCCTGTCCATGACGGCGCCCGAAAAAAGAATCCCAAACGGGACGCGGAGTACCGACTACAAAATCGCCCGTGCGGCTTGAACTTGGGGGTTGGCTTCCGGATGAGAAAAAGCGTGGGTTGCCAGCTCACCTAGTGTGATAAATGATTTAATAGCCGACGCGTGAAGGCCGCGTTAGTGCGCAGATACAATTTCATTAATTCGACTAACTTATTAATCGTATCATTAATCATATTTCTCGTTCCTTTCCATAATCTCTCCCTTTACGAAGGGTATGAATGAGTTATTATTAAATTACGCGGTAATACCTTATCGCGGCCGGATTCCTGCGCTAATCGGGACCGGAAAAAATGAGCGAAAACACGCGGAAACGGGGAGACAGAAGGAGAGCGTCGAGGAAAGGAGGTCGAAGGAGGTTCCCTGTCAGCAGGGAGCCTCTATTTGGCCATGGAAATCGGTAAAGGAGGTCAGCGTATGCAAATAACAGGGTCGCGAGGGTTGCCAGAGCCATAGGAGGGTCCCGTGGGTCAACGGACAGAAGGGTATAGCCCTGCTGTGCAGTCCTCCCTTTATCTCGACTACTGCCTCCAGTCGGTCTCGCTCTCTTACTCTCCCTCCCGTTCTTCTTCCCTCTTCTTTCCTCTTCGTTCCTCCTCGCGCTCCCACCGCCCTGTCTCTTCGTTGCACTTTTGTCCGTCCTTGTTACCCTCAATCGTTCTCCGTCCTTTTCTCTCGCAGCTCGCCCTCTCTGCCTTTCTCTCCCTTTCTCTCGCCGTACTCTGTCCTTGCTCCTGTACCCTCTCCTTCCCCTCTCCGCGAACTCACGCGCACCAGCGACCGTTACGGCCCCATATATTTCAACAGCTAGCGTCGGCGGCGGTGGCGGCGGTAGCGACGGCGGTGGAGTCATGTGTAGACGTATATCTGTAGAGATATAAAGGTGGCCTCCACTACGCCTCCCATGCCGACGCTCCCCGACGCTCGCCTACGCCCGTAGAAATATTCGATTTTTACGATACGGGACGCACAGGGCGCCGCGAAAGTTTTGTCGACGCTACGCTGTTTTCGCGCTATCGGACGAACCTCACGTACTTCGACTCGCGGCCCGACTGCATTTCTCGGCTCAGCCTTTTCTCGGCTGCTGATTTCGATTTTTATGGAGCCGAAGTCTGCCGCGACGCATCGACACAGACCGAACTCACGCTCGGATAGGTCTGTGATACGCGTGATTTGACGGTCGTTTTTAATAAACTTGAGACGAACTGTTTAGGATGCTTGTAAGGTAGGAATATCGAAACGCTTTATTGTAGGACACCTTTGTGATCATCTTTTTTACTTTATTATTTCGATACATTTTATTTGTTAGTATCGCAGAGTTGGCCGTATTTCTCTTATATCTTTCTGTTAACATTCCCTTTGTCTCGCAATCTTATCTTGAGGCGCGTAATTTGGTGCGTAGCGATATGATCGTGATACCGCTGTGCGTCTAGATCGGAGTAACCGATCGGGGCCACTGCATTTTGCATTTCTAATGTCGAAATTTGGCGAAGAGCGTTTAAAAAGGAGGGCGCAAACATACGGCGATAGACCGAAAGCAGCTATTGGCGGGTACGGACGGGGTGACTAATCCTGGGAGTCTTAATTAAAATAAAGGCTTGGCGGACGTTATGCGGGTAAGTAGAAATTAGCGTAAGGGGGGGTTTGTGGCGTTAAGCGGGTCAGCCAGGGTGGCTGTGTAAGATGGAAGGGACGGGAAACGATGGCAGGGGATGTATGGGGTGTATGGACGGATAACCAGATGTCCATTCTTCTGCTTCCGGTCGCGTGACACACAGCGAACGCATTTTTTCACCCTGCTGACAGAATTCGTCCCGCAGTTTTAATGCGACTAGCTGTGGGCGCCGTGCTTAATTGCTTTAATTACAATTCATGCCGCGCGCCGGCATTGGGACAGAAAGAAACGACTAAATGATACACGTATTTATTCGAGATTCTCGCGGCACATTTTCAACTGCGTGAAAATCTTCGCTTCCTCCCTCCGCGCCTATCCCGCCGCTCCGTAAATTGCGCCCCGGCTAAAAGCGAAACTGCAAGCGGAACGGTTCGCCAGACGTAGTTTCTCCTCAGCCAATTTGCCGAATTGCGCTCGGTTCACTGCAATGGAATAAGTCTGTTTCATTACGCTGCGCGGCGGGGTTTTCGCGCATCAACATAAGCGGACTTAATCTGC
Source organism: Cryptocheilus praepositus (assembly GCA_033815515.1). Classification (NCBI taxonomy): domain Eukaryota; kingdom Metazoa; phylum Arthropoda; class Insecta; order Hymenoptera; family Pompilidae; genus Cryptocheilus; species Cryptocheilus praepositus. The sequence continues at coordinate 9,208,872 of JAWWQZ010000315.1, forward strand.
CGAAGAGCATAATTCGCGATTACATCCGGGAAAGCAAACTGTGACGTCGCGATCGCGGCGAAGTAATCCCTTAAAACCTCCGCGATTTCCATTAGCGCTGAAAATGTCACGCCTCGCGTATTATTAGTTTTCGTTTGCTTAATTGCTACACTTTTCGTGTCGCCGGTATATCGAATGCTCGTCGCGCGACGTTTCCCAATTTTTATTCGGGCGTGCGATCGAACGCCGCCCAGCGCGTTGCGTTCGAGGGTTTTCCGTGGATCGGTACTTGGTTTGATGGTTAGGGTTGGGCGGTAGCCACAAGTGTCTGCCCGAGCGCCCTCTCTCATTAATTCTCCACCCTTGTTGCTTGTTAAGGCAGGGGCGGCCCACCCCTGGGAGCCCCAACGCGCACCGTTTCGTCGCCCCACGTCCTTACTTCTCTCCGGGCCAACTCACTTTCCTCCCCCGAGCCAGGAGGGTGGAAATGCTTTCTGGAGTGCGAGGCTGCCGACGGTGGGAGTGAGTCGACGGTAAAGCGAGACAGGGCGAGGCGCGGAGAGCAGGGGCTGAAGAAAAAGAGGGCAAGAGGGAAGTAAAGTGCAGGAGGCGAGTAGGTGAGAAAGAGAGACGCCGGGAGAAAGGGAGCGAGTGAAGAGGAGAGAAACAAGGGTTGGGCGGCGAAGAGGGTTCGAACAGAAGAATACCGGCAGGGTGAGCAGGGCAGAGAAACGCCGACTCTCTCGCTCTTTCTAGATAAATGGATAGAAAATGAAAAACCTGATGAACGATTAGTAAACGGGAGGGATCGATAGCCAGACGAGAGAACGGCGCGAGGCGGGGACGTAGATTCTCGGTGTTTTCTTTTGCATGGGCGTTACTGGATTTTGTACACCCGTTAAGTGACCGATGCAAATCGGACGTCACCGCCGTATGGTGGGCGTGCGTGTGACTGTAAACGAGCCGATTAGTACGTCGTTTCTCTTATTCGACGCGTTTTCTGTCAGTCCGCCGCCGAGGAAAACCGAGCCGCAATTATCCGAAGTCTGATCGGATGCGGCTCGATGTTTTCCGCACAATCGCTTCAGGACATGGGAATACTTTCCATGGGATGCAAATATTAGAAATATGCCGGGAATAAAACCTCGTAAAATATTACATTGGGGCATCTATAATTGACGCTTATTAGATTACAGTGATATCGTGTGTCGAATATCCTCCGCTGACAGTGTCCTATGATACCAATTTTCAAATTAACTTTTTCGTCGACAAAGCGTCGCAGTTCCGATAGGCACCATACGTCGTAGATTCCGTGTTATCGACTATATTATCTTTCACAACAGTATCGGTTATCAGACACATGAAACTAGAATGAATCGTCAGTGGAGAGAAGTGTAGCTAGCAAAATCTTTTCAAAAACGTTCCGATCAATGGGAATGCTGAACGAAAACGCAATTGCATTTTCCGCGGCTCGCGATACTGGAGACTCCGTTCGAACATAATATTGATACATTAAAATATTCGTCCTCATCTGCAGTCTCTGATACTCTTAAATTTATAGTGATCTTCTCCTTTATGTTCCTTGTACTGTTACTGAACTTTCGACGGTATCTTTTTTTTTTGTCGTTTTCCGTCCACAGCATCACTATCCCGCCTTCCTCCATTTTGTCGTTACAAAAGTCTTTCGCTTCTTTCTTCGCTCATCCGCCCACTCATTTTTGTTCCTCCCTTTACCTCCTCCTTTTTCCGTCGACGCTTCCGGAAAGACTTCACGCTGTAAAGGCAAAGTTGCAAGAGTAGCACGTGCGAGCGGGACACCGGCAGACATAAACGGATGAACGAGAGGAGAGGGAATGATCTGTGCGTTGAATTAATTTGCGCTTCGCTGGAGTCCTCTAACCCGAAAACCCTTATCTCACTCTTCCCCCGCTTTTCTCCCTCTCGTAATTCTTCGATCGCTTATTCTTCTCTGTCTCTGCCACCCTCTTTTTCGATATACCGTCCTCCTCTCAGCTCGTTCCCGTACACTTCAATTTCTGTTCTTCCTCGTTTCCTCTCTCTTTCACGAAGTCGCCGGCGTAGACGACCAAATACTATTCTCACTTTCCCCGTTCATTTAACAGCTTCCAAATGGAAGAGAGAGGCGGAGACCGGCGATGCAAACGAACCGTTTCGAAATTGTGTCGTTTGACCGCGAATTAACACGTTCAGTGCCGTACTTTGCTCAGGCTTTTAAAAAAAACATTGTCATTAAACGCTTCATGATATAATGTACTTTACACGCAACTAGCTACAAGCTAATAATATTTAAAAATGAACTGCCGCCATCATTAATTATTACGCAATGCTTACTTATAAAATGCTGAATTAAATTAAAAGTTATTACAGTGTGTCAGGAGAATTAAATTATGCGGAGAGACGGGGTGTTCTCGTTTTATGGCGGCCTATATTTTCCGCGAGGACCTAACATAACTACGCAAAATTCCGTCTACACCGTTTAAACGAATTAGTACTTACTAGAAAATATACACACAGTCAGTCTATTGTACATATAGATTATAATGCACGATACAGTTAGATTCTATGTGGCACCGATGTCGACGTTCTTTTTCCCGGTCCTTACTTTTACGTCTCGCAAGTATGTATAAAAACTGTAATAGCGTGGACCGTCAGTGGCCCACGCGACTTGAATGAAAAGTCACGTGAATTTGGCATGGCACTCACGTGTAAAGAACCATCTCCGTGGATCTTTTACACCTTTCACACGGTGCATCTCTCTTTCTTTCTTCCCTCTCTTCATCTCTTTCACCGGAATTAACCTCGCGAGCGAACGCACGCTGTTCAGCAAGTTCAGGCAGGACTTGTCTCGCTCCTCTCCTACCTCGCTCACTTGGAATCCTGTTATTGTTATGGCTATCCGCAGCGGAGTGACTCGACCTGTCGCACGGAATGCCTAGAATTAAGTCTTCTCCTTTGAGCACCATCTCGCCCTGCGACTCAATCGCCGATGATTACTCTGATGGAAAAAGAATTGGGGGTACGAGAAAGGGAATTATCGGATTGCAGCGAATGCTGACGAGAATTTGCGAAATCGCCGAGCTGTGGAAGTTCTTTTGCTGCCGGCGCTCTGATGGAATTGACTTTCACGCCGCCCTGTCTGTACTTTTCGCACGGGACTCTTCTCTTATTTCTTCCTGCCATCTTAACGGTCGCGGTAAAATATTAATTTCTCGGCGAGTTTCGGCTTCGGACGGGATTCGCAGAAAATACGGTCAACGCGCGCTCATTCATCGATTGCTTGAGAATGGCAGATGTGCCCATTAAAATTCCGTTTCGCCTAGTCGCGCGCTTCATGTTTCATAACTGGCGTTTAATCATTTACCGCTAGTCAAATTCCCACCGATGACGGTAAGCTGCGCGCCGAATTCGGATCTCCGAAGATCGCGGATTAATTTCGTATTCAATCACCGCAGTTTCGAGTTAGATATTTGAAGGAGTCAGAATATCGCCCTCTCCGCCCGGGAGGAATATCATTCGCGATGAACTTACTCGCCGGAGAGTTCAAACATGCGGACACGAAGCCGTCCCGCGCTACGAACGGGCGTTACGGTTGAATGGACAGAGCTAAGCTTCTATTACTAGCAGATGGGAGATTATATCGATTTTTTCTCCTATCGTTCGGTCCCTCATTTCCGTATTCGCCCCTCTCCTCGTTCCAGCCAGCAGGCCGGAGAGAGCATCACCCCCTAGGGCAACCCTTCCGCAGTTTATGCCCCGGCAAACGTGCCACCCCGTCACCAATTACTTGGCGACACGGGGCGCGCTTCGGTATTAATTGATTTCCACCCGCCCTAATCATGTGGCCGGAGGTCGCCAAGGCACCGTACACTTCGAAGTTTCAATGATATACGGACAATGGCCCATTCTATTTGCACGGATGTTACGACTAAGTCGGAGCATGTGGTCTTATTATTAAAATTCGGGTGACTGGACGTAGGACGCATCAAATCCCGTCACGGAAACGAACGATACGAGCTTACCGCGGTAGTAGATAGTATATTATCGGACAGCAATAAATTATTTCGTACTGTCTGAATTCGTGATGGTAGAATACGGTGGGTTGTTCATAAGAGGAAATTAGTTTATCAATATTTATCGTTAGCTGATTAGCAGCCGAAGTGTCTGTGAAATCGTCGGACAGTTGTTTAATAATAAAACGCGTGTGGACGTTTGTGCATGAGCATTTTAATGGTTCGCCTTATCGGCAACGCGTTGAGTATCTTGACCTCTATTAGGTGAATAATTGTAGAAGGGAACGTGAGGTCTTCGCAAATTTCTAAGCGACCGTTACGGAAAGGACGTAAGAGGAGAGGGAGAGAACTAGAACGAGGAGGAGGAATAAAAAAAATAATGAAAAGTACCGGATAGTCGATGGTACTTTGGTGCAGCAGAAAAATGGAGGGAGTAAAAGAGAAGAATCCGCACATGGGAGTGCCGCAGTCGACACTCCCACAGTATGGGGTGCCATTAAAAATTCAAAAGGGTCGTACCGCAGCGAAATATCTGGCCACAACAATATTGTTTTCCCACTGTCGAAAATTTGGTCAGTTACTCTTCATAATTCGTCCGCAAGCAATTTTCTTCTCGGAAACATTATCACGTTTTCGTCGTACCGGTCGATACTCATGACAATTCTATTAGACGGACCACGTAATCAGCTCGACGTCGATTTCCAAAAGAGTTATCATAGTCGGCCAATGTTTTCTCCCAGCGATTGTAGTAACTTTCTTCTCACAACCATCTGATATTCCCTTTTGCGCAACTAGACGTCACGGACCACAGCATTATTCAACAGCCGTTACAAAGCATCTCCACCATTGGAGACGCGATAAATGAAAGAGACGTTGCGCGGAACCGTTGGCGAAAGTTCGTTGGCGACCTTTCACCTCGAAGATCAAGATTTCGCTACATAGCTTAATGCTGGACCGCACAGCATCCCTAGAGCTAGGGGTGGGGTGGATTTCTTCATTGGGGTCACTATTCTGTAACGCGTTCCACCCCTTGGATGAGTAGACGAGGGATGGACTCTCTTGGTCAGCAACGAGCACGCTTTTCTATTAAGAATTCCATCCAAACGGATTACACACTGCGCCGTGCACAATTTTCCTTGCGTAACCATAATCCCATTTCTAATGCAGTTAATATCTCGGTTAAGAGATAGAGATAGAGAGATATTTGGCGGAATAATTAAGCACGCAATGTAGAGAGCAGCGTGCAAAATAAATGAAATAAGAAAAAGAGATTTAAATACAGGATGCTCCTATTTATATAAACGTCACGTATGAAGCATTCGAAAAATAATGGACTCCAGTTTGCCGCTATTTACCGTTGAACGGTCCAAAACGTAATCTCCCCATTTCAGTCAGTTTTCACGTGGCGGATGGTAATTAGCGGTTAGTTGGAGATCGAAAACGCCAGAGCAACGATGGAGCTCACCGTCGGAGAAAGCCGATAACGCGACGGGTATCCATTTCTGGAAGACAGGTTCGAGGAAAACCGATAATGCGGTGGGTTTCCATTTGCTAAGGACCGGTACCTCATTCAATGACTCGACCCGATCGTAGGTCAGTAATCTGGTCGCAGACGATCGATGTCGTGGCATCCTTACTAGTCAGTCTCGCTGGTTTTCAAATCAATAGCAAATTGGAAAGATATGAAGTGGCGAAGTGTAACGTAATTCGAGGCTACCCGGTTAAAACGTTCCTTTGACACTTTACTTGCGTAGTATTAACGATCTTCATCCGTTCAATTACAGTAATTGCTTATCATGTCACGTACACACAGGCCGTGTAATAGAATCATTGAGTTCAACGCAATCTAAATCAACTGCTTGGCACCCTGTATTTTCTGGAGTCGAAACATTTTTGTCTTCTATTTTACGCGAGTCTGATGCTATCGTGATGATATCTTGCATATTGTCCAAGTGGCTGAAGGGGCAATTTACCGCGAGGCGGTCTAATTAAAAGAATATCTCAGCATTAATATATGACGTTAGGAGAAGTGATTGCACGGTATCGCGGGACATTTGGTTTCTCTTCCTCGATCCGCCCTGTGCGGGCGCAGAGTGTATCATTAGCGTCCTCGATGAGGGCCATCAAGGGAGTATTTTGAGGGGTTGCATGTACTATGGTCCCGAGATAAGAGATCCCATGACAGCGGATGCTCTCAGATACCTGAGTCTTTTTATTATTAACTTACAATATTAACTTACAATAAGACCATGTTGCTTTGCACATACGGCCGGGACGTGTCCGAAAATACCAGTTTTGCATTCAACTCTGTTGATTCTTAGCTTCGTCCCAACTGGAATAAACTATTAACACGTTGACTGCCAAGCGTATTTTGCTATGTTAGAACCACGATGCGATGAAATACTGCAGAGTATGATTAAATATAAATAGAATATGATTGAAGCACCATTTCAATATCAATTGTTTCTACAAGATTGCAATAGGCTCCATTGCAAAATTTTTGCATTTTTAGTAAAATCTGTTGCGTATTTTGCTCACCGCGTATTTTGCTACGTTAGAACCGCGATGCAATGAAAAGTACTGCAGAGTATAACTGAATCGTGAAAAATAATGGTAACGCAAAGTTGGTAGCAGCCAAAGTATTGTAGCACCGTTCCAATATCAATTGGTTGTACAAGATTGCAAATAGGCTTCATTCGAATTTTTTCAGTCAACGTGTTAATATGTTGGCATGCAAAGTAACGTATAGTAGAAACTTAAAACTACCGGAATGAGCACGCGGAACACTTTTGTTGTTACATTTCCCAGCATTCCCAGCAGTTAAGAGAGCAATGCCGGCAAAGTGCTTAAGGATTCTATAATACGGCAGGCTGTTATGGCATCAAGGTCGTAGTACCGCTGTGCTATCATTTCCTTACATAAGACTTAACGGAACTCTCCATAGGTATAATTTGAAATTCGCTCGGAATCGACAGTGCAAGTAACCCCGACTCCCCGTGGCCAGTGGCAGAAGCCAAAAGCCAATCGCACGTCGATTGTGCGCGTTCCACGTAGAAACGTACGAGTACGCACGCACACTATACAACATCGATGGGATTGCATGGCAACGCCAAAACCTCGCGCGCCCGCTTGGTAATACCGTTAGGGGGTCGAATCGGGCAAAGCACATTACCTACCGTGAGGGGATAGTTGCTCTTAACTGTTCTAATTAATATAAGGGTTTCCGTCTGGCCATCTGAGCAATGAAAGCGTTTGTTGAATACAAACTGGACAATGAATCCCCGCGCGCTGTTTCTGTTATCTCATCACAATTGTTTATACGTGTTTTTCTTCCACTTAGTTCCTTATAACACGTATCGTTTTACGAATTAACTCATTGTGTAGGGATTAAAGAGACCTTATGACAAAGTAACACCGGGGCAAACAGTATTGACTTGTACTCATACGATGATGAATGTGAGTAGAAATGTTTCTTACATTTTTGTCAATAGAATCGAATGTGCAACGAACGACCTAATTTATATTAGATATGGCAATAACGAACGGTTCAGAAAACGTTTGCAACCTCCCCCTTAACAACTCCGCAAATATGTCGCCGTTAAAATTAACAAGCACGGCGCGACGAAATTTTTATCCTCCAACCCATATCGTTATTATGGCAACTGACAACCTCGCACGTGAGAGACTTTAATGAACTGCGCCCGATAGTTGTCTCGAAGCTTTTTCACGCGCTCATATTTCTAGGCCAAGCGCTCGCAGACATTGTGAAAAAGAGTATTGTCCTGTGTCGATATTCGTTGAAATAATTCGGAATTATCGCATTGACCGTGGTTCATGCGTTTTGTTGTAAAACTGTTACTCATACATAAGTGTGTTGCAATGTTGAATGTGTCAATTAATTCTAGCTTCGCTAAGTATACCGGTCAAATATCGTACTATCACAATACGAAGATTTAGTTTCAGTCTTTCGATCACAATATGCGCTGGCGTCGATCAGATTAATCTCTTCTCGTTCTATCCATTCCATTTCATTGCTCGATACATTATATCGAACGTGAGATTACAACGGTAATCATGGTGGAAATTTAATAAGGTAGCCGATATCGATTCACCCACCGCAATAACCAGTCCCGCCCTAAAATCCGCTCTGATCGACAACGTCCGAATCGACTGCAGCCGACAAATTGTTTAGATTTCAATGAGCCCGTTCAGCGTTACACAATCGTCTACTGTACTCGTTGCAAACAATTTCCCCCTGGACCTGCGTTCAAAAAGTCCCAGTAGAAAACCGCGAATTTGCGGCAAAGTAAAAACAGAGCTAATTAAACATTTAGTGTCTGGACTATACTCCCGTGGGAGCGCGGTGCACCTGAGGGTTTCCCCTATATCACCTTGCCAAAACTACTTTCTAGACTACGTTCAAGTTCGGCATACCACCCTCGGGCGACGCCTTCGAAAAATCCTTTGATGCCCGCGAGTCATCACAAACCGGAGTTTGTTCATCATTTACATTACTAACGTGTTAGTAATGCTTAATCGGATAGACTGTTTGGTCGTGGTCGAGTCCCCAGCGCCTCTCCAAGCAAAGCGAACTTTACCTGACCAGACAACAAGAAACCTCGACCACTCATGCGGGAACCTCGAGAAGGCCAGTCTCCTGTGACGGTTAAATCCGTCACAACACCCGGAAAGTGGTGGATATGGGATTTGGAGAATGACAGGAGGTGACTGTATACCTCAATGCTGTGTAAATTCTTTTATTTTTTTTATTTTTTACCGCCGTGGCATACATACAAAATCTTTTAACTCTGCTGCCCCTTAGACTCCTACTCATAAGTTATTGCACTATCTGCTCTAAATCTGCAGGATAATTTCATTAAGACCAGTCTTTGGTGCAAGCTGAGACAATTGATTCGTGTTTCATTAGCACAAAGTTCTTCAATATGTTCAGTTCTGCTGTATTATCATTATCTACGCCGTAGTGAACATTAAAAAATGTGAAGTCTCGTATGTTGGGTGCAGGTTCAGACACACCATTTTTGGTGTACTGTGTGATCCAACATTGGACACACCAAACGGCAAGTATGCTACGCTTGCGCAGCATACTTACCCACAGAAATAGCTCGTTTACGTTCTAGCCTGCTTGCCATCACAGGAACCAGCGATTTCACTCCCCATTCCAGAGGCCTTCCTCATCTCGAATGCCATAATGCCTTTTCGCACACCTTGGGAAAGTGTTCATCTCGCGTACCCCTGGTTCGCCATTCTCGTACTGTGGGTCTAAAGTGACCCACAGCCCCCGGGGGAAGCTAATTAAGCACTTTACCTCCTCGCTTTCGATCCGAAAATTAGAACTTAAACTCTGCAACAACGAATATTCGAAATCTAGCAGCGTTAATTATGCCGCCAATTGAATTCCCTGAAACCTCGTACGACTCTTCCCCCGAGTCCCCGATGCTAAAATAAAGCCCGTCCCGCTCGTTCGCGAGACCGTGATCCGCTGAATCCCGACTCGCGGAACGTTTCCCCGCTCACTCGAGTTTTATCCCGCCCTGACAAGCGGGTTTCTCGCGCTGGCGCGAGCATTCTTTTCGCCGCCCTTACCGCCCCGTCAGGAGTCGCGAGTGACGCGGTCTGGGCCCGGCATGTGCGCGTCTGCCAGGCATATGCGCGACGGTAGTTAATAAGGCAGCCAATAATGCGACCCGATGTGTCGCACCGCGGGTGCATTGCTGATTCCGACGCCGAAACGCCCGTAATTACATCTTCATTAAAATGATGGCGGGCCGTGTTGCAGCGGCAGGTATACGGGCACGGGTGTACATCGTGTGCGCAGGCGGACGTGTGTTGGCGGGAGAACGTAGACACCCGCGCACCCACACTCGTTTGTCCGCCCCGTCGCTGGTGGAGGTGGATTTCTGGTATCTATATCATGGTTAGCCGCCGTATGTTACGGGCGTGGGTGGAGGCGGGACGGGGATGGTATAAATGGTCGGACGGAGCGGCGGGCGAGCGGAGATGAAGAGCGGAGAGGAGAAGAGAAGAGGCGGACGGGGGTGAAGGGAATGAGGGGGATGAGGAGGGCTGCGAGAGAAAGAGTGGGTAGGGGTGGACACGGAGGTATAGGAGGAGGAGGATCAGGAGGTGGAGCCCGGGGTGGCTGGGGGTAGGGTGGGCGCGGAGGGGTGCCCAGAGAGGATATGACGACGAGGACGGTGGTGGTGAGGGATGGAAAGTGGGATCGATGCGTCGCGCCGCGGGCCGATGCCTGCTCGCACTTTCGAACTGACACCGGCACGGTATATGCCGCTTTCACGCGGAAGGGGGATGTTTCGTCCCCCTCTTGTGCCTACGATACCCGCGAGTACCAGACTGCTCCCCGCCCTTCTGCCAACCTCACCCTTGCCTTCGTCGCCGCCGCTCACCCGCTCACGGCTATCGCGCGATGTCTTTCGGCGATTTCGAGTGTTCTACGTTTCCGCGGTAATACGTGACGCGCGCGCTGGGGGAGAACGTGCATTGACTTTCGGCTAAGACGCTGCTCTAGGGTGACGCCCTTCTGATTTCGCTCGCACGGTTCGCCGAACTGAAACGGGTAATCAAGCGACTGCTTATGCGCTAAGGGATAGCTACTTCGAGGGTGCAGGAAAGCTTTCGGTTTGCACAGAATCCTGAATGCGGCGAAATGAACAGATATGTCGCTTTTATTCACGACGGCTCTTAACGATTAAGATGCTCTTACGTACTTCGACCTCTTTCATGTTTCCTGACATGACACCGATTCGTATCGTCTTAAAAGACGAATATCAGCAGCTGCGGGTCTTTGTACGACAACGAAGAGCGCTTAAAGCACCGGCATGGCGTAATTCGTTAAACCGCGAAGGCAATCCCTTCGTAGCGTTGTCCGAAAATATCTAAAGCAGACAGAAATCTGATAGATAGCAATGTCGACACAGCCAGGACGGATGAAACAGGAACGACATTCCGCGGTCGTTTCTCTCTCCATGCCTTCAGAGAGACGCTCTTCGAGTTCGTATAATCCCACGACCTCGATTCCCGAACAAGCCAGTGAAGTGCCCCGAAGCCTGCCACGTCTCCTTTTCATCTACTCAACCGTCGAATCCTCCTTGAACTCGGCGTTCTCTCGACCCAGCGATTAAAGTGTCTGGCAAGGATAGAGCCCGGGCTGACCTACGACGGGCCAAAAGGGTCGATCGCCGACTACGGGATCCTGGCACGTTTCTAAGAACTTTGACTGCGCTGCCGAGAATCGATATCGGAACTATCGAAATTCGTCAGCGACGGTACGGGGGCGTCAATGCCACTTGTTGTTCTTGCCTAATCGGCGATTTTCCAAAGATTTCATGGACAGCATGTGGAAGCTAGTTTACATTTGAGTACGTAGGGCCGGAACGCGGACGATATATTCTAGGTATTGATGGCACGTTATGTAGGAGGTTACGTTGGGTTGTGAGGGTTGCTATGTCGGATAAAGAAAGTATAGTATATTTACGTCGGTTCACGCGCAGGACTCGATTGCAATAAAGAACTCGCATTGTAGTCAGCTTTGCCAGCGAATTATTGTATCGCGGCAAAGTATATGTTTACTCTTGCTCTAAAATGCAATTACATCGGTGGGTAGCGCGATACGCACGGAACGCGCGACGGATCGATATGATTATTTTACATCGTGTAATTAAGCAATTTTTCGCTCGTCACACTGCCTGCCGCCATTATTGCTCCCTAATTATTAGCGGGACTATTATTTATTGGCATCAATAACTTATCCGTAACTGCACGTCGCCGTTCCGTAAACATACTTTATTCTCCACATTATTTACGACGCGCGGGTCATCCTTAAAAGGTCGTTTCAAGAAACATCCTCGGTTTAAAGTGTCGCACGGAGTCTCGGCCATATTTCTCGAAACTTTTCTCTTTGGAAGCGGGGGCGAATAAAAAATTCCAGTGGACACTTGTTGTTCTCCGGGCCAAGGGCCGGCGATTCTCCAAAAACACGTGTCGCACTCGTGTCGCCCCGTTTTCGGTAAACGACGACGACGACGACAACGAGGAGTTGGAGTTGGAGGAGGAGTGGCTGCACGCCACCTCGGCCGGATTCTCGGGCTTCTCCGGTCAGGAATTATATTCCGGCAGAAAAATCTCGTCGTTTTCACGGACATAAGGAAATCCTCCCGGATGACGCCGGGACGTGACAAAGAGTCGGTGGTCGAGGGTTTGTTGGAGATGGAAAAGAGGGCACTGGGAGGACGTGAATGCGGAGGAATAGAGAAACAGGACGAGTGAGAGGTAAAAGACGAGGAAGGGAAGGTCGGCGAGAAAGAAAAAGAGGGACGAAGGTGAATTAGATGTAGCAGAAGAAGGAAGACGGGGAAGGAGGAAAAAAATATGGAGAAGACGGAGAAGGATGGAGAAAGATGCGCAAAGATGGAAAGAGGTGAGAAACGAGGATAGCGACGACAACGACGACTCGACAAGTAGCCGAGGGCAGGCTCGAGACGAGGTAAAACGGGTGAGCAATCACATTACCAAGGGAGCTACCCCTAACCCTATTCGATATCCTCTGTCGCCCTCTTCGCCCGTCTGCGCCGAACTTTCACCCTTCTCCCCTCTTCGATCCACGACAAACGACTCACCCTTCTCACAAGGCCTTACTACGACCGACCACCATAGAGAGCGACACACTAAATTTTTCAATCTGCATAATCGTACGCTCGCCTCGTAATACTGTACCTTTAATCCCAGTTTCGGCTGTCCGCGCGCGGCATCCAAATTCGAACAAACGCAGGAAGCATGCGGGTTAATATTCAACGTATTCTGTAATTAAACAAAACTGCGCGCGACGTCAACATGGTCGGCACAGTTCCTCGCATTGCAGTGTAATGCGTGCAACATTTTACGGGGATGTAAGAATCGCAAGCATTTTTAAGATCCACGCTCAACTACTGCACACTGCAACCACTCATTCAATCAATTATACACTTCGGCGAGCATTAACTCTTAAGACGACTCAGTATCTGAACCTGCGAATGCTCTTTCGCTCGGTTAAAAATATTAGCCCCACCCATTTCTGCTTCTGCTTCTCACAGAGATACGACCCGCCTTTCGACGCAGTGAAATCGAAGCCCCGCCATGGCGGATTATCAATCGAGTGCCACTTTCGGCCGATCGTGAATAACTTCAGTTTCCTTGGTGATGGAATCTCTCCGGCACGGAGATCGCTTAACATCGAAAGGGTGAGACGGTGTGCGGATAGTGGAAGCGATATAGAAAGAGACGGAGCGGACGATCTTGCCGCCCGATCGATTTTTGGAGATGTCTTTCCGCACGAGGTGCCTTGCATTCTTGCGGGGGCGAGTTCCTTCGTGTTACGGAGACGGAAATCCGGTCTCGTCTTTCAGCTCCTCGATTACGTCGTTTTTCGACGATGACCCGGTTGATTGCTCAACGCCTACTTGAGAATCGGATAGAACCTCGATCCGCTTACGAAATGGGTTCTGTTCCTCCGACTGTCACATAATTTCTTTCCATTGTGCAAACGTCTGTGTTACATTTAAATATTACAATCTACGAAATGACAGGAGCGTTCAGCGTTTGCTTGTTTCAGGCCTTTTTTAAGTGATATTAATATTACGCGGGCAATGCGAATGCGATAATCGTTAACAAATCAAATCATCGGTATCGGTTCCCGTGATTACAAGCGCCGTTTAGCTATTGTCAATACTACGTCTGCCTTCATTTCGACGCTTGATCACTTGATTGTTACATGAACGAACGCGATTACATGCCTATTAGCCGCGATTGCATTATTTGAGCATGCTGCCCTTAAAAACACTTCGTGCGCCGGAACAACTGTTATAATTGCCAGCCAATTTAGCGCATCGAAATACACGAGGCGGGTCATGTAACGGCGAAATCTTTTTCGCCGGGCACCCGGCATGTTCGCGCATCGCCGAAGATCATTACACGTGGAGCGATGTCGTCAAACAGAGAGATTATTCATCAATACCTGCGGTCAGTGGTCACTTGCGGACGACCACAAATTGTCGCGGCGGCAGATACGGGGCCATGGGGTAAGTGCTCACCCACGGTCGAGTGTCGAGAACGAGAGAGTGGGAGCGAGATAAAAGGACAACTCAATCGTTGAATCGGAGATTAGGGAAGTGAGAGGCGATAAGAGCGCAACCCCTTATCAAGGGCCGCGGTCGGAATCCCGATTGATTTTTCCGCATGCGGTCAATGATATCGCGAAAGAGCGAGCGCGCAATATCGAGCGGCAACGCTCGTTCGCTTTTATCTCCGCGCGCCCGTCGTCCGTAAAGATTCCCTGCCGTTACAGGGAATGAGTCCAATTACGATGCGACGGCTTTTATTCGCTCGGGCGAACTGCGGATGACTGGATCGCTTTGCGTCTTCACTTTCGTGGGCCACTTTATCGCCCGCTAGAATAATTCGCCGGGCCGTCGTTCCGCGTAAGTTGCAGAGCAGATCTGGATAAAAGTCAACGGCGAATTCCTTAAAATTCGTCGCCAGATTAAAGTTGCAACGAAAGATGACGGACTGGAATTGTTTTGTTTAAGTTAGACGATTGCACGTCTAAGGTGTACACATGAATGAGTATAGGAACGTGTGATTGGTATGTCATTTATTGGCTGGGATGCGTAGAAGCGCTGCTGTTCAGTTAATTTAATCATGAGCCGCGCGTGAAAAAGGACGATCAAATAATTTCGCTGCAGTTGAATATTGAATTAGCCGATTTCATATCCCGGACGTTCTTTTACAAATGAATAGGTAATTTGGAGCTAATTCGGCAAACAACATTGCGGTTAAATTCAAGTGTCGCAAATCAAGTGGTCATATCTAATATTAACCGGTGCCGGTATTTAATTGTCGTCATTCCCGTCACGTACAAGTGCTCTCCGGGAACTATCGAACCAGCGACATAGGAATGCAGACAAGAATCCGAACAGTGCGTGCCCCGTTTCTTTCCCTGCGGCAAGTTCGCGAGACAGCCTCGCGAAGATAAATATCTCGCGTTCTAGCCGATCACTCCGGCGACCCGCCGCGACGCCTCCCGACGGGACGTTGCGATTTCAATCTGCCCGGGGAACGGCAGGTTTTTGTTCCCCGTTGGGAACTGTTCAATTTCTGATTGTTCCCCCGATAACGCCGGCGTCGCGTTGCATTTACGCACTAAACGAAGTTTACCACCCAGGGTCGTTTACAATTAACGAATAATCTGGGAGGCGTTAAATATTCTATGAACGCAAATTTCATATCATTTCAAACGATTCATTGTGCAGGTAGATATGTGCAGATGAGTGTTTTAAACGGTATTAATGATAATTGAGGTTAGACTGAAGAGCGATTATAGAATTTGCAGTAGTCGCAAGGGTCTTCGGAAAGAATTTTCGGGTAAAATTTTTGTTGCGTACATCCATCGTACAATTTGCCGTTTTGAAAGATTGTCATAAAAAGGGAGGTTAGTAAAAAGATTGTAAAATTTGTAATGTTCGCAAGAATCTTGGATGGCATATTGAGAGTAGGTTTCAGTTAAGAGAACGTTAGCCTAAGGGAAGATCTTAAGTGACCTTCTAAATCACTCATTTTAAATGGTCGATAATCTGATAGTCGGAAGGGGTTGCTAAGGAGCGAAACGAAGAGTGAGTGCCAGAGAACATGCGAATGAAGGATAGACGGTCGGTGGGCAGAGGAGAAAGGAGGCGAATCAACGTAAGAAAGTGACGGAGAGAAAGGCGAAAGACGCCGGAGTCCAAGAGAGAAACGATGCGAGCGACGTGGGTGAAAGACAGACTGAAGGATCGACGAGGAGAAAGAGGCGGAACAGAAGCGTAGAAGGAGAGATTGCAGCCGACTAGCAAGACTGCTGTAATGAAATCAAGGGTGTAATGGCCCCGTCAGAGCGCAAACCTACCCTCGACCAACCCCGATTCTCTCTAGTCAACCCACCCCCACCTTCAGCCGTTTCCACAGTCTTTTCACCGCGGACAACCCTTGTGCTCCTCCAGCTTTGACGTGCCGTAGAACCGTTACGTTTAAGTCTGATCGAACTCCTAAGTCTCTACGCTGCCTTTACATTAATTGCTCCTAATATGAGAAACTGACTCTATGATACGTCTGAGGCTATAGTATCTTTAAATAATCTGGACTGGCAATGTTACAGTTCAACATACATTCATACCGATAGAGATTTTAAGGGAGCCGTGCAAGTCATATTAGTGGTACTTGAGCAATACAGAGTATTTTTACGTTTTCTATTTAGTTACTTCGATGCGTGTTATGTCGTAATATCACGGTCTGGCTAAATTGATCGTATATCTGTTATTAAGTGCAGCATACATTTCGGTGGAGAGGAATTAAAAGTGTCTTCTTTTACTTTGATATCTTTGAGACTGTAGGTACTTATCGAAAGTTTAAAATATTTGGGTATCCGCGATCGGCAAGACTTCGCCGTAACCAGGAATCATTTAGCCCATTCATTACGATATTACACAGTCTAAGGCTATAGTACCTTTAAATAATTTGGACTGGCAATGTTACAGTTCAACGTACATTCATACGGGTAGAGATTTTAAGGGAACCTTGTACTTGAGCGATACAGAGTATTTTTGTGTTTTCTATTTAGTTACTTCGATGCGTGTTATGTCGTAATATCACGGTCTGACTAAATTGATCGTATATCTGTTATTAAGTGCAGCATACATTTCGGTGGAGAGGAATTAAAAGTGTTTTCTTTTACTTTGATATCTTTGAGACTGTAGGTACTTATCGAAGGTTTAAAATATTTGGGTATCCGCGACCGGCAAGACTTCGCCGTAACCAGGAACCGTTTTGCCCATTGATTACGATATTACCATCCTGTTTCGCTGTCCTCATCCTCACCTCTCGTTCTCCTTCGTTCCTCGGCCATTCCCTTCTCACACGCGTGTTACCTCTCTCTCGCGATACCGTGCGGGCTACCTCAAGCAGCGTGCGTCTCCTCTTTCCTCCTCATTCTCTCACGGGGAGTTTTACACACCACGGGTTTCTCGCTGGCTCCTATCCAGCGTCAGGTTACGATTCCGTGCTCCGTCTCGTTCTTTTTCCTCTCTCCTCTCGTGCGTTTCCCTCACTCGACCGCTTCTCGCGTCCTTCTCACCTGTTTGTACTCGATACCCCCTCTCACTCTCGCATTAACTCTGTTCCGTTCTTCACTTCCCTTCCTCTTTTTCGCCAGTTTCGTTCCTCGTTTCCCTCAGCCCTGCGCGTCTCTCTCCCTCTCTCGCACCCTCTCCCTTCCTGATTGCCTATATGTCGCAAGGAAGTTTTGCACACCGCAGAACCATGCCAGTTCTCGTTTCCAGAGTCGGGATTCCTCCTTCCGTCCCCCCATTCCCGGGCCTGATCACCTTCAACGTCTCTCGTACCCCCGATATCCTATGCATTTCATTTCCTCTCGTTTCGTCGGTGCATCGGTGGCCTCCCTCCCCGGTTCTCCAATATTCCTACGTTCCTGCCTCGGATACGTTCCGTTTATCCTCTCCCTCCGTCCGCATCCCCTTGCCCTCTCGCCGTCGGCTTTCCCTGCCCCTCTTCCTCCCTCTTTCCCCTTTGTCTTTCTTCCTCTACCCTCGCCTCCTCTTTATCATCTCCAGTATTCCCGTGCAGCGAGAATGGAAGCTCCCTCTTTGTCACCCTTTCTCTCTCTCGCTCTCTTTATCCGACGAGTTTTCTCTGTTCTTTTTGCGCCTTTCTGTTTCACCACCGATGGCGTCCTTCCGCCCCCCTCGCGTCGTTCGTCCCCTATCAGCATTCTGTCTACGTCTCCCAGCTCTCTCGTTTCGTCCCGCTCTCTCACGTGCCACTCCCTCTCGCTCTCTCTTGTCCTCAGCGACGCTTCGACCTCCCTCCACCCTAGCCCCAGTCCCGCGCTTCTCTCGCTCGCTTTTACAAGTGGTTTCCAGGCTCGACCGGCGCCGGTGTCGTGTTTCGCGTAATAGGTCGCCGTCTATAGCGCACCGCCCAGCGGTGGCTCTCTTATTATTATCATTATCATTATTCCCTGTCCTCCTTTCTCCTTCCCGAGCGCGAGTCCTCGCCGACCGCGAATTTTTGGATGCCCGGTATTTCGTTACACGCCCACCCTCTGCCCGGCTATTTAGCCTGTTTTCTACCTTTTTTCATCCTCTCACCTGTTTTCTCGACGTCAGTCTTAATTGCGGCGGGAAAGTGTTCGTCTTAGGGTGGATTTCTGCACTCCCAAGATCGGCAGTGCCCGTACTAGTTGCGCAACCGTGTTATTCGGTTGTGAGCTCGGTTTCCTAATCCAGGCGGAAGAAAAATTCTGCTACTTTCATTTCGCGTAATGGCTTTTCCACGTGACGAGGCTGATTGTGTCGGTGAGATACTGTTAGCGTTCAAGGCTGGTGAGAAAATTATTGCGCTTGCGATCGTGTTGTTAAGCGGCAACTCCGGAGACGCTTGTAATTTCGAATGCGCGTTTCTTCCTCTATCATTTGGTTTAACGCTTTCGACTTACCGAGACTAAGAATAGGCGTGCTCCGATTCTCTCAGGTCTAGAGTAATATGTTTGCATGAATTGAGCAACAATGTAACGTACCGGTGTTTACGTCAATGAGCGTAGGAAGACATCGGTGTTGATCATTTTCCTCGTTTAGTGTCTTCGATTTTTATCCACATGTCGAGGCCATACCCATCCAATATAGCTCTTACCAAAGATCGATACGGGTATGTTAGGGTTGATTTTAATGGCCTCGCAACAGGTAGAACGAATCGGCCGTACCTCTACGTACGAACTTCTGACCGTGAAGGATCGACAGGGTGACTCGTGCAAAATGGGGCTGAACCCCCAATTTCCGCGGGGGTGAACACGGAATAGGACACGAAGATCGGTGGTTAATATCTGGGGATGACTCTGTACTTGAATCAGGATGTGTCGCGACGATAAGAGGATTCGGATGGCATACATTTTATTGACGTGTGGGGATTCAAATTTATACTACCCTTCTGGACAGTCCCTGCAAACAGTCAGTGAATGGACGGCGGGTGGCCCGTGGATAGGCCGTATAATGAATTATTTTGAATTAATTTTCTTCCTCATTATCTTCAATATATTTACGTTTAAATTGTATTACAAATGGATGTTACAAAGGTAATCCCCGTATCAAAGCGTGCGCATTGAGAGAGTAAAATTGTGATAAATATGCTGCCGGAATTAACGTTTTCATCGCTACGCCAGAAGACTGTAAGGAAAAAGCGCATCAATGGGCTTTCAGGTAGGGGTAAATGTTTGTCGCCTCGTTCACTCGCCTCCGTTTTATTCGTAGCTCGCGTGCCGTCCTGTGGACGATGTGAATCAAGGAGAAAATTGCTCAAAGTACCGTGACCCGATCTCTCTCAAACGCACGTGCCCCGCATCGATTCCCGCAAAATGCCCGACGCTGTCCTTCTTGATTATTTTCGTTCAACCTCTTCCGCTATGGATCGGATTAGACGAACGTGGGAATCTCGGTAAAAGCATCAATGTATGTTTACAATTCCTCTACCCCGTAATGTCAACTACCGAATGACATCTACGTTAACCAAAACCCCCATTGACTGGTTTTTCAATAACGAAATTAATATCTTCGGCACATGCGTGTGCGGTAGCAGCAGCGAAAATCACATCAACGCCCGGAACTTTAAAAATGCAAACTCACTCTACTCGAACTTTCGCATATCGTATGACGGGCACACGATCGTACGAACGGAGCAGTCGAGCCCCCAAATTCAAATCCTCTGGAGGCTTTTCCTGCTCGTATTTTCCGACCCCTGGAAATCTTGTTAGCTCATTAATAACTGGCTCGCGCGCGCAACACGCCCTTGAGAGAAGGCGGAAGGGCGGGAGGGCGGAAGGTCTATTTCTCCGACCCTCACTGCTGGCGTCGCAACGGTAATGGTGGTAGTAATGGCGATGACGGCGGAGTCGGGGGTGGTTGAGAGGGTGTAGAAGAGGGCGACGTCGGACGGGGATGGGCGCATCGTTTTGCCTTCCAGGATTAATGGATGAACATCGCGAAATCCGTGATACGGATGATGCGCCGGCACACACATTCTGCCTCCCTTTTTTGTACGCGCATTAGCGTACATTTTCGCGGCGTCGAGGAACCGATGACTCGCGGAAGCGTGTTTGTGGACAGACGAAAATTGATAATTGATACCGGCTCTCTCGTTTACGTGTCCCTAATTGATATGTTCGTGTAAGTAGGGCGTCTGTGAAGGGGTCGCTTGAGTCAATTTAAAACGGTGAATCTATTTCATGAAAATTTTATACTTCTGGATTAATAAATTGGCTAATGTAGCCCACGTGATCGACCTAGTGACCTTTTCATTGACACTATCTCTAATTCGTTAAAAGCTTTAGAGTTTGAATGTTTTTTATTTGACGGATAATGATGCATCTTACGATTCGAATATTTGTAATTATTTAGATGTCCATCAGATTAATATTCTTAGATTTTATTGATCATAATTTATTCCATTGCAATATATAGATAAACGGGAATTTTTAAGTACAATGAAGTAAACAAAAAGTTTAACTTACTATTTATTTGCTTGAGTTCGTGATTACCGTACACTCCTTCAGCCTATGTTCATGTATGATCAGACATTACATAGTAGGGTACGATATGTTCACATTGACTCCTAACATAAGTACGAAACTTTGTCCGCTTTCAATACAATTCTCGGCGCTTCCATATCTGCTTTCATCCCTACTCGTGAGTTGCAAGCGTACACGGAAAATAAATTTAACTTTACTCATTTCCAAACAACAGCTGTCATAATGTCTGACATCAGCGAACGTTGTTTTATGAGAACCTTGCGTCGATTTGTAAGAAATCCGATTTCGAAAACCAATATCATTGGCGTTAAATGTTGGCGCTATTAACCGTATGTGGGCTTGTGCAAGCCCACCTTTGATGGCTAATTATGCCGTTTAATGCAATCAAAACTCGATGCAACTCGCGCGGAAGGAAACAACATTTCCGTAATCTCGCCCTAAGTCTTTCTCCACATTCCGCGTCGGACTTGCTTGGGATTTAGCGGCTGGGAATAATCGTTCGATTTATTGATGCGTTTCTTCTGCACACATGTACGCATGTACGAAGACATCAACTTGACGCCGACTGTCGAACGAGTCTCGCCGGAACACGTTTAAATTGGCATTAATGATTTGCTTCTGATCTATCGAATAAGAGAGCAGCGACTATTTATCAACAGAAGCGATACATCCAACCATCCGCGTCTATATCCTATTACTGTCACATCATTTTAAGCACGGCGACTATGTTTAACCGAGAAAAACGAAATGACACCGTACACGCAACCGACGAATTGAAAATATTCAAGAATAAGACACCCGGCGCTGTTGGCGTGGCAGATGATAAAGTAATAAACTATTCAGCGGAACTTTGGCGGCCATTAGTGCAGCGCAAAAACGCATATATCATCACATCGGAAAACTTCATAATACACTTTGTCACCGTTTACAAACGCTTGCTTCTCGCCACCGTCGTCAGTTGAAAAGCATTTCGTGCACGTATAAATATCCATGCCCCGGGCTTCGCGTGGAGCAAAAAATTCTCTTTCCTTCCCTCTCTTTCCCAGTTACCTTTCACGGAGGAGCGTACGGGGAAGAGGAACCTGCCGGGACGGGAACGGCGAAGGAGGGTGGGCCTAAAGGGGGGTTGAGGGAGGAGAGTCGAGCCGTGAAAACGAACGTTCCTGACGACGCCGCGTTATTTTAGCTCTCCCTGGAGAGGTCCTCCGGGGCACCGAAAACCTCACGAAAACTCTGTCGAGAGGGAGAGGACATGCAACAGACAGAGAGCCGGTGGGGCAGAAATAGAGAGAAAAAGAAACACAGCGAAAAAAGGAGTGGAAGCCACGGAGCGAGAAAGAGAGTCGGAGAAACGGGAGGGAGAAGCAGGAGGAAGGGAAAAAGACGAAAGGCACGCAGAGACCGATAAGCCGCGGAATCGATATTCAAGCCGGGCACGATCGTCGCCGGGCGAACTCGCACGAGGACATTAAAAGCTCGGTCGGATAAAAACGTCATGAAGCCGCGCGGCGTATGCGAATGCCGCGCGAGACACCCTCTAATTATTGCAACGATGCCGATCATTAACGGGAGTAAGTCCGCGGCAGAAAGAGCGAGAAGAGGAAAACCGGTGGGCGGGGAAGGATAGGGAGATGAAAAAAATATAGACGGAGAAATTCAGAGAGGCAGACGCCGGTGAGAGTAAAGGCGCTTTTCATCGCATCCCCCCCCCCCCCTACTTTTCCCCTCGCCCGCGTTTGATCCTAAGATTCCGAACGATATCGCTTTCCCCTTTTTTTCTCCGTCTTCCTCCTCGGCTTATCTAGTCGTGGTTCTTTTGTCTCACATTATCTCGTGCACCTTCCGGCATACCAGAGATCCTGTCCCGCTGCTTTTTCTTCTCTTTAGTCTGCAGCCCCTGTTGCCTCTCCGTTTGTCGCAGCGGCTGCCAGCTCATTAGCAGGTGATTAATTAAAAATTCGTTTGTTTCCGCGGTCCGGACCGAGAGCGCCGCCCACGCACGATGGCTTCTGATCTCGAGGGAGGTTGCCAGCTCGAAGGGGCAAGCTTGAAGGGTGCAAAGAACCGCGCGGGACCAGACTTCGGCATGGATGCTCGCACCCAAGGGGCGAAGAGGAAAAACTGAACGGGAAGGAAACTCGAGTCGTCGATCGCCAGTCAGCCAGAAAAATATACGCACCGATAATTACTGACAATACTGGCTATCGGATAATTACTGTGTTTGCGCGAGACCTCTCGGCCCGGAGGAGCATTTAGCTTTCGAGGCGACTTTCCTTGCGGATGCCTCGAGTGCGAGATATTTACGCTCTCCTAAGTGCTAACGAGTGGCCGGGCATTGAGAGCTAAATCCTGCGACGTTCGACACAGTTCAACGAAACGGAGAAAAGTAAGAAGGAGAGATTAACGTGGGGGATGGTCTTATACTGCCTCGAGAGCTTTGGAGATAACTTTCGCGCCAATGTTTCACTTTACCGGCTTATTAATCGCACCCACCGCGCTATTTTTTTGCGAACTTAACCATTGTTTGCTACCAGGCTGCAGACAGGTTCTTTTTCTGGACATCGACCGTCTTCGGTTGCGTCACTAAGTTATATTCATACGGATAACATTGGAGCTGCACCACGGCACGGTGTATCTGCGTCCGATCACAGGGTTGCGTGGGCAGAGAGAATGGCGAACAAAGCCGTAACCATTAGTCGGGGGTTCATGATCGATTAACGACGTCCAGCGGTCGTAGGTGCGTCGCGATTACATGTAACTCGGCGGGACGTTTGTCAGGTAAACGCAGTGATGTCTGGCAAACGAGCGAAACGGGCTTGAAACAGTCGGAACGAGGGTAGCCCGTAAACGTCGGGCGTTCTAAATATCGCCTGCCAAATACGCGGACGCTGCCGCCAAGGCTTACAAATAACAAGTAACGTCTTGCGGCGTCTCGCAGGGCCATTCGGTTGAAGATGGCCGTCGGTATAGGCCGATACGCGCCGCTTTCGTACGGACTGGAAGGCGTCGGGAATAAAAGGGGAAGATTGATCGCGCTCCTTGAAAAGCCCGCTGCACGCGGGAGTTTCTGCCAAACGCTTCATCCGCGCCCAGCCTGTGCCGCTGCCAAGCGTAGCGTGTAACATTTCCAGAACGTCCCTATTGTTCTCGAGATGTAGCACGGAGTTTATTATGCGATACTGCCGAGCGTCGTGACGCGGCAGTGGTGACTTTACTGCCGCCCAAGGGATTGAGCGCAAGGGAGAAGGTACGAGAGCGGAGAGGCGAGGAATGTGATAGATGTATGGCAAGGGCGTAAGCGGAAGAGGAAAGGAATATGGCCGGAGAGACTGCGTGCGTGAAAGGGAGAACGAGGGGAGTAGAAGAGGGACGAGACGTAGAGAAATAACGTTATTGCGATGTTACATGGTGAACGAGTATCATCCCTTCCCACGTACGGTGTAGACTGTCCACCCCCGGAGTATCGGTTGCCGGCGAGAAAATATTTTAATAAAATGGGGAAAAGCGTGACGAACGAAAGTTTACCGCGAGATCGTAATTACACGCGCGGAAAGCGGACGAGCCTGGGTGCTCGACGTATTATTAAACATCGATAACCGATAGGCGTACGCAGTAAGTGTCGAGCCGGAGGCACGGTGGTTATGCGAAAATTGGCTTTTTAGCCACGCCGAGGCAAAGCCGACGATTATGCACGTAAATACCACGTGAATCGGGCCACGTCAAACGTCGGGCTTTTCATTTAATTGATGTTCTTTTGACATTTCTCGCCGACGATAGCGGCGCGTAGGTCAACGTCCCGCTGTTAAGTCTGTTCGCTTGCCATCGATGCGAGCGTCCAAAAATATTGCTGCTCTCAATTGCTTAGACTAGCGCTATCAACTTCGACAGCGTCACAGTTAACACCTATATCGCTTCTAACGAAAGCAACCGGAAATACGTATACGCGCACTCTTCCATTTCTGGTCCTCCACGACGAATTTGCACTAACACACTTACGTCAGTCGCGTACCGGCGTCGCGCCTCTTCCCAAAACCCTCAAACTTCACATTACACATAAGATATCTCATAAAGCGAACGAGCGAACTTTTCAGCCGACCTCTTGCCCCGGCGACTTTCCGCCGTTGCGTCGGCGTTTACAATCACCGGGAACTTGAGCGGCGCAATAAAGGACAGCATACCTCTATAAGTCTAAGAGCTGATTACGATTAACGACCGGCGCTAAGTGCAGGGCAGGCTCGTGTTTATAGGAATACATAACGGATCGTAACAACCCGCCGGTCCGTTTCCGGTAGCCGTAGTGGCCGTAAAATATTTATATCACCCGTCGCTCGCGCGGCCTATTCAGCGAATTGAACGGCGCGATCCGGCCGCGGGGATGGTTCTGTGGCAGCCCCACTTGACCGATAACCGCCAACGGGCAACTCGTAAAGGCGTCCCGGCAGGAAAATCTCCATCGACGGAGCGTGTCTATTAATTTCGCTAATACGTCACCGACAATGGTCGCCCACTCTGCGATCAGCGCGCACGCCTCGCTCTCCTCACCGTTTCCGACAGACGGAATAAGGTGGAACGACGCCCTGGCGTCCCTAATGACTGCGGATCCGTCGCGGCGCCTGTACGCCGATGATTATAATCGATAACCCAGGCGGCCACCGTACCGGCACTACCACGCTCGCTCGTTCTTCCACCCCCTCTCTCACGTTCTCTCCCGCGAACACTCCCGCACTAGAACGCCTACACGCGTTCCCACACTTCCACATATTCCCTCTCGCCTACTCGCTCTCCGTCCCACGATCTCTCCTCGTTTCCCAGCCGCGTTCTCCGTCTCGGTCTCACCGCTGCTATCTCCGTTGCTCCTTGCTTCCACACCGGAGGGAAAGCAGAACACGTGGGTCCTCCCACCGGCAACGACCCTCTTCCTCCTCTGCACCACCGACACGTCTGCTACTCGTGGTGGAGGGCGATATAGAGGAGCCTCCGGTTATGGTTATCGCCTCTTTACAAGCTCATAAGCAGTCCGCAAGCTCGCCTCTCCCTCTTTCTTTCACCTTGTACACACGCCCCGCGAATCCGTACGCGTCCATGTGCGAGGCTGTATGAACATGTCGCGCGCCGCGACGCAATATATGTACGTGCCTACATACCTATAAGCTTGGCCAATGTTCTCTCTGCACAGCCGAGTGCCACGTATGTGTGTGTGTCACTTTGTGGGCTTCCTCTTACACGCTCTAGCGACACATTGATTGATGACGTCATCATGCGCCATAGCCCGGAACGATACTGACTTTGTACGTACGACCGTGCACCGCGGGGTAGGTGTTATATAATCGGAACTGATCCGTGTATACGTGAAGGCATTGATATATCTGTATAATCGGGAAAGGTTTGCGCATACGTGAAGCGGTGGGCGCATGTGTGTAATCGCGATATCCGAGTATGTTGCGAGTTCACGGACATATCTGTACGGTCGAAAAAGGCGACTATGCACTCACGAGTTCACCTACGTTGTGTCTCATTGAAGTTGTCCTTGTACGTGCGATCGCATGTATGTGTGCAAGTATCTGCACGCAGGGTTCTACAGTCACGTACTGCCCGTATGCACTTAGAGGTGGTCATGTAATTAAATGGCGAGTTCGAAGCGAACGTTTCATCGTTGGCCTAATACACGGGCTGTATATGTTTATCGCGAAGACGTTAATGTGCTCGTTGAAGACTCGTTGTCGAGGCGTCGCTGCTCAACTTGAAGGATAATGACAGGGAGTAATTTCGGGCTACATCTTCATTTCGAGTGCAAAGCGTCAGCAATTATATCATCATGAGTTCGAAACTATGTGACAGGTAGTTATGTAATCCGTAGCAAGAGAATCAACATGTACATTACATTTTGATACGTAGAACAGGATGTTGTGTAAAAATGAGTTCTATTTATTGTTTTGAAAGAGATGTCAATCATGACCTTAGCCAGTATTTTGTTATCTAGACGTCTTTATGTTTTGGTACGTTTTTGAGGTAACGAACACTTTGACATTTGTTTACCAATTTGGTATTAATTCACAGCACTGTTTCAGTATAAACAGAATTCCCGAAGAGTAACATACAGTGAGAGACATTGAAAGGCGTTGCTCATTAAGCAATGCGTAACGGCAATTAACTCCAAATGGACTGATCGACTTTGAGAATTTCAACATCGCCGGAATGTGAAGGGAATGTCGTAAGTCAATCACGCAGGTCTGGAAGCATTCAGTATTAACGTGTAACTTTAACCGTCTTGCTACTCGGTGGCAATGGGAATGACAATCCGATACGGAATCCTCCTTGCGAGAGAATTTTCGATGGTATCTAAATTATTAACGGCAGCGACGGTTCAACCTGTCAAACATTGGCACGCAAACTTCCGTATGAAATCAATGACCTTAAAATTGTAATCATCTCCGTTCCACCGCAAGACTCACCGCGAAAATACTTCGTTTTCAAACTAACACAAACCAACGACACTCTAACCACAATAATTCCCCGTTCTAATCAAAGTAACCATGAGTCACAAAAAACGGTTATCAAACTCCACTAGGTAGACACGTAGGCTTCGAAGGAATGCGACTGCCACCGCGCGTAATTACGTTGTCAGCCGTTAAATATTTTCCGCGTCACGAATATTCCTCACGGCCAGTTAGTCCGCGCTGATCGGGTCTGCAGGGGTAACGGTTCAAATGATTAGGAAAATTGATTTTGGCGGGCGGTAATCGTGAAGCGAGCATCGCGCGGAACAAATGGCCGTGCGATGTGCAAATTCTGTCCCAGGGAAAGGAGAGGGCCGGAAAAGAGAGAATGAGACGCACAGTCAGTGAGCGAGAGAGAGAGACAGAGAGAGGCGTCCCTCTAAATAACGTAATCGCCAGTCATCCGGACTGGGTATCGTTGGCTTACATCGAAGCTGTCGTTCGCCCCCTTTTTTTCCAACGTCCCGTGCAACCCCCGTTGCAGTGCCAGCGGGACTTTGTGTGGATATAAGAGATGAAACCGGGAGAGGAAGGGATGGAGGGCGCAGAAACGGAGGGTCAGAGCGGCAGACGAACAGGGCGGGAGGAAAACAGAGAAATCGAGAGCCAGGAGAAAAAGAGAGACGCGTGGAGAAAAAAGCGAGAACGCCGGGGTGAAGCGGGGAAAAGAGAGAGTGAGAGGGAGAACGGCCGAGGAAGGGAGAATAGGAAAGGAAGAATACAGAGGAGAGGAAAAAGAGAAAGAGAGAGAGAGAGTCGAGGGTTGTAGGATACGTCAAGCGTCGCGTGTGGGGTAGGAGTCGAGGACTCGTATACCCTGGGGGCTTACAGCTGTCGCGTACCCAACACCTTTCTTTCTTCCCCTTGCACGAAGAGTGCATACACGTACGCATGCACGTAACGTCGGGTGCGGTGCCCGCGTAGAAATTGCCTGTGCAGGGGTAAGTCGCGCATTTCCTGCGTAACGCGCGGATATTGAGGCGTGAAGAAGCGGTCGGGTGTAAGCTTCTTTGACATTATTGCGGCCTTCTACAACGTAACGTTTCTTTCCACAGTCAAAAAAACTGCTTATGCTGTCGATGCGAATAAATATCTGAAACGTGATAGCTGAATCTCTGAAGTCTAGAGTGCAGATGAAACGGGAAACATAATAATAGTCTTAGCTTGTTAACACATTGGCCCCAGCATCAATGACGTGTGGCTGTAAATATCCCAGGGATCTATAATGGAAAGTACAAATAGTGTGTAATATTACTGAAATTCTTCAGAACTGTACGACAATAGAAAGACTTCTATTTTTTGGCACAATTTCCGCGACTACTTTACTTACTTTTCCGTCTATTTTCGTTCGTATATAAAAACTATAGTTCTCCTTCAACGAATCCGCCTCATTCTGTAGATGGTATTTTGCAACCGCAATTGAACGTTACATAAAATTCGATTTGCACGCATATATTATATATTCTAGATAACACACTGATACGTTAAGAAACATTGTTGTCCCATAGCTTCCAAGAACGAAACATTAATACTTCAAGCCCTCCGCACCTACGAATTTACATGCGCAATTTCTTCCAACACTCGCTACGTCGCACGCATCCCCAGGACTGTGGCCGGACGTATTTTTCCGTAATTTCCAGTCGCCTTCGTGCGCCCTTTTCTCGTCGGCGATTCATCGAAAATCAGAGATCTGTCGGTCGGTCGAGCATAGTCGGGCCTTCCCATAAATCCTTTAGTAGGAGAGAAGACAGGGACGGTTTCACGGTACATAGTATACCGTAGCGAGAATCAGGGTGGGTTCTCCTCCTCGGTCGTGGTCGGACGGTCTCATGGGGAGAGGCAAGGGGGTTTAGTGCGAGAACGGAACCGAAAGAGAGCGAGCGAAAGGGAAGCAGCGGGAAAGAGAGGGAACGAGAGGTGGGAAAGGCACGGGGCAATGTGGCTGGAACGAGAAGGGGTTGCCAGGGCGAGGGGGGAGGGGCGGTCGTAATAGGGGCTTGCTATAACGCTACGGGATTATTGAGTGCGGGAGGGCGATTCGGGCAGGCTGAAAAGTCCCGGGACCCGAGAGCCCGTTCACCACCGCAAGGTTTATGATCCCGAGAAAGGAGCTGGAGATAATCTCTGTCTCTCTGTGTGTCCGTGTGCGTGTCAGACCGCTTACGTTGAACGCGTGTGGGTCCGTATAAGTGTTCGGTCGCTGAGCGAGGCACGGTATTACGCGCGGCTAATGCTTGACACTCGATTTGCGAAAAATTATTAGCTTACGTGCCGACCTCTTTTATTAATCCGTTTTGTTATATACTTTACGTGTACCCGCGGTGCCGCGCCCGGGGTATTATTAGTGTCCGCGCTTTAATATTCCAGAATTCGCTGCGGTGAGATTTATACGCTCGCATGTTCGGTAATTAGGAGCGGCCGTTCAAGGGCGTGAGTAATTGAAGTTTATATCGGACGAGCGCGAGGATCGGAACGGTCGCGGAACCAAAAACTGAAATGGCTTTCGGATAGTTGTTTAAGAGTTAGGTTTAATGGAACGGCTTAGGGATGACTCGATGATCGAAAATGACGGCGCAAAACTTTTCTCCCCCTCGTCCCATTATCGTTTTCACTCCCGCATCTGCTCATTTGGGCGCGTCCCAAGAATTTCGCCATGAATCAAAATTAAAGTCGTTTCATCGTAAATTCTACGAGGCGCCCTTCAGACCTCCACTTTGCTCGACTTCCGATGCGTACGATATCCCTCAAAATCTTACTTCATCTAATACGAAATTATTCGAGATATCGCAAAATCTCATAAAAATAATCGAACGAGCCAGTAAAGTTCGGCTGTCTTTGCGTACATCCATTCCAGCGATGTTAATTTCAGCGCACACCGGGCTTTCGGCTTTTATCATTACCGTTATTTTTTTTATTCGCCAACCAGCGGGCGTAGGTGGAGGTGAATATCGATAATGCGCGTGAAAATATGCGGCCGCGTCGTAAAACTTGACATCGTCGGTTATTCTCGAGCGTCAACACGGTTATATCGGCCGATGATTAATGCATAGTGCTCGATGTTAAATAATTAATAACTCGCGGCGGACGGGCTGCCGCTTCGCTCACGGGCGCCAAGCACGTGTAAAATAATACGCGGGAATCGCATCGTTCCAGGTTATTTCGGTGCCGAATTTCACCGGACGGAAAGCCCGTGGACACGCTGCCGGTACGACGGAATTATAGATATTTCAGCGCCCATTGCCCGACGTCGAGACGTGAAAAATGGTGGAAATTGGTCGTGCTCAAATCAACGCACGCAACGAGTCGGCAAATATCAGAATTTCAACGGTAAGTAACGAATTTCGAATTGCCTATCAGCATGTATTAGCGGGCCGTCGGTCTTTCTATTTGCATGTTTGCGAGTGAAAGAAAATTCACCGCGCTCGTTCGCGACCCGCGCCAAGCGAATATCCGAATGCAGGCCTCGTCGGCAGGCGAAGTTGCGGTTTCTAGCGAGCATTAATTAATGAGGTACGAATCAACGCAGATATATATCTGAGCGCACTGGCACATCAATTAATTTCAATCGGCGCGTTGCAATAAAATCCTCGAATAATCCCGTACTTAATATTCCGAATACCGACAAACCCATCTAAAATCGTAAATGCATTACACTTCAGCGTCAATCTAGATCGCAAAATTACCAATACCCGCCGACGCTTTCTCTGCGCGAAGAAAATGAGCATCGACCGTATCAACACCGTGCATCCGCGAATATTCTGATGCACCGTTACGTAATAAAACTCAGCCCGGCCGTATTACGAGACGCGATTCCTCGCGATAATCCGAGTGCCCGAGGGAGAGAATAAAAATTCCGCCAACTGAAGGACGAATGCACCTGGCAGCGGGCACACCGCTCTCGGCCCGATTCTCTCCACCCTCGATTCGTCTCTCGCCTCTGAGTTCCTCGTCCCTCGTCCCTCGTCACGTCACCTTAACCGCGGCTCTGGCGGTATGTACCTACAAACCGCCGTGCCCGTAGTTTCGTTGATCGTAGAATCAACAGAGCTACCCCTAACGATCCGCTACCTTCTCGCCACTGCCTTGACATCGACGCTCATCTGGTCCCATCTCTTCGGTTTCCCCTTTTCGCTGTTGACCGCTTCGCGATACTCGTCCGTGCAGCGGACCGAACGCTTCGACGGTTCCTCGTTAATTCGCAAAATCGTGGGACGGTTCTCTTCGTTGCCGATTGACCGGTGCACGGGATGCAAAAGAGATGGGAGGTAGACAGACGGAGCGAGAGAGAAATGAAAAGAGGGTATGAGAGCACGGGCGGTGACGAGGAAGAAGAGAGCAGTGAAAAAAGATGGAAGGGAAATATGCGAACGTGACTAGGAGAGAAAGAAAGGCATAGGAAGAGAGAGAGAGAATTAGTGAGGGGGCAGATAGGGGCGCGAACAGAAACGGGGCAGAGTGCAAGGGAGAATCGCCGGTCGACAGATATGGCATAGGGGGTGGCGAGAGACGGAGAACGAGGGACAGGGGACGCGGGGAGAGGAGCAATGGCAGCAGCGGCGGCGTAAATGCGGGAGGAGCTTAATTAAACTGTTTAACACAGCCGCGAGTACGACGTCGAAACGCAAAACTTAATTAAATTGGTTATGACAATAAAAATAGAGACGGCCAGGGGAGCGAATGGAAAAAGAGGGAATGTGACCGGCGGCAGGACCGTCGACATATGTGTCATGGTAGTTACGTTCGCGGGGACACGTATTCGCGTGTGCACGTATATATGACACGCAACACGTTTCCAGGCCTGTTCAGCTGCACACGTACACGCGCGCGCGCCGACGAATATCTGAGAGGATTCGGAGACGGCGTCGAACGGAAAGAACGCGAGGAGAGTTAAATATCGGAAGGGGGGATGAACGGTATAGTTCGGAGCCAGAGTGTCATTCCACTTTTCCTCCGTCTGGGTGACTGAATGGTGAGGGTGAGTTGCGCGAATGCTCGAGGGCGAACGAACGTAGAGACGTGTGAGGGGGGCGGAAAAGAGAGAGGATAGTCGTAGGATTTGCGAGACGTCACAGCGAAAATACGCGCAATTGAACTTTTCAACCCCGTCGGCCTGGCGATCCCCCCTTGCTCTGGCTCTTTCACCCCTCCGCCCCCCTCTCTCCTCATCATGCCCCTTCTTCGCCGGCTTCCATTTACTCTGCCGCCCTCGAATTCTCGACCCAGCCCGGCGCAGTCGGTCCTTCTCCTTTCCATCGTCTCTTTTCTGTCTGAACGTGCCTGCGTCTCGTTTTCTCTTTCTCTGCGCTCATCCTCCTCTGACCCGTGCTGTTTTTGTCGTTTTCCCTTTCTTATCGCCGCTCGTCTCGTCTTCCTCTCTTCCGCCTTCGAGCTCGCCTCTCCTTACCGCCCACTCCGCCACTCCTGGGTCCTTCGCTCTTTTGTCACGGCACCCTTGTTCGCGCTGTCCCACTCTATTTGCCACCCCCCGTCGTTCCATCATCTCTCAAAGCCGTGGAGTCTAACCGGTGGCGTGGAGGGTAGGTGGTGGTTTCGTACGGCGCCATATCTCTCTCTCTCACTCCTTTCACCCTTCTCATCTCCATTCTCGTCTCCCTCCGTCCTCCGTTCTTTCGTTCTCCGTTACAGCGTGTCTGTCGCCCGAGTACAGAAACGCCGAGACCAGGGGTGGGATCTGAAGGATTCGGCAAATATGCGCCCCATAAAGGCGGCCACCTATGCGGCTGAAACCCTCCACAGCGATTACTTGAAGTTTCGAGCGGATCACGGAACTGAGGTATCCTTCAGACGAACCGTGCAGTTCCTGCGGGATATCGAGGATGGCAAGGCGTTCGTCTCCTTTCACTCATTGTCCCCGTTCCTCGCTTTTCTCGCTTCTTCGACCCGCTTCTCGGGAGATTAGACAAATACGTCTTGCCAGTAATCTGTCTGCTACAATCCAATAAGTAATATAGGTGTATACATGGTTTTGTATAACGCATTGCAATTTTAGTATGCGCGCGACGGCGCAATTTGGCAGCAGCTGCGCGCAACTTCGCAAATGTTGAATTGAAGACAGTTTTCTCGAATGATTGATTTACGTACAGAGAATGTCCGGGTAAATAAATCTCAACAATTACGCAGCTCTCGCGTCTGACCCGCCGACAGACACGGTCCTGCCTGAGAATTCGTCGGGTCCAATGACGAAGATCGATCGAGGGGTTAGTACGCGTTCGGCGAAGCGGGTCCCGCCTGCGAATCGACCTTGACGTCGAACCATTTCACAAAAAGAACAAGTGCGAGAGCAGGACAAAAGTTTTCGGCTTGACAACATGGACACACAGGATTTTGTTATAAATCGGCGTATGAGTCGTTCGACATGTATGCAATGATCTACAGGAAAAAGAGTGATTCGCGCGATAACGATAGCAGCGAGTTATCGCACGCAAAATGTACTGTTACAATTGAATTAATATGTTTAGACACATTTGTCACACGTCCCAGATGATGCAGTCTTCGCATTTTGGTTTAATGTTATGTTGTCAATGTAAACTCGCCAACTTTGAGTGGCAAATTGTTGTGTAGGTTTAAATCTTAGCGCTTGTCTATTGTGCTCGGGTAGATCACGAATAAAGTAGAGCTTAATAAAAACAGATGATCGGTGATGTCTGTTTGTTCGAACGAATAACGTTTTTAATACAGTGGGATGGAAATTTGTTTGAGCTTGTTAGTTGCTTATAGGGATCGGTTGATAAGTTCGATCACATCCCTTTGTCGGCGAGCGATGGCAAAAATTCTGCCCGAACGTGTGAGCCGGAAAATCTTTATTACAGTCCGTCGAGCAGAGATAATTGAATATCTGTTTCACTTGGTTTAACCGACCATGAAGATTGGCGAAAATATAACGGCGGGATGAGAAATGGATATGCACGCGGTAGATCGGTATTTTTTCAGAAATCTTATACACCCGTACGTTTAATAAACGATGTCTCGCCTTTCCCTATAATCCTGAATTCTACCACAAACACGCATGTTACGCAGTTCGCCACTGGCACCTGAATATTTCAGCACTGCATTTTCCTTGTAAACTAACTTAATCTCGGCAGACCTAAAAAAATACATACATCCTCGACAATCAACGCCACATCACCACCAACATGCCGCAACTTGCGTTTGTCTATTCATATTATACTTTCTCAACACGTCTCCAACAAGGACACAAGATCGCAGACACGTAGCATTATCTGAAGAACCTCGCGGAGTGCATCATTCGATAGGCGACAAGTCAGTTTTCTACGCTCGGTCGCCAGTCAACGGCTCGTCTTTCCGAGCAGCCGTCATGGTACCAGAGAACACAGCATCCGAGGTTGTCGAGTCAAAGGACAGAAGGTCCCGCACGATCTCTTCGCGGTGTCAGTCGCTGACGGTGATTGATCGTCGTCGTTCGAGCGCTAGCGAACGGCATCTCCTTCTCGTCACACTCGTTTCCTTGTCCCGCACACGAGCGACGAGGAGACACGACGAGAATTATCGCGAAGCTATCGCGTCGTTGCGTTATACCGAACAGCCAGTCGCGGGTGTTAAGTAAATTCGTTTGCAGACGTTTGATCAGGCTCATCCGCGAGACGTTCGGAGTGATTAATCAATACCTCCCTCGTACTTGGATTTCGCGCAGAAAGCGAAAGGTACTGCTATTTCTTTCACCGTAACGATAGAGACTTTGTGAAATCCGTTGCGTGGTGTCGCGTTGAGTAACTGCGGCCAGATCTTTTAATTAATTTAAATCCGACGCACACAGTCGGGTCGTTTTACGCATAATAAGTGAAAGTTCAGCGGCGGATGGTTTGACATAGAAAAACGTTTTTACGTACGCGGGATTTCGAACGGGGAACGTCGGTTGGTCCGCGTTCGTTCAATTGCCACGAAACACCCTTTTGTATTGGCAAACGATCGGCCACGGTACGCGCACATAACGTCAAGTCCAATCACATTAGCCACTCCCGGGAGACTTTAGGTGGCTATGCGTCGCGTCGAAGGTAAATATTATTCGAATTGCTTACGGGGGCCGATGTGCACGGTGCCGTCAGGGGGGTGTGTTAATCTCCCAGGGGTTAACGAAACACGGGCGAGCCATTATTAGTGCCGAATTTAGAATTAGGCGCGCAGCCCGCAGCTACGTTCACCCCAATGTTCAATTGCTCTCTCTCGCTCTCTCGTACTCACTCTCACTTGCACTGTCTCTTTCACCCTGTCCTTCGATATCCGCCGTCCTCCTCACCCTGGCATCCCTTTGTTTTCGCTCAAGGGGTCCCAGGAACTGGAACAATGCCGGTAATTCTTTTGCCATCGTGCCGTCGACTTAGCGGGATTGATTTTTTTTTTACCGCGGCCAACGGGCTTCGGTAATTACCTTTGTATCGCCGTTATAATTCGCGCTTAAGCAATTCGCGATAATTAACGGTTGCCGCGCTCAACTTTTCCGTCCGTAATGAACTTTAGCCGTGAACGTACAATTGCGTGCGAACCTGTGTGCACGACGCATTTATTTTGCCGTTCATTTTCGATGCATTTTTAACCGGATATCGTAAACTAGTATTGTTAGAATGGTAGTGCGGCTTCTGCGAATTTCTTCGCCTTTTCATTTGCTAAAAGATCGAGTCAGTCAACTCTGTATCCAGAGGTATTTTCATTTTCTTCCACCCACTTGTGGTCGCATCCTGTGAATCACTGCGAATTTTCCAGTATGGTTGCATTTTTCCGCAGAAGCATTGCTAAGCACTCCGTGACAGTTAATCGGTGAAAGTCGTTCGCTCCCCAAACGTTGGTCCGGACTATTAATCCAAAGCGAAGAATCGCAACGATCTCATGAGATCCAGCAGGTTTCACGGAACTGGCCACCGGAATTATTTGATCGCCGCAATAATGTCAGAGTAGACGGAAGTAGTTTCTCTGGCCGAGCAAAGAGATAGAGGTCGAATCTGAAAGCCCTTTCTCACGCGACCACGGACTCCATCCCTGCGGATCAAACCAGAATTGCACTGCAACCCCTTTCTGATCTCGGAAGATTTCCTCAACCTCCGCTTTGCTATTCTCCCCCCAATCCTTCTCTCCTGATGCTTACACATGTCGGGGCACGTATGAGTGCGCACCAACATAAGCACACCGATCGTACGCTCCCTCTACTCATATCTTCTTTACTGAGACGTGGCTTGACCGTTGTCCAGTTCTCAGCATCAGCATCCTTCTCCCGGCCCGTGAGAATGAACCGGGAATCAAAAACTGGTCCATACGACGCGAATCGCAGAATCACCATGCGGAAGAGTGGGGACGAAGGGTGGGACATCAAGAGAATGAGAGGAATAAAGACAGAAAGAGCGAAGTTGTTTGTGGATGCTCGAATATCGGGTCTTCTAGTAGGACAGGCGAAAAAGCATTTTTGAGGCCAGTGTCAAAGTAGTTGCGGAATCCGACGTATCGTTCTGTCAGGCGACGGAGAGTCTTTATGAGATCGCGTCGTTGTGGGTCTCATTTCGAAAAGGCCCGATAGATCGTCGGGAAATCGGTGGTCGATCGTTCTTCTTGAATTTGTGGATTCAACATATAAAATCATAAGAGTGCAGAAATTGCGTAGTAGCGCATCGTGCGCGAGTCGAAACGTTACAAGTTTGATGCAAACCACTTTAAATCGTATCTTCTATCTTACGCTTGACATTCGCGTTTAACGTAACGGCGATTGGCGATACGTCGCCTGACGATAGAAAAGAATGTTTATCGTGGCGTAACTCTGTGCTCGCCCAAGTGAGAAGTTAAAGAAATCAGTGGCACGTCAAACGGATCTTAGTGGCCGCGAAATAGTGCTGCGGGTAGTGGATGGTGGAAATTTTCAAACGGACCTTGATACACGCTCCAGAAGTACTGAATAGTGCTACTCGAGTGTGTATTTGTGCGGTTGCGTGCGAGTGGGTCAGGCTTTTTGATCATTTTCTGTTTCAGGTTGATTTGTTCTTCGCGCTCCTCACGAGACATTTCTCTCTCGTTATTTATCATTTTCTCACCGGGAAGTAGAAAGTGATAAATTGAGTGAGAATTCTCATTGACTCATTGCCCACACGTAAATTTCTTTTTGCAGATGTCTGATGTTTAAAAGTATTATTCCGATTGAAGTTTTTTTTAGGCATCACATCATTTATTTAACCAGAGCGGAGGGTCAATAGTGGCAAACCACGTTTGACCGCGTACATCGCCTTAAAACGCTCTAAACGTGCTTTGCTCTAAATCCCCTTGCTTTAAGCCAATTCGTTAAACTGAAATATACTTTCCAAGTAATCCGTCTTAAGGTAATTACCTGGTTATACGCGGGGCAGTTAGCGGTGCCTGGTAAGCTATACGTCAACTTCTCGGGTCCCACGGAATTTTCGCGTAATTCATGCATATTTTCTCGTTGTTCCGACGTTTTCTCGGCGCTCTTAAATTCTTCAAAATGACATTTTCTGTTCATTTACATTAATCACGCAATGCACTAGTATAAAAAATAATTCATTCTCATATTTCTGCGTCAGTCAACATTGCTTTTCCTACCTGATTGTACTTTTTAAATTCTTAGATGATCGAGTGTTTCGAACTTGCCAACATTTCTAAATTTCCCGCAATACACTCGTTCAATCTAACACCTCCTTGTTTTTGCACGACTTTTTGCGCCGAGATCTACCCCACGTCGGTGATATACGTTGCCTTTTCGGCTACGTGCCCGATGGGGAATTTTCCTTGCTGAAAACTAGGCCGGAAGAAGAGATCAGAGATGGACATACTCGCGGCGGCTGAAAATACGTAACGGAGTGAGTGAGAAGGTTAACCACCGGTAAGCGAGAGTGTGGACGACGAGACGGCCAGGAACGAAAGAAGAAAGAGCAAACGAAGAACGAGAGAAACGGAGAGTGAGCAAGACGGGGCGTGAAGGAAGGAGAGAGACAAGTGCGGGGAAGGAGAGAAGCGAAACCTCGTACGGTGTGAACGTCCATGTGGAAAGTCCCGCGGGCATCGGCGATAGCCAAGAAGCTTTTAATCTGCCGAGAGACTTGGACGTGGGCCAGCCGGATCTCGTGGAATACCGGTAGGACGTATGCGGAGGCATAACCGTAGACCGATACTACGATAGACTCGTATATACGTGCGTATGTATGCATATATCCGGCGTCGAGATTGCGCGAGGAGAATGTAATTAGTGACGCACGCTACTGTTGATCCTTCATCCCTGCAACCTCCTCCGTAGCCCGGAACAACATCTCGGGACAGGATCCCTCGCAGAATTCCACTAACACAAAGCACGTGCCTGCCGGGGAAAATGTAATCGTTCGTTTTCCGGCGCACAGGTATCAGGGATAAACGATTTGTCGAGTTTTGGCGTGTGCGCGCCCCCCCGCATGTGTTTTTGTCAAACGATCCTTTGACGTTCGATGTACGATTAATGAGAATTGAACGGATAGCTGGTATCTCTTTGAATGCCGACTTCAGTGTTGACATAGGACCTTAATAGGACCTTAACTGGACTTTCGCTTTACGGTCGATTAGGTTTGACGGATCGCCTGGATAATACCTTGGACCTTCCTACTTGAACTTGGAAGGACCGCAACGGCGAGCGGGTCGGTGTATACGACCGTGGACTGTATGCGGTTGTGAATGTATGCAGGTTGGAACGCGAATACGCGACGAAGACGTAATTAGTGGGGAAGCATAGCAGTTAATGCTCCGTCCCCATTGCCACTGCTTTCTCGCTCGGAGTGACGGCCCGGGACAGAATCGTTCGTGAGGTCTCACCTTCTGATCGTTCAAAGGGAATCATCTTCGAATAATTCTAGCATTAAATAGACTCAATTAATTCGCATTCATTTCGACAATGCCTCAGAGTACATCGACATTAACGTTTTACGTGATTAAGGATTAAATTTGTGGTTAAGTGCAGCGTTCCATCAGCTGGAGCGTTCGCTCTTTTGCTCATTTAGCAGCAGAACACAGGAAACGGGCAATCCTTCAGGATCAGTTTTTGCCGAAACGAACAGCGAGGGAATAATTTTCAGTTAACCTCTGCATTCCTTTGACTTTGACTCTTACTAATTCTCCCACAGTACCTCAACACCGATTTCCAAGGAACATCTCAAGCGAGAAGCGCTTTCACGATTTTACATCTTCAATATGCGTCCGATCAAAGGAACCGATCGGAGAACAAATTTCCTTCTAGCACTGATCTAGCAGTTCCATCTTTTACTTTCTTCCTACAGGGCTCTCTTTGTTTCCGTCGTGGCTTAAATTTTATCCTTCATACAAAAACATCATTGCAGGATTTCAACGTGCCAGGCAGTCCTATCCCTAGAGGAAACTAACTTATACCATTGACTTCTTACATTGATATTCACAGGAACATTAATTTTTACCGCTCCGAAAAATATTATACCAAAGGTCGTATGCTAAGCTGGCTACTCCATCGACACTCACTAATAACATTAATTTATCTTTTGTCACTGATTCGCTCAATGATTCTTTTTAAATGCATTTTTCTTTTACATTAAGAAGTCTCTCCTACGTCGACATTTGCAAGGTAACTAGCAATTAAATATTAGAGCGTACGTAAGTGCTCGGCACTGTGCCGGTGCCAGGGCAATGTAATTAGTTACAGGACACCCGATGCTGATCCTTCATCTCGCCGACTGCCGTTTCGCCGTCCGAAAATGCCACTCCCGCCTGCAGGATTTTACTGGCCCTCCGACATACGTGACCGCGAACGACAAGTGGAACGTAAGCGCCCGTGAAAGTTTCCTGGGACAATTGTGTGGCGCACAGGACGTGTGAAAAGTATAGTCGCCGTGCCTTGAGAAGCTGTAATGCATTAACGTCGTTTGTAATGCGACTGCCTGCCCCGTTGGACCTTTTCGTTCGGAGCAGTTCTCGCTTCGTTGCACGGAAGGCTATTACCAGTCCGAGATACGTAGACCAGCATCACCAATGAAACTAAAATTGTTCGTCGAAGTGCCGGGCGGAATTTTGCTGGCAGGGACCTTCGATCGGCAGGACGAAAAGGGACAAAGGACAACGAGTTCGCGGAAAAGGTGAATATATTTTTTCGGCAATTTTATTGATCGTCTGTTTCGTTGAAAGAGATACTGCTTGATGTGAGCGCGCTACTGGTGACTCGCTGAGAGAGTGGTGTAGGGACTTGATTAGTGTGATGTTTTGCGATAAAGTCGGAGGGTAGGGAAGCGTTCGCGCGATGGGACAATTTGAAATTGACTGCATTGTCTGGAAATGGGTCCCTAATAGTTCCTTCCTTTGAAGGATCACTTGACAATGGATTCGCCCTAAACAAAGTATTAGGATCTTTAAGCCACCCAGGTAGACCTTCTCCCTAAGGGACAGAGTGCACGTGCGCGGTCATTCTTTGTGTTGGCAAAGTGCAAGGTGTCGGAGAACGTCGCAAGGTGTCGAAGGGATCTGTACTCAAGGCTCGGTTTGCTTGTAAAAATAATTCAGCGTAATGTCCTTGCGGTGGGCAGCACCCGGTTGTAAACTCGTAAAACTATTGTACGGAAACCCGCTTTCATTTCATATCCATCACAGCGGGTTCAGTTACCAAATGAACAATTATATTTAAATACGGTGCTCAAAAATGTACCGACTGACTTCCAAAAACTGTACTATCAATGCA
This sequence comes from Cryptocheilus praepositus, assembly GCA_033815515.1. Classification (NCBI taxonomy): domain Eukaryota; kingdom Metazoa; phylum Arthropoda; class Insecta; order Hymenoptera; family Pompilidae; genus Cryptocheilus; species Cryptocheilus praepositus. The sequence goes on from JAWWQZ010000315.1 coordinate 9,249,711, forward strand.
TTCTCACTGCATCAACACAACATATTAATCCTATTACCAATAACATAAACAGCGTGAAGCGACGAATACCACGCGCGCACTCTGACAAACCAGGTATCATAGATATCAGTATGAACTAGTCCACGAAAGGGCGCGGATTGCGTGGAAACCGGATGAATCCGCGTACCGGGACCGTCCCGTCACCTAAGTACGAAATAATGGACGCGAAGTTTATTCGCGAGCGTTAAGCTGGATCGATCACACATCGGTAGAAACACAAATCCCTATTGAATTAACGCGGCATTTTTGTCGTGCACGAATCAAAATGGACCTGATTGGTCGACACCGCACACGGGCGACACAGTTGATTGGGATGATTGTAGGGGACATTTTATGCACCGAGCATGCACCGCAGTTCGAACTTGAACACCGAATCAGTATGGTAACGAGAGATGTGCAGGGGAGGCGGAACGCGTACCGGTTCTCTCTTGGACTCGTAACGGCGGTGAGCATCCCCACACCTTCTCTCCGTTTTAATAATCCCAGATCCCCTTTAGAGTAGCTCGAACAAGGACGGGGCACAGCTGGAGAACCCCCTTTTTGCCGCGTGCCCGGTGTTAAGGGGGCACCGCCCTCCCACTGCGTACAACACTCTCAACGTTTCCCCTGCATCGCACTATCTGTCTATCTCTATCCGGGCGCCTGAATATCTGACCTGCTCGATCCTGCTTCTCATTTTTTCCTTTGTCGTCACGGTTTCCTACGCATCCATGCCTTGTTTTTATTGTGCGGAGTACGCCTAACTTGTCTCCGACGGCGTCTGTACGGAAGAACGATGTTTTGCCGTGGGGCTAACGAGATTGCGGTGCTACGTGTTATTCTTTGTCGTTCGAGTATCATAAGGTGCGATCATATTTTTGGGGGCAGCGCTTGTGGGGAGATGTTCTTTGCTGAACATAATCTTGAGAAATTGGTCCCATACACACCGTGAGGCATTTAATAATTTTTAGAGCAATCTTGTACGTCGTACGTTAGCCGGTATATACAGGGGGACGATGTACATTTTACGCCTGCAGCTTTTGGCGTTCGCTCGGCGGCAGTTTCACTGGCCTCGTTCTCCTTCAATCTTCATCCCTCTTTCTTGCTCGGCGCACAGTACACCCCCACATTGTACGCGTCTCTCCCTCTTCCACGAAAGTCTCCCTCAAAGTCGATCGTTCCCAGGGTCGGCGAAAGAGAGGCGGGATCGAGATTAAGGCAACTTCGAAGACTCACCAACTTCTCTCCTCGCTTCGGTGTGTGCGCACGCGACATACTTTGTCGGAATAGCTAAACGCCTCGGCCCCGTCGGAAGCAGCAGCGGGACGAATTCCCAAAAGTGCCGAAACTTCCGTATGTCACGCGCCCGATAGGTCTTACCCGGCGCATTAAATCGAACTGCGTAGTTGGATAAGAAGCAGGTATCGCCGCTAATTCCCTCTTCGTGAATAGAATGAAGGAGCGTGAGACTCGCAATCTACGATTCGAAATTAAAGCGGCCCACGCGGACTGCGTCGCTTGGCGAGAACCGTTCCTTAAACTGACTTTACTCATGAACTCGAGTGCCAGCAAGTTCAACGACTGCTCGTCAAATAATTGTGCACGTTCAGTTGAAATTCGCATCGTGACGTTTAGAAAGAGACAGGTACGGTGCCAGTTATGCAACATGCACCATTGTTCGGTTTCAACGATCGAAAGTATTTTAACTGTGAATCGTTTGTTCGAGAGTAACTAGGAAAACCAGTACCGCATTCATATGTATGACCATTGTAAAAGTTTTCATCGTTACACGCCGTTTCGTTCCCCATTCCGTGGAACACCGTCGAACGATGCAATCCTCGAAAAACCCACCCTCTCGGCAATGTTCTCAAATGTTCTCAAACCTCAGAGTACTTCCGGTGGACCTGAACGTGAGCACAGCCGCGTTGAAAAATTCCTTCAACAGGGGCGATGCGATAGTCATTCCAGGCATTCGGTAACACCCGTTACAGCCCCATGGTCCGGACTCGTTCTCCACCCCTTTCTGCCGCTGCCTGAAATTGCAGACTTCTCTTACTCGTCGTTCACCGGTCGGCACTCGTTTCTTCGGTCCTCCGCTTTCCGACGGGCGCTGTGAAAAGCTCCGGTAGGCAGGCACGCAACCTGCGATGTGCTACCGTTCCAACGTGGGCGCGCGCGCGCGCGCGTCCGAGCGGACGAAAGTGGCTGCCAGGAAGGCAGAACGAGAGCTGAACAAAAGGAAGAGGACGGAAGTAGCGACCGAGCGACCGTGATGACACGATATTCAAAGGAAGCTCAGAAAGCGGTAGCGCGGACGACCCAAACCGGCTAGACTGAGAGGAAGAGGGAAAGAGAGAGGGAGATAGTGAAGAGGAAAGTGAGACGGAGACGAAGGCGGAATCGGGCCGATAAGTAAACGGAGATAGGTAGACGGGCTGATAGGCAGAAAGAGACGCAGGCAACGAGCTAGAGTGCCGATGGGGCTAGAGGGTGAGGAACGGAGAGCAGAAGAGGAGGAAGCCGACGGAGAAAAAGAGAGACGGCTCGCGCGCTTGCGGAAGAGCATCGGCTCGAATGAGAGAAGAGGAGCGAACGAGATGGCGAAAGAGAGTCTGCGAGAGAGATGGGTAGAGACGGAGAGACGGAAAGAGAGCGCCGGTGAGAAAAAGCGAGAGAGGAGCCAGGGGGTTGAAGTATGAGGGGGGAGTTGGAGGTGGAATAGGGGGAGCGAGGTACCAGCCCCGAGAGACGAGTTACGGGGCGGAGGAACGAGAACGGAACGAGGACGGAACGAGGACGGGACGAGGACGGAACGAGGACGGAACGAGGACAGGACGAGGACGGAACGAGGACGGAACGAGGACGGGACGAGGACGGAACGAGGACGGAAGAGAGCGGCCGACGGAGACGGCGGAGTCGGACTAGCGCGGGCGCCCGAGCGAAACCGAGTCGAGCCGAGGGCAGGCTGAGCCGTTGGCGTAGTAACGTGGTGAGGCTCGTACACAGAGCGTGCCTACCTTGCCCGCCTGCTCGGCTACCTGCGTGTGTCTGCTAGCCAGCTAGCCAGTCAGCCAGCCAGCCAGCTTGCTTGCTTGCCTGCCAGCCTACCTGCCTGCCTTCCAACCTGCTGCGGCCCGCCTGTGCCGGCCTGACAGAGATCGTCCATGTGAGAGCACGCGCGTCTGTGTTGTGCCGCCGCCGCCGCTGCCGCCGCCGCCGTCGCTGCCGCCGCTACTCTCCCTGCCTCCCTATCCGACGTCGCGAAGCGGTGTGGTGCGCTGGCGGTGTGTGGTCGTGTGTGCGCTGGCGTGCGCGCGCGTTCCGCTCAGAATAAGCGTGCGCCTGTATGCGTGCGTACGCGGACGGGGGTCCCGGCCCGGCTCTCGGAACGTCCCGTTCCGTCTCGTCCCGTCCCGTTGAGTATCGCACCGCTCGCCACCCGCTATCCACAGCAGTTTCAGCCAGCCCGCCTGCCCGACTGCCTGCCAGTGTCCCACCGCACGCCGAACCGTTTGCACTCAGAAGCGATCGGGGAGCCCTTCCTCACCCCCAACGAGCTAGCTCGTACGCGAGCTATCCCTCCTCCCTCGTGACCTGCCTACCTCCGTGCTTCCTCCGCGCTATACGCGGAACCCTCTCGTCTCACCCTTTTGCCGACGTTCCTCCGGCCTCTCGGAATCCGTCTATTTCTCTCTCTCAGTCGGCGGTGCTTCCCGTACTTCCTTCTCGTCGTCGCTCGTTTCCTCCGTCCTCTTCTTTCCCTCCCTTTTCCTTTTCTCGTTGATTCCTACTCTCCGACTCGCTCTTCCTCTCTGCCCCGCTCCGTCGGCGTATTCGCACTCCGTCGCTCCTTCTGGCGGCCTCCTCTTCCTCTTCGCCGTCAGTCACGCACGAGCGCCGGCTATCGTTCTCTCCCTCCTTCGTCCTCGTTCGCGCGCGCTCTCTCCCTCCTTCCCTCTATCTATCTGTCTCTTCTCTCTCTCCAACCCTCCCGCGCTCATCCAACCGCGCTTAACCTCCTGCACGTCTCGCCATTCTCCTCCTCTTTCCTCCTTCCATATCGCCGGCTCAGTACGTCTCTTTTCCGCGGCGGAGGAGTAAGTTTCCTCTCCTTCCTCGACTCCTCCCGAGCGTCCGCCACATCTGCCGTCCTCGTCGGTCGCGCCGCGTCCCTCTTTCCGCCTCGTTCGTCGCCTCGCTCTCGTGATCTCGAGTGACGCCGGTGTGTACTCCCACTGTCACCTGATCGCGGGACGCTTTTCGCGGGTGAGATACCGCTTGGCCACCGAGTCAACCGAGTCTTCCGTCGTTGTATGGTCGTCGCCGCCGCTGCCACAGCCGCTGCCACCGCCGCCAGCGTCGCTGCCGCCGTCATTCGTTCTTCCTCCTCCTCCACCTCCGCCGCCTCCACGGTCTCCTTCACTTGTCCCGACCTCCTACTCCTCTTCGTCTTTTTCCTCCTTGCTCCACTACGCTTCTTCCTCCTCGCCGCGGACACGTCGCGGTCTTCCTATATTCGCCTCGTTACCGCGCGCCGTTGAACGTGGCTCCGGTAGTTCATGACGGGACGGGAGAAAAGGAACGGGGGATGAGAGTGGGACGAAGACAGTCAGTCGGTAGTGAGTGAGTAGTGCGGCGAAGCGAAAGAAACGACGAGGAGGAGCGCGCCAACCCGATATCGTCTGCAACTGGATAGAACGGTCCCTCGCCTCTTCCTCCTTTCACGGATCTTCGGGCCGGCGGCTCTCTCGACTCCGGATCGCCTGCGGAGAGAGGGAGGTGACACTTTCGAAACGTGGACATGCGGCATGTACGGATCGTCACGGTGGGATACGTGAAGATACTGAGGAATCACGCTCGTCCGTTCGTTCGCTCGTGCAGGTCGGTGATGATGGTGCGCGTATCACGCTGATTTCCTTTTCGATTCCTTTGTTTAACGGGCCCGTTCTCCGCTGTGTGTACGTGTCTGTGACGGTGCGTAGCGCAAAATCGCTCCTGAGCTCACGTAGCTCTAGTAGCGTGTCGGATCTCGGGAACGGAGCTCACGGACGGAGCGAGCACGAGAACGGACCTCGAGAACGGAGCAGTGAGAGCTGAAGATCGGAGATCAGTGTTTGTTGTGATATCGTACATTGCCGCCACGATCGCTCCTCGACCGCTTCTCAATTGATAAGTCTCGAAATGACATCGAACGTGTCGCGCCAATTCTCGAGACTCCCCGACGTCGATCGTTTTTGATCTTCCTTTTCCGCTGTCAACCGCTCACCGATAGAAAGCCGATCAACGTCGAAACGGTTCGTATCTCCTCTCCTTAAATCGTCCGACAAATCGCACGACAAATCGTGCGAAGCGAGGAGGCTCATTGAGCGTAGCAATTTCGCAGGAACCTCTATCGCGATCATCGATTACTCTCTCCCCCTGTGAGATTCCGTGACGTACTTTCGTGCAAGCTCAAATTTAATCCGTGACACTATTGTCTTCGAAAGTAATTCGCATTTTCGAATCCATCGTTCTGGGAAAGGTCGGGCAACAGTTGTGACGCCGGCCCCTTTCGTCCGTGGTAATTCAGCGTGAAAAATCGATGATCGTCTTTCAGCGGTTCCGAATCGGACTTGGGTTCGAAAATGGCAGGCTGTGGCCCGTTTGTCGGGAGACGTGCCGGCGACAGAGTAGTAGTGGTAGCGGCATCGTTCGTTCCGATCCGTTCCGATGCCCGCTGCGGGCCGGTCGCCACACCCGCCCGTTTGGGAATTCAACTTAGCGCCACTCGGGACCCCGACTCTTCGACGTTGTTTCCGCGCGAAGGAACGTGTAACGGGAGAGAAGTACGAGGAGAACGCATTTGCGGTGGATTAGACACTCTCCGGGGCTCCCGCGGAAATTATCCGCCTCGTCTTTCCTTCCACGTAAAGTCCGTTAGACAACGCGCGCGACTTCCTTGAAATTAAATATGCCCAGGCCACGTAGCCATGTATTCGCGGTATGTCGAATCCCAGTTGTATCCCTCTCCCTGGTGAAGTGGAAATTCACGAGAAATTCTTCGACGGCTATTATCGTTGAATATCGTCGGCGTATAATCGCTCAAGAATTCAGCGATGCGTCCGAGTTAATATTGCGCTGCTCGTCGTCGTTTTTCGGAGAAAAGCCCGATGGGGAATTGCGCTCGACCGACTTTCGGCTCGCATGGTGATTCGGCTCGAGACGATGCGTATTGATTCCGTTCGGGGGAGTGTTCAAGCCTTACTTTTTTTTCATGATGCGCCTAGTCCCACGCTTGGAATTCTCGCCCGATGATACCACAACAGGTCTACCTAGGCGAGCCTAAAATTTGTCACGGGTGTACATCCTTTAATAGCTTAAAAATCTTTCGTGACCGATCGCTCGAAGGAAGCTCGAAAATCGCCGAGCCCGAGGAAATTAGGATCGCAGGACGATTCGAAAAGTCGGTGCCGAGGAGAAAATAGTCGTGAGTGTATCCGCTTAACGTTCGAAAAGCACTCGATTCCGACGGGTGAAATTCGCCGTAGGAATATCGGGAGACAAGTAGCCCCGGGGCCACGAGGAGTATTGGAGGCGAATGGCGAACGGTTAAAAGCCGGGCCATTAGGTTCATTATCGATCATCGTTCCCTGATCCGAGCTATCTCTCCCGAGCTCGGCCACAAAAAGCGTCCGACCGACCTGGCTCCGGCCTACGCCGAACGAGCGGCGCCGAAATAAAAGAACTCGGGCCATGAAACTCAGAGATCGCGACGGGGTGTTCGCTGCGAAACCAATCGACCGAGAGAGCGTTCTACCCTGTGCGGGGAAAACGCATAACGCCAGCGAACCCTTGCCATACGCGGGCAACAACGCACGCGGGCAGCATAGGCGAACAGTAGAGGCGGGCAACACACCTGTATACGGGCCGCGAGCTCGCACACACCCGAAGTCGCGGCTCACGACATACGCTCCGCGTGTATCTACGATCCGCACACTTCGCAGCGGGAACGTAAACGCCCGTGGGGTGTACGATGTGCGCGCGCGTACGTGGTAATACAGTGGCCATGCGAGCTTGATTACACATTGCGATCACGAGTGTCCCACGAGCGGGCGGACATAAGGCCTTTTGTCACACCATGGCCTGCGGGCAGGAAGCACGTAGCGTGACACCGGGCCGGTTGGTGTGGGAGCGGCACCCACATTATACGCGGCGCGTAATATGTATACTGCGGCGGGGGCAACGGCGAGCGGAGTCGGTAGGGCCGAGGGACGAGGGAAACGTGAAGAAAGAGAGAGGCGGCGGCGAGGACGGGAGAAGGAGGGACGCGCCATAATACTTGGTGGTCCCATGCCGCTACGTGACTTGTGTGCCGGTTTAAGCCGAGACGGACTACCGCGGTCTCGGGGACCTCCTTTCTGCCACCTAAAGGAGCGCGGATATATCGCGACGGGGCCATTATACCGGCTATCGTGCCGGACAGTTCGATCGACCTTATTGAATTAGTCCCGTCCTCCCGCCGCTTTGCCCTCGCCGCTTTGCCCCCGTCACTTTGCCCCCGCAATTGTCCGGCCAGCTAGAGCAGCGGCTACCTGCGCTCGGGCATTCACGGTTACGCCGATGAGCTACGGTCCTAGCGCACGCCCTCGCGTGAAAGTCGCCGTGATGAAGGTGTTTCTTCAGTGGTCGTGCATGACTACTTCGAGCGACGTTGCAGCCCGATCTTTCATCGTCGTCCCCTACGTCACGGCGCGTGCACCGTATCGGTACGGCCCAACAAATATTTCGACTTATACTAACGAGTCGATTTTATCGCTCCCCGTTGAACGTGCCTATGGTTTGCCCCTGCTGTACCGTGAGGGCCATTTTTAATTTAAATCGCGACACCGCCTCGAAGAGCGCAGGCAGATAACAGAGAATCTCGTTACACGGATTGTCGTCCAGAAAAATCGATCTTATTGAATTAGTCCCATCTTGTCCCGTGATTGTCCGATTCGGATTACGCGCCTCTTAGTCTTCTTAGCTGCCCCTCAACCTTACCGCCGGCCTTATCGAGAAATTTCCGTTCAAAGAAGTTTCTGTGTCTTTGAATTTCTCCCATTACTGCGTAGTAATTGGACATCATGCTGGAAGCTCAAATTCCAGCAACTTCACATAGCTTCGATACCGTCTATCGAGAGTTAATTATAAGGTTAACGATGCGGGACAATTTGAAGAATTTTTGTAGAGCATTCTTCTTCTATCGAAAGAATGCATGGGTTCGTCGTAAGGATGTATCGGCATTAGAAAGACGGCAGGCAGGGACGGTGCTGTACGATTGACCTTATTGAATTAGTCCGGGTCCCTACTTTGCTTCCCGATCATCCAATCACAAGGATACCCTCGCCCAAATAGTCGTTGGCCGTGCCCGCCTAAGCCCTTCCGAGCGATCTGTGAACGAACAACCCCAATCGTCCCTCAACGTCATTCCTGAAAGAAATGGCGCGGTGCACACGTGACACACCTGAATCGTCGAAATACCTGAAATACCCAATAACTTCTGGTGTCGCAACAGGTTCGTTCGTACTTAGAAAAAGATCCTCTTGAACTAACAATCCTTGGCGCGACTAATAAGAAGTTGTTAACTATAATTCCTGTTCTGCGAATGATTTGATATTTCCACCGCAAACATAGTTACGCTGTTTCGGAGTACTCCGTCCTCGACATGTGTACATCCGATCGTCAGTCGCATCCTGCTCGGAATATCTCTGGATTTACCGGCCTCTAAGTCGAGCCGCGGGAGACTCGGACTATGTCGAAACGTACATGAATGACGTGTAATATAATACAATGCGTGAGAAGCGTTGACGTTGCGCGCGGTATAGAACTAACCCGGGCAAACATTTTTGCCGAGCCGAATAGCCGCGTTAAAGCGCAACGCCGCGCAATCTGTATGCACATTACACCGATATCGAGCCCTCGAGCCCGATCTATCCGCGACTCGAAATGTGCGTGCGGATTTTTCGGCTCGCTGCAATGTCGTGTGCACGAGCGAAAGAAAAAAATGGAACGGGAGAGAAAGAAAAATGAACGCGAACGGGCGCGCAGCGCATTACCGGGAACAGCGCCACGACCAAAAGCCAATTTCCCAGCTGAATTTCAGCTACATATTATATCCTAGCCGGCTATAATCTACCCTCCCCGCTAACGGCGCGGTCTCCACCCACTTGGCTGGTAGTCCATTAGTGGCGCCCTCGTTTAAACGTTTCCGTCGCTTAATCGCGCATAGCTAATTTTCCCTGTCACATCTAGTGCCTTCTTCTGCTTCCAGGGCTTGAAGGTCTTCATTTGGGGATTTCGGCTGTGCGGAAGATTACTGGACGTCGAGTGTTTCTGATCGATCAGAACGGTGCTCGAAGAATGAAGATGACAGTGTTAGTTTCGTTATTCGGTTGAGAGTGTGATAAACGAATCGCAGCATTAAAGTGAATATTCGGTGTTTCTAACTGAGAGGCAGTTGTTGTGTGGCGTTTCATTCTATCGAAGAGATTGATGCATTTCATGCGCTGGTGATTGTGTTCGAGCCACGTCCGAAGGTGGTAGGAGGGATAGAAAGGGAGAGAGAGTGAGAAACAGAGAGGCGCCTAGGCAAAACGCGCTGGTGCATGCTAAATATAATCGCGAATAGTAATGGCGACCGCGACGATGGGTCTACGACGAAGAGTGCCGGTGAACAATTCGCCGATACCATCCAACCAATTGCCGTCCGCGTCGGGTAGCGCGACCGCAACGTCGAACAAGCGCTCGAGATCGGAAAACAACAACAGCCCGTCGCACGGCAACCTCAACTCGATGAGCAGAGATGAGCCGCCGACGAAGAAGTCCCGCGGGACTTCAACGAGTGGATCGAAGAATTCCTCCTCATCGACATCCACGTCGTCTACGTCCACATCCTTGTCGCTGTCTACACCTTCCTCGACAACATCGGCATCTCCGGCGTCGTCAAGTTCAAGTCCAAGCTCGTCGGTGTCAAATACCATCTCATCGCCGACGGATTCGAGCCAACTGACGAAAGGTCGCGGTTCCAGCTTGAGATCGACCGGCCAGCAGACTAAGAACTCGTCGACGTCCACGTCCGGTTCCGGTGGTGACATGGCGCCGAGCGGTAACAACGTCCTGTCGACCAGTTGGCCGGCAAGCACGTCGAGCATGTCGTCCGACGTCTCATCCTACGCTTCCGTTACGGGACTGAGCATGGCGAGCGGACAGAACGCGGCCCTGTGCGCCGGGACACTCAACATGCCCACGCCGATACCGTACATGTCGACCTCGATGGCGACCTTCGTTGGGAACGCAACGAATCTCGGCAAGAGCTCGTCCGTGTCGTATCTTGACATCTCGAACATGACGAGCGGCTCGTTAAGCTCGACGGCGACGAACGCCCTGACTTCCGGATACGGGCCAGGTAACAAATCGGCACCGGCCACCGGCATGGAACTGAAGCCCGGCGTACAGATGCCGTTCACGGGAATCGCGCCGAACGGAACCGCCGCTTACGCTGTTCAAAACGGTCAGGCGCAAAACAGTGGACCGGACAGTGTCGGACTGCCGAAAAAGTTCTTGAACGACGGCATGTTCAACGCGTATCAGCCTTGGGTGATCAAAACGTACGGAGACTTGGCGAAGACGAAGACGATCACGATAAAGAAGTACGCGCGCATATTGAGGACGTTGCGCGGCGAGGAGGTTAACAGCGCGGAGAACAGCAAGTTCCGGTTCTGGGTGAAGAGCAAGGGTTTTCATATCGGGCAGCCGGAAGGATACGACGCGAAGCCGGCCGACAGAATTATCGGACGTCACGCAGTGACGAGCCCGGGATTGGATCCGCCGCTCTATGTGCCCACGCAATTGCCCCACAACAAGGTGAGTCTGTCAAGGTGGATTATCGTTCGGTGCTCTTGCACGTTCTCGCGCGGACCGAAACTCTTTCGGCTCAGAAGTAGTAACCGTGAGTCCCTGCGGGGTTCAACGCACGTCGTGCTCGATAAAACGGAGTTGGGTCCAAAGCTTATTTAGCGACCTGACACAGACCATGCCGAGATCTTCTCGCTACTTGGTTACTATGTCGTGGAATTCTCAACCTCAGATCGACTCTCTGTAGCAATCCAATGCAATGAAACGTGCAGGCTCTTTTTAAATGGGCGACTATCTTTGTACGGGCCGATCGTGATCTCAGTTCTTCACGGCATTGCAAACTGTCTCTATCAGTACCGCATTTTTTGCATAGAAAAGGTACGCGTGCACTCGCGTGCGGTTTTAGTGGCTCGCAAGAAATATTCGGTGAACGTACCGTGAACGGGACTGGGAATTCGATTAGGGTACCGTTTCGTTAGGGGCTATTACCTGCGCGAAGCGTTGTAGACGAAAGTTCGCTCGGCCTGCGTGCTGACTGCGTAGCACGTGGCGCCGAGTGTCCGCGAGAATTGCACACCGACCCGCGGACGTTTCCTCGTCAGATTCGAGTCGAGACGGGTCGCTGAACACGCAGAGGTTACGGGTCGGGGATTTATCTCGCGCCGCGTAGAAAAACTGCGAGAAATCTCGGGCACGGCTCGTAGGGAAAGAGCTCGCCGCTCAGATAAGGTGGCCGCTTAATTACGTCTAATTATGCATACATGTACACGTACGTATTCGTGCACAGGCTGCGGAGATGTAATTATATAGAGACGTGTTGGCCTGCGTACGCGCATATGCGTGCATATTCGATCGGTGTGCGTGAATACACGCGCGGCGGTCGTCGCGTCGTGGCACGTCACGGAGGGGGAAGAAAAAAGCGACGAAGCAACGGCGCTTCGATCCAGTTGCCAGAGCTTTGCCAAGCCCGTAGCGCAACCCGCTCACTGCCGTTCGCTCACCGACACTCGGCATTACGGCGTTCGGGGACCTCTTTGCGCGGGCAAACGGACTTCCGCGATTTTCCCCTTTTCCGCTTCCCCCCGTCTCTCTCGCGATCCCCTTCTTTGACGCTCGCTCGCTCTTTAAGCCTCGTGCCGGTCGGGAGACGGTCCCACACGATCGAGGATACTGGCCGAAATTTATGGAGATTCGCGATTTCACTTCGACCGTGCGGAATAATGCTCCTAGGGGACGTTTCTGTTTCGGCCCCGGGGTGCGTCGCGCATTCCGTTCAGTTCGATTGGCACGCCCGGGATCCCGCTTCTTTCTTCCTTCGTCAAATTACCGCAGACAGAAAGCCGACCGCGCCGGGAAATGACATAAGCGTCCCCGCGATCTTCTTTCCGCGTCGTCATTTACAAGCGGCGAGAAGATCCAACTAGGTATAAAAGTCAGGAAACTCGCTCGCGGCTTTACGGCCTCGACGTTCCTGACGCTCTTGCTGGCGTGGGATTCGACCCGCGGAAGTAACGAGAACTACCGAGCCAGCCACCTCCTCCTTTTCTCACGGAAGGAAGAACGCGCGCTCGCAAAACACCACCCCTCTCTCCCTTTCTCCGTTGATCGCGATATTCCGCCCCGGTATTGTTCCGGATCCGAGTATTGTTTCATACACGCCCGGGTTCCGTTCAGACCTCGAAGCGACGGCTAATCGCGTCTCAAGGTAGACGCCGTGAGCACGCAACGTACTTCCTCGGTTATCGTTTTCCACGACTCATCTTTCTTGAGCATCGACATAACAGATCGAGATAAGTGGCTTTTAATTTAGCCAGACCGGCGAAGTCGTTGCCGAGAGACGTGGCTGCATAAGGTTGAAAATAATCCACGGCTGCTACTTCGCTTCTAAGATCGCCGGGAGACAGTCACTCAAAATTCCTTCCGCTCACTTTACCGCACTTCGTCGACAGCGAGGTATTTTCACGGCGCGCGCTTCCCTCGCTTGCTCTCCCATTAATTTACTTTTTAAATTCGCGCGACATTATTCGGTCATAAAGCCACCGAGGGCGGAATTTATTTAGTCGCGATATAAATTCCTTCGCTGACCGTCCCGTCGGATTCAGTGCCGTCGGATAGCGTTCGGTGTAAGAGTGGGTTATAACGCAGACATCCCGCATGATCCCTTTGAAACATTTAACCGCAGTGATACTCAGCGTCTTTCGTGTTTGCCTATCGGCGAGAGGACCCGCCAGAAATCTGAAATTACGATGAACCCTGTCTAACGACGCGCGCGCGATATTCCATGACGGGTAAACGACAGCGTCGCGTTCGAGGCACGAAAGCTGACAAGGATACTTTTCTGCCTCAAGAACTACTCCGCCGCCGCGAACGTGATGGATTCGACAGTACCGAAACAAACGTCCCGTAGATCTTTGATGCCAGCGACCAAACGTACATCCGAGATTTTCTCGCTTTGAGCGGTCGAGGAGATTTCATTCCCCGAAGCCTCGGCGCGGAGGAGGCGATTTTAAGTCAGACTCGTTTCCACGTACCGGGCGCGGCGGCAAAGGAGAAGAAGCAGACGGCACGCACGAGCGTAACGCGGCGAACGTCCGCTTTGCCGGCGGGCCCGTAAAATATTTTTCGGTGTCCATTTTTCACAGCGCCGACCGTCGTCGAGGACCGCGCGAGAGATAACAGGCTCGGGCTCACCTCTCTGATATCTTCAGTGGGTCGGTGGAAGAGAGACGGTCTTGTAGCGAGTGCCTCTCTCACTTTATTACATACCTCCTCCTCTTTCACCTCTTTCCCTTTCTCCGTCCATCTTACTCGGTCGGCAGAAGAGTAGGTCTGGCCGGCTAGTCATTAGTCACTTTCCGAAGCAGAGGCACAGACAGGCTGCGGCGGATCCTCTCAGTCTTCCATCCTCGTTCCTCCATGTCTCTCTTACACACTCTCTCTGTCTCTCCTTCTCTCGCTCGGTGCCTTCGGAACTCCGCGTCCTTCTAATACTTCGCCGTGGTCCCTGTACTGGCCACCCTCCTCGCTTCCCCAACCCAACCGCGCGCGTACAGGCCTCGAAGCGGTAAGTCCCTGTCTCGGTTCTACCATCGGTGGCTTCTCGTCGTTCTCCCGCTCGCTCGCTCGCTAGGTCTCTCTCTCTCGGTTACGGAGAAATTCTGCCGCCGCCACACAGCCGTTGCCGCCTCTGCCTTTGCCGCTCTCCCATGTTCGCCTCCTCCTCCTCTTCCTCATGCTCCGTGCTCGGTGCTAAGCCTCTCGCGCGTCTATCTTGATTGAGAGGGAGCGCTCTCTTGCAGGTACGTGCGCCGAAGCGAGACCGCTCATGTCGCGCTCGCAGTGCGCCAGACGAGGACGGAAAGCGAGAGAGGTTGTCATTGATCGTCCCGACTCCGACTCACGAACCGCTAAAGGTCCCGTACAAGTACGGGCCCGTCGGCATTCTACCGCATCCTATCGCCATACGGATGCGTGCTCACACGCGCGTCTGCCTGCGCCCGTCTGTACGTGCACGAACTTCGACGTGCGCGCGTGTTTGCCCGTATATGGAGCGCCGACTCTGGGACCGGCGAAAATAAACGCCCGCGGTTAAGTAAGACCTCGACCGTGCGAAGCGTCGCAATATATATATGGCTCGTATGATCACAGGCGATCGCGGTTCGATCCGCGATTGCGCGAAAAAGGGATGTCATGATGCGATTTTAGGTGCCAGTTCATGTTTTCTCAACAGACTGCCTCGTCGCAGTCTACAGTTGGGAAGAAGACAGTAGTTTGGTGGGTAATTAGTGGTGTAACTCCGAAAACAGTCAGACGCATGTGGTTCGCCGTACTGTTTTCGGTTTTTTTTCGCTCTTTGGGACGGACGTGCGGAAAATACCGACAATAGCGGAAAGGAAATGAAAGGCTTTGCCTAGAAACGGATGTTCAGAGAACGGCAACGAGTTGGGGTTGACCGAGCCGATAATTCCTCGCTACGATTTTGAGGATTTGGCTCGGTTAACCGTAACAGTTCTCCTGAGGGCGTGTGCCCCGACCCACAGTCAATAAAGCAGTTGACCTCTTCCGGAGGAGGAAGGGAGAATGTCGTGGTGAACAGAACAGAGCGACGATCATTACAACTGAGATTTCTGGCGAGAGTTCTGGATTCTTAGCTAATGGTCTAACGATGAGTACGAGAATGAAGAAGAAAGAAAAAGCGGAGCGCACCATAGGGAGCGCCCGAAAGAGAGAGATCACAGAGAACGCGAGGAAAGCGGGGGTCCTAATATACAAGCTGACGGATAATGTCGTAAGAAGCCGTGAAGGTAAATAATGACATTTGGTTAATGGCGATGAAGGATCAAGACCTTCGATCTTCGCGCGAACGTCGAGATCGGGAGAGTTCTCGTTCTTCTCCCTGCTAATGGTACTCTTCCAACCCCTGCTCGGTACGCATCACCTACAACCCACCGTATGCCGGATGGATAATTGCGCAGCATCGGTTTCGACTCACTAACCATTGTACGAAGGCGCTCGATTATTATTACCGCCTCTGCCGGGCGTCATGAAAATACAGGCGCGTGGTGTTGTGTTGGTGACGAGGAAGAAAGAGAGGCGTAGGCAGGAGGGAGAAGAAGAGAGAGGGAGAGATTGAGCACCCGGTTGTCGGGTTCGCCGCCCGGTTGCATCGAGGTCCGGACAGGATCGGACTTGGTAGAGGGGACACAATGGAAGAAGGAGGGTGGCTTCGTGCGGTGGGTACCCTGTTTCGGCTCCGCTGAGTCACGCGGTTAAAGAGAAACGCGTGAGGCCTCCTGGTGAGGAAAGGAGGGCTCCGTCAACCCGGGTTTCGATCAACAGAGTTTCGTGGAAGAATTTCCTTTTCAGCGCCGCGCACACGACATTCGTGGTTAAGGCAAGTCCCGGCGCGGGTAGACTTTCTATCTAGATACCGATGCTGATTCTAATTCAGGTATACTGCGAAATGTGTGTCCGTTCGCTGGTTCACTCGTCTCCGTTTCCACGGTTCGCAGTTCGTTATCGTGCATGTATCGTCCCGTAGGGGCGGACGCGCGAAGGCGTTTAAATCCGGACCAATTGGATTGCGAGACGATGAGATTATCGATTAAATTGGAGGAATTGAACGACGCGAAGGTTTGGGTAAGGCCAAGGTTGCCCGTTGTGCACGTTCCGATGGGGAGCTAACTCCGAAGATACCGTCCTGACATTTCGCGAATGCCGTGCGTGGAATTCTATGCTCTATGCGCGAGATTAACGTGCAAACCGCGCACGTTCTTACCTTCCTGGTATCGTGAAAGCCTTTTAATGGCAAGGTCCTAACAGTGTGACGAAACGTGCTGATTGCCATTCGGTGACACGTTCGCTTATCACCTGCAGACTAGCAGTGATAATCTGGCAGGCGCTGCCATATTGACAAAGCGTGTTTCGCGATTATCACGATGCGATAGTACCATGCGGCGTTCCAACGTTTACTACCTTCGGCGCTATATGATTGTGCCCGATGTTGCAGAAGCCTTGTAAACCTGTCGCATCTAATATTACTGTTACTAAAACTGGAAAAACAAATGCCGGATACATTACAGCAAAACGTTACACACTCATACCGCGACATTTTTTTCTCGAATTTATCGAACTTCAAAGAACGGATACGCGGTCGTCTGTATTATGTCATCGTCGGGTATCGGCCGCTCGTAACTTAATAACGATTAATTTATTCAGCGAATGAACGGGCGTTCTTTATTACCCGAGGGTAAGTCGCCCTGCCCAGCAACACAAGACACGGAAGCTCCTACACCATCCGTCATCCAGCAACCTCAGTTCAACCGAAATCGATATCAGCAAACCCTCCTGTCCCGGATCTGGCACGGCTACGACCCAATATGGTTCGTCGATCTTTACGGTAGGGAATTTCACGGTGAGGCTTGCTTCGTTACGGGAACGAGCCATCGGAGATCCGACAATTCGTGTTTCGATCGTCGACGGTATTAGGCAGAACATTGTACGCGCCAATGATTGTACATATCATGGGCGATGCTTGTCAATTACACAAAACGGTTAACATATTACTTGATACGGATAATAATCGTTTTTAACATTTACATTCTATTTATTGCACGTGAATTAGCGTTTAAAATATAAAACGAAGTATCTAATATAATTTATAGATTGGCGTTGAAAGTTTCGGCGGGCCAGTAAAAAAATCTGTAATTTTTTAAAGTGTACCCCATTGTCAATGTTGTGAAAAAATGAAAGTTCATTGAATCGATAACCCTTTTAATACATTAAAGATCGTTCAAATTCTCTGTCAACAAAAATGCAAAATGCGATCAAAATTCGGTGAAAAAAATACGTCTTCCTTGCTTCCACATTTCACTAGACACCATCTATTGTTATTTACACCAGTTACACGGTTACCAGATATCAAAATCCCACCGACTGAAAGTCCATCTTTTGGGTGTCCTCTCCTCCCGGGAGTAACGACTACCACTTCAGTATCGTTTCATGTGATAGAAAGTCAACCCAAAACTTTCACACCGTCGCATTTCAACGCTCTACGCGCGTGTAACAGGATTTCCCGTTATCACGCCATCAGGATTAGAACACGGAGCACGAAAAATCTTATCGATCATCAGCTTAGCATCGCGGCGTCCCGTATCACGGTGGAAGTCAAGTACGGCGCAGTGCCGGCGGACAGAGTAGTAGAGTGACCGGGACGTTGGGGACGTTGTGGGGTGGGTGCTTCGGCTATATAGTCACGGCTGTAACCCACGGAACATAATCGTGCCGGAGCTCTTGTGCGTGGTGCGATGCTCAGCGGCCCGTAGCCAGGAGCGGTCGGCGGCAATTAGTAGCGGCCCGCCAAGGGAGCTCCAGCTTCAGCCTTTTTCCTCAACCCATCGACGCCCATCCCTCTTCTTCCTTCCGCTCGAGCCCCGCTACCCATGTTCAGCCTACGAGACTTCAAGCGTCGCCGCATCTTTCTTTCTCCGCCGCCATTCCACCGTCCGTCTCCTCTCTCCACCACTTCTATCTGTCCCTTCTTTTCCAACCTCCTTGGATCCGCAGTTTGCCCTCCTTGTCTGACCTCTTTGTCTATCCTCCTCGTCTCTCAACACTGTTCCTTCTCGCGCGCGCGCTCGTTTATTGCCTCTGTATCGGGCGTTTCGCTTGCTCGCGTGCACGATCGGTTTGCATGCGGAGAGCGCCGCATGGAGATCGGGAGGATGAAGCAGAATGAAGAGGGACGAAGAGAGAGGACAGTTGCACTCGGGAGGACGGAGAGCCAACGGGCGAAAGAACGAGGCCGCGACGCGGTAGAAAGAGAAACCGGAGACCGAAGTAGTGACATAAAAAGAGGCGTACAGAATGAAAAGAGTAAAAAGAGCGACCGTGGGTCGAACGGCGCGAGCGAGTGGGAGAGAGATAGAGATGAATTGAAGGGTTGAAAAGGAGACGAGGAGAAGGATAAAACGGAGGCACAAAGAGAGAAAGATGGGACTCGCGCGGAAGAAAGAAAAGTGGGGAAAGTGTGTATGTGTATGTGTGTGTATATGCGTGAGAGAGAAAGAGACAGGAACAGTGAGGGGCAGAGTAGAAGCCGCAGGCTTTTTGTCCCGCCACCGCCGCTGCCACCCGACAAAAATAGATCCTGTATCCCCTGTTGGTCTGTGGCGGGGCACCGCCAGTAGAAGCGTTCTCTCGGTATCTCGGGCTTCAACATCGCCAACGGGTTCTGCGTCTTTCTCCTCTGTCACGGGTCTCGTTCTCGCGCCTAGACCTCTTGTGCCGCCTCTTGCCTCTTCCTCGTTCCTCAACCGCCCACCGTCGCTGTTCTTCCTCTTCCTCTTTGAGCGGAGGCGAGCGCGCGAGGTTGTTAGGGGGTGCCCGAGATGAGGCCGATAGAACACGCCTTGATGATCCCTATCTGCCAAGCGCCCGGGTGCCTGGTGACGTGGGCGTAGGCACGGAGGTGCCTACACGCAAGTCGCAAGGGTGTAGACCTTCCCTCCTCTCTCCTCTTCTGTCATCTTCTATCCTCTTTCATCCCCCCATAATGCGTCTTACTCCCCCCACGGGTTCTAGTCCCCTCGCTCTCGACTCTCCTTCGATATACCTATCCGATAACCCCGGGCGGCTCGGCAAATCGCGATACGTATCGACCCCTTTCTACGACCGTACGAACCCCTTCCTTACAAATAGGTTCTCCTGACTCCTTCCACCGGCGGAGGCAATCTCGTCCCGAGAGTCCCGTGACGCTTCTCTGCCGAAGTCCCAAAGCCAGACGTATGCCGCGATTTTCATGGGAGGCTCATAGCCTCGAACGCTCGCTGATTAACGCGATTAATTACTCTCTCTTCGCAGCGTGGGATTGCCTGTTGGTGCGGTTGGTTAAGCCGTGCCGATCGCGTGAGTGAAACGCCATATCGTTAGCGCGCGCGCGGGCACCCGCGGCAAAGAAAAAAGCGTGCGCGAAGGAGAATTCGATAACGCCAGCCGACGGGATCGTAATTAAGCCGTAATTGAATTATAATGGTCGAGATCAGTTAGAAGGATTATGCGCCGCCGATAGAGATGAACGCGGTTAGTTTACGATTAGCCGACGACACGACGGCGGGTCGTAGTTCCTGGTCGAAGGGCTAATTATCGGGAGGGATTAATAATTGGCGACATTTGTTCCTTAATAACCGCCGTAGTATTATCCCTTCGGTACATAATTCTCGAGTGTTATGCACTCACGTGTCTCCCTCCGAGGGATTGCTGGCTAGAAATTATCGATACCCCAGACGCCACGTCTTAGTCCGGACAGTATTAGACGATTTTCGAAGCGTACATTTTCTCGCACGTTTAATTACAGCTTGGGTTCGACGAACTATCTGGCACAAATTTTCTCCGTTTCTTGAGACGGCGAATGCACCAAATTTACGATTAACCGACGACATGACGCCGGCTCGTACGTTCTGATTCGAGTAATAATTAAAGGGAGGCATTAATAATTTGCGACATTCATTCCTTCATAACCGCCATACTATGATTCTATCAGCGCAAGCACGCACCGGGTGTACATCTCGTATATTTCGCTCTGACGCGTAATCCTCGAGTCTTGAACGTGCCCGTACTCGACGGATCGGTGTCTGAAAAGAATCGATACGCCAGACTTCTTGTCTCGGTCGATGTACCATTATACGATTTTCGAAGCCCGCATTTTCTCGTGCCTTTAATTAAAACACGTTTAGGTTCGATCAACTATCCGGAACACATTTTCCTCGTTTCCCGGGACGACGATCGCGCCATGATTGCGTGAAGTTTGCGGGAGGGACGGAGAACACGAGATTGAGCGACAGAGGTAGACGTCGTGGGGAGAATGGGTCGGGAGAAGAAGGAGGGAGAGAGAGAGTGTGGAACAAGGAGAGGGAGACCGCCTCAAGTGAAACTCCTCGCGCCCGGTATCCGGTATCCGCCGCCAATTAGCCACACCTCTCTCGCCACTTCGACGTTCTTCTTGCTTTCTTTGTTATCTGCTACTACCACAAACGTTACGTAGGAAGGATCACGTTGTTAATTTACAACTCGGCTACCGAAGGATCGGCCCGAGGAAGAGGCTACTCGTTCGGCGCGTGTTTCTGCCCCGTCAGGAATGTCGATCGGCGAAGGGAAGAGATTTGCTTAGCAGCAACAGCCTTACAGTTCCCAGTAATTTCGCCTCTTTCCGAATCGGTCAGTGCATTCGTTGAGCAATGCCCGCAGCGAGCGTGGCCCAAAGTAATTCGAAGGACTCTTCGTGACGTTACCCAATAGTACGAATGTCCGAGTCTCGTTTTTGCACGATACATCGAGAGATATGGGGGGTAATATATTGCGTGCAGGCGTATTGGCATGCTGCCGAATTCCTGCTGGCTTCCGCGAAAAAAGAGACTGCATTGAAAGCAAGATTCCTTTCCCCCGGAATTCTGACGAATTTGTCATAGCTGCGCACTGGATGCAATTTGTAATTGAAGCTGGAGAGAGAGTACGATTATTGATGTTCCAGCGTAGTGTCTCTGTGCACGGGCGCTCGACTCCGATCCAACGGCCACACCTGCAGGGCTTATAATTAGTTGGCGCGTATAGACGCATCGTTGATAGCGAATATATCTAATATCGGACCAGTAGGCAGTGTAATATGTGTCGTATCGGGGCGTATAAATCGCGGGCACGTTCTCGTATTTTACCGAAGTATCGCGTATCTAATCCACTTTCAGCAGAAACGATAGCGGCCGTTTGAGGCGACGTTATCCCCTTCGGTGAGAACGTCTTCCGAGCGGCCTACAGCCGATACCGTTATTATCCATGACCGCGCTACTGCATAAAGGTGGATGAGAGAGGCATTTCGGGAGAGTGAGATCTCGGATTAACTGTAACCGTACGTCGTGGGAGCCATCCACCGTCGGCCGTGAATTCTCGACGCTAATGCCCGCGGTCCACGAGCTCATCCGAAAGAAATACATTCTCAGCCTTGTACCTATCGTATGCGAAATCCACGAAGAACGAGAAATCTGCAAAAGACGAACGAAAATATTTGCACTTCCCCGACTCGACCCTTCCGCCCCTTAAAATTAGCGTGTCTTGAATTTCATTGCGTTGATCCAGTTTGTTCGTCAGGACCGAGGGAGAAGCGTAAAAATTCGCAATTCCGATCGCCCGTGATAATTGTCGTACGCGGGAAACAGGTGCGCCGGACGATATCGATCGAATGCATTGCCCCGTATTCCGCTTCTGCCGTTCAACGCGAAATGATCATTCCGCGGAAGAAAATTCTTCGCTACTATCTTCCCACGCGCATTAAATTCCATCGTTATTCGACGAATTTCCGTGACTCTTGCGCGGACGGTTAGCAAGAGTAAAAATAAAAATAAAATTCACCGTGCCATCGGTGTGCGACGAAGTTATTCTGCCAGGCTTTCAAATATGCGATGGAGAGAGAGATACAGGTGGATAAAAAGGGTGGTGCACAGTGATCCCTTACACATGGCCGAGCTCTATCTGGAATTATCGCTCTCGACAACGATATCGATTGTTCCGTCAGATAGCGTGGCGTGAGTCCGCACTTCGTCGTTCCTCGTTTCATCGGTTCTTTTTTTCGGTAGCGTGGGACTGTTGGAAAGGGCACGAACTAGGTGACGAAAGGATGGGTGGGCCGGGCGAGGAACGGGGAAGGGCAGGAAGGAAGGCTTTTTCGCAAAGCCGCGGAATCATCGATTTCCAACGAGAGTTCCGCGATATTTCGAGGCGCCACGGGATGAGGCCGGCGCAGCGGGCCGGACATTTAAATCTAGAAACCGGCGGGCACACTCGGCTGCGGGGTAATTGGAGGGTCGCGGAAATTTGTTGCTCCGCCAGCGTGGTGTGAGGGTGGGCGCGGCTGGGGACGCTGAAATACGAGTGACGCTTAAACGTCAGGCAGGCAAGCGGGCGGGAAGAAGGGGAGAAGGACAGGCGGGAAGAAAAAGACTGGCGACTGAGAGCGGATAAACGAGAAAGAGGGAGGGACAGAGAGAGAGAGAGAGAGAATGAGAGAAAAGCGGATAATCGAGCACACCGCAAATCTACACACTGAAATGCGAGTTAGCGACAGACGGAGAGAGTGAGTTAAGAGCGAAACAAAAGGAAAGTGAGAAAATGCTCCCAAAAACGTGGGGAACAGAGGAGGACGTGCGAAGGAGCGAGAGTGAAGTAGAAGGAAAGAGACACGGAAAGACGAAATGTACCGTGTTAGTCGGTTTGCTGGAAAGAGAGTAAAACTCCGAAACGGCGCGGTAGTTGGAAAGGAGGAAAAAGGAGAGCGACCAGATAGAAACAGGGAGGACGGAGATGGCGAAACGTAATGGGCCGTAGGTGCAAGGTTTGCGTGTAATTGGATTCATCCCCTTCGCTACATGTTCATCTCCGCCCCGCGACTTGCTCCTTTAGCTTCCCTTTTCCACTTCTTGCCTTCTGTCTTTACCTTCGACCTTCGCTCTATCTCTCTCTATCTCAATCCGCGTACTCCGACATCCTGCAAGCCTTTTGCTGGCCTTGCGGCGCAAATCAGCCCTTACCAACACCCGTGTTGTGTCCACCTCAACCGAATTAACCCCACGCAATCACGAGACAGACGACACCGGTCCGATGAAAAAGAGCAGAGTCTGAACCCTGGAACGTAACGTCGAAGTGAGATGGTAAGGAACGACTAGCGACGGGAAGGGGTCCGCGAGAGGGAAGGGGACGAAAGCGGGAAGGGTAGAGAGCGAGGTGGAAACGGCTGGTTTGCGCCTCCGCTCTTATCTTCCTAACTTTTCCGTACCTACCCGCTGACGTCAGTGCTCGTCCTCTCCACCCTCTCTCACCCTTCTACTCTCCCCGCGCACTCACCCTTCGTCTCAACCTCCCACTTTCGTTCCGCCGAACTCTCTGCCGCCTCCGCCTTCCAGTAAACTCCCTTCTCGGTAGTACTCTTCCTCCTTCTCACTGTTCGCCTCGTCCCTGTTTCACTCCCGTCGCGACTAGCCCCCGGCCCTCGACCGTCCACCCCTAACGTGCGAAATTTCAAACTTCCACCGCGGATCGTAAAACTTGCCGGCGACCGCGGCGACTGAACGAGCGCGACAACGAGCCCCCAATGTGTGTACGTACGCTCGTATTCGCGCACGGATGTATAATAAAAGGTTGGGGCGGGAGAGGCAGGATTCGGAGAGGGACGGAGACTTGCCTCGAATTGCTCGCACCACGCTTGGCTAATGTGCGTTCGATCGTGAATTCGCAGCGCCCTCGATCGATCTTTCGCAGGTGCGCAGAATCGAAAGGAGTCGCGGAAGTGCTCGGAATATATATCGGGCATGACATATTTTTCCATCTGATCGTTTTCGTTTACCGAATGATTAATGGCCCTGGCGCTCGCTCGAATATCGGCAAATACAGAGGACCGGATTAATCGTGCGTATCGGCGGTCATCCTTAATTTTTCTGATCACCGCGGACGCTCCGTTAAGAGGACTTGAATTTAATCGCTCTTTCCCATCGGTTGTTGATACTCCAAACACCGATATTCCGCGGACTATATCAATACGGTTGAGTGCGGAAGTGATAAATACGGCAATTAATATATATAGTGATTAACTGCGGGAGATAGACATAGCGCGGATTATACCGCACGACCGAAATGAAGTAGGTAATCATGATATATCAGCGAACTCGTACTCAACTCACACTTCCCCCGTTAATTGACCTGTAATCACTTCCACTTAATATAACCCATCGCGTCGCATTATCGACCATCACCGAGAAAAAATCATCTTCCCCGGAGTGTTCGGTACCTCCCCACAGCTTCGCTCCGAAAAAATCGTTTTACAAAGCGAACGTGTTAAGGAGGCGGCGAACACACGATTGCCTGATTCCCATAAATTTAATCACGACCAGTAGCCGGGGCGTCGATCGGATTGTGGACGTTGCCCGACGGAGCGTGACTATTACTTCTCTCCGCCGAAATGCGAAGGTGGAACGACGGGCAAGCGGGCGGGCGATCGTGCGAGAACACTTTTCGAACGATCGATTCGTGTCGCCTCTCTCTCTTTCTCTCTCGTTCTCTCTGTGGAGGCCGCAACGGGTGCCGCCAGCGGCGCTGCAACATGCACACGGCCCTCCGGGGTCACCCGGTATAAACGTCGCCGCTTGCGGGATCGTGGCTTCGGGCGTTTAGCAGCCCGCAATCGGCCGGCCGGCTGGTGCGTTGATACTCCGAACGGCGGTACTGGCGGCGGCGGTGGCGGCGGCGGTGGCGGCGATACAGACCCAGCCGGAGAGGAAGAGAGAGAAACAGAGAGAGCCGCGGAGCCAGGCGACGGAATCGAGCGAGACGCGGATAGCCGTCGAGAGTGGGAACGATAAAGTGAGAAACGGAGAACGCTCGAACGAGAGAGGGAATGATAAAGCGAGAAAGGGAGAGACTATTTACGCGGCGCATGTGATGCCGAGGGCGAGAGTGGGACGGGAATAGAATGGGTGTGCGAGGGAGGGCACCAAACGAGGGGGTTGAGTGTTAGACGGAGACAGATAGGTCGGAGGGTACGTGCGTGCGCCTAAGCGTATACGCCTATGGCGTGTGTTAGAAAGGGAGAGGAGAGAGTGTAAGAGACGAGCGAGGGGTGAGAGAAGCGGAGAGTTGAGAGCTTGGCCCGGCCCGGCCAGGCAACCTGGCTTTGCTTGGCTCGTCCCGGCCTCGTGCTCGACCCTGCTTGGCCTCCTCCTCTCGTACGCCTCGTCCTCTCTTCCACTCTTCATCTCGCTCTTCCTCGCTCTCTACTCGCTCCGGTTTAGCTCTCTCCCTCGTTCTCCCTCATTCTCCCCCGTGCGCTTCGTCCTTTTCGCTGACTCTCTCGCTCTCTTACCAGCCGAACGCAAACGTCTGGTTAATGAGGCGCACGCACACACACTTGCGCGCACGCGCAACGTACGAGCCCCCTCGGTGCCGACGCCCTCCTCCTCTTCCCTCAAACCCCGCTCGCACTCTCGTACTCCTCTACCATTGCCGTCGCCGCCGCCGCCTCCGCCTCCACCTCTGCCGCCTCTTCCTTCTTTCCTCTGCGCCGGCCTCGAACACAATGCGCCACGCCGCGCTCTACCTAGGCGTCACGGTAGTGACATACTCCCACACGCACATTTCTTCGATATCTCTATGAGCGTACGAGCGCGCCTCGTGTGCTGAACCGGAAAACAGACCGATATCGTTACGTCGCTAATTTGCCGTTTTTACCGTCCAAGAAGTTCCTTCGTCGAAAGTGTGACCGCGTCTGTTGACGTCGGCGTCATCGGGAGGAAACGTTGTTTTTCATGTTCCTTTGAGGTAACACGGATTCGCGGATGCGGCAACTCCTAGCTGGGACATAATAGAAAACACGGACTACGCGTTGACTTAGTGTTTAAGCGGTTCCCATATATGTCTAAGCAGCGGTGGTAGTAGCCGCGACAAGAATGCATTGCATACGATGACCAGGATGATGATGCCGGTGGAGGTACCCTCCGGGTAGCAGCTGCCTCTATCCACGGAGAAAGCCGTCCGATACCGAACCCGATCTTAATTGGATGCGCCGTAGAGTCATAGAGCGGCACTACTTAGACGGGCCCTTGCCTGCACGTGCCTTTCAGACAACTTCATCGATCACGGCCCACACGTTTCTCATAAAGTGGACGCGGCTCGGAATCGTCAAATAGTTTGCTGATAGTTTATGAGAGGTCCAAACGATTTAACGGCGAACGCACGGGGGAATTAATAGAATATGAAAGAGGATAGCTGATATACGATTAAGTTATTCTCAGACTATTTTGGGAATAAACGTCACCCGGCGATATTGATAGCGGGCAGAGATTTGGAGTGATGCCATTGGCAATATTAATACCTGTCGTGCCCTCAACATTATCCTCACGAAACGTCGTGATGGCTGCTTTCATCGCTCCGGAACAATCTCTTTATAGGAATGTCTTTTTTACTTTCGTTATTGTCACCGGGAGAGACAATGAGGGGCCGTAGAACGTTTCCGCGTTAACGATCTTCATTATGACTTTCGTACATCGCCGCCGGTCTTGAATAACAATGAGGCTATCGCGTCTTTCCAAGATCGTGAAATTACTAAAATGGTAATGGTAACTATGGCAAACAATGATAGTACAAGTGCGATATTTCGCGGCAGGCGTGCGACGTACGTCTCAACTGAAATATATCGCCGACAGCTGACTGCAAAACAATCACAAAAAATGAGTATAATCCTTCCGATCTATTACGTTTATTCTGTTTAGATGCTGATTGAGCTGAAAAAGTTTCGAACAATCCTCTGCAGATGCTCATTGACACGTTTTACCGCCTACGCACATACCGGCGCAGGTAAATGGTTAACGCGTGCGGCGGAACATTGTTCCGAATGTAAGCGCGACTTTTGGATAGTTCTGCTGGGTTTCCCCGGAGCGGGCGCGGTAAGAGATTAATTCTGCCGACGCGCCCATCTTCCCATTTTCCAGCGCGACCGCCGACATCCCCTTCTCCGGCGTCTATCCTCTTCCACCGCCTCGTCCTCCACCGTATCCTCGTTCCACGACGATGCTCGCTCTCTCATTCTGACCGTCGTCATCGAAATACCGCCGAGAATGCGGTAATTGTGGTCTAGGCATTTTCCTCGGCGAAAAAAAGACCAACGAGAAGTGGAATCCTTGTTCATTACGGTCGTGTTGATCTTGCCTCTCTCTCTCCCTTCCTCTTTTTCTCTCTTCGCGGATCCGCTAGTCCGGGAGAAAGACTAAGTAAGCAACGGTTTCACTCTTCGCTGACGCGGGAAGTTATCCTCTATACTCGCCAACGTTCGCATTTGTAGAGTGCCATTCCCGGTGTGTGATGCAGTCACTCACCGGCTCGCACCGTTTTCTTCCTCTGCTTATCCATTTTCCCTTTCGCTATATCGATTCCCGTTCTCGTGCAGCGCCGTGATCTACCCCCGCCCCCCGCCACGTTCTCCATTCTTCTTGCAATCCACGTTCTCTTGTTTCGCGTGTCTACTCTTCCGCTTTTTTCATGTTTTTCCTATCACCCCCGGCACATGGCATTCTTCCCCTTTCGTTTGTTCTGATCCCATCATGCAAATACGTACTTCGCGACGCCTGTCCTAAGTGCCATTCCGCTGACTGTCTGCGCTAGTCAACGTGCCGTCGATATATCGATGTCCACGGTCATGCTCACCGTTCCAGACGCCTATCCTTTCCAGTGCCATTGCACACGGAAGCTGCTCCGCTACTTCACGGTAGCGCAAAATGTCAGAACGCATTCTCCTCCCTCTCACCGTGCGCTCGTCCGCGTTTAATTATCCGAACGAAGACTGCAAATGTCAGTTATCGCGCGTCCCTTCCGAGTTCCCATGTTTCTATTTTTTGCACAATTTTGCAATTTTGGTTTCCACCGTCGCCGTGGCGAGTATTCTTTTACGTTCGAATACTTTTCGCCGCTTTGTCGGGCTCTATCCCGCGATCGTGCTGCTTCCTTTCTCTCGAGGCTTTTCCTGGAGTGAGCCTCACGTTTGCCCGACGAACTGTCGATGGGAAGCGAGGACTGGCTCAGTGCGAGAAGAAATAAACAGAGTGATCTGGCTAGAGTGAAGGATGTAGGGTGGGATCGAAGAGACTGAGTGAACGAGACAAACAGGCAAGGTGGGAAGGAAGTGGCGAGACGAAATTACGAAAAGCGAGACGGAGACAGGTGGAAGGAAAGAGGAAGAGAACAAGGTGCGACACGGAACAGCACGGATGAACGAGTGGACGGATAGCGCGTGCAACCTTTAAAGAAGAGACACGCGTACCGCGGCCACGCCTTTTAGATCTTCCCAGCTGTTTCCATCAACTTTTCAACCCATGCGCGTATGTCTCCTTTCCTCTATCTCTCCGTCTCTGTGCATTTCACGGTGAGAGCGGAACTCGACTTCTATCACGGCGCTCGGTGCGCGTCGGGACGAATCTCTCTCTTTCTGTCAGCCGGTATTCATGGCCTAACGGGTCGTCCCGAGGTACTGTCGGCAGGCGCGGTAATCGACATCGAAGGCGCGCGATAAAGATCTTATCGACCTCCGTACCAAAATGCACGCCGCGCAGAAGGAGACGTTCTTACACGTGGCGCATTCGATACCTCGATAATTATAGTTCGTCGTCGTCTATTGGATCGACCGTCGTAATACGCGATACGGTTATCCGGCCCAGATCATACGCCGCCGTAAATGGGAAGAAAATCGTTCGCCGTTTAACGGGCATCGAGCTGCGGCGGATCAGAGACAGAGTAGGATGGCCTGCTAAAGAGCGGCGGAAAGTGGGAGGATTGCGGGAACAGTACCAAATTCGAATCGACGAGATTCAATGCGTGACACTATAACGCAAACAGAAATCCGACACGCCTGGGACATTCGGTGTGTAAGTGGGGCTCCATGAAAGGACAGAGATAGAGCGACGAGAGGGCATGCGAGCAAATGATGAAGAGAGAGAGATAGAGAAAGAAAGAAAGAGAGCAGGCAGGGATGCAGGGGTGGAAAGAGGGGTAGCTAACGTGGCAGACGTGGCGAATAGCGGGGCTTATACCGTTCGTGTTGACTGTGGATCGTGCTCTCTACCCCTGTGTCGCCCCTGGCTTCCAGTGTCACGGTACGAGGGTGGTAATACGAGCTCGTTCCACAATGGAAGCCTTTTTTCCTAACCAGGGAGATACGCAAACGGAGATGCGGACAGAGATAGATTGACGGGGGGGGGGGGGGGGGGGGGGGGGGGGGTAAATCGGACCCAGGCAAGAAGGGACGTGAGATCGTGGACAGAGACCATGGGTAACAGAAGTTGATCATTTCTATGCGCACGAAATACGGCACGGGTGTTGCCCGGCGATTGGGGTTAAATAGTGGTGCGGACGGTTAAGCCTTGATTTGCGCGGCTACGCCATTGATGTGACGACAGATAATTTTAACGTGCCTGTTGAACGACCGTTTCCTCGCGCCGAAACGTCACGCGGCATTCTGGGAAACTTGATTCTAATCTGATCATCGATAATTCAGGTTTCTAATGGAAATTGACGAAGAAATCGTCTGCGCGCGAATGGGCGCAATCACGGTGATACCAATGATTGACATTGCGAAGAATTATTTAATGTTGCCTCCGTGGTATAATCGCGCGGCTAGGTGCAAAGCGTACCTCGTCTTCGATCGTTATGGAGAACGGGCTTCATTGAAACTTGCGTGAGAGCTGACGGGAGAACGGGCCACATTTAAACTCGTCAGGGGCCCGGCGTGCTACGCGGCTCTTCGTGATCGGCTGTTATCGTAAACCTCCAATCCTAATACTTCCGCCAAGTAAGAAACTATGCCTCCTGTATTCTCTCCTTGCCAACTGTTTCTGGTACCGTTCCAAGATTGCGCGCAGAGCTCTTTGCCAGAGCCGGACTCAGAGTTTGCGACCCTCCCTTTGCTACCGGTCGACCTCTCACGGTCCTTCTCTTCATATCGTGCAAACCGTGGTTATCCTGTTTCTGCGTCCTTGCATCTGCTTCGACCCGCGACTTCTTTTTTCAACTCTCTCCGACGCGATTCAATTGAGTCGCGTCCGTCGCGCGCATTCTCTTCTTTTTCAGACTCACTCTCTCGCACCCGTGGCTTCAAAACTTGTTTTATAAAATCCGCGCCCTGCTTAGTCCTGGTCTCTGTTCTTCAACGCTTGCGAGACCTTCCTCTGTCGAGATCATACCGGCGCATTAATCGGCGGCTTTGATTTATCCATCTAGCCGCTGCTGAATGTCATACTACTGGCATGTGCGGTACACCATGCATACGGACGAGAATTGATGGGCAAGTGGACATGCCATCGAATATGGCTCGGTGCGGTAAATTCAGCATGCCGGGTGGTCGCTGAATTACCGTTTGAAAATATTGGCCCAAAAGTTTCTTCGCGCCGATTCCGATAGAAGCGGAATTTATCGACTCCTAGTGTGACGTTTTTATCTTCCGTTATGGTATAATCTTGCGAATTACAGTAGTGGCCTGACAAACACGGCAGAGTTCACGGTTAGCCGGTGATCACATTGAAGTGCTGAAGAAAGAAGCGGAAAGGTTAACTTGTTTCGTTAGCCGACCGCTGTGGCGTCTGACAGAGTACGGAACGTTTCTCCTGTCTAGCGGCCGACTAATGCGTGCCCGTACCGGTCAGACGTACTAAGCGTGCACTACTGTATCCCGTTGAATAGGCACCAGCTTATATGCACTTCACTTTCTATACATCGTCGTACGACGACGCACCGTATCTGCACAATGCGATAGAGCGTTCGCTTTAGAATCTCTACACGACGTTTTCATCGCTCAGCTCTCCGCCTCCTGCGCTCCCTTGTTATAACGCGCCAATGCACGGTTACGCGTGAAAACTGCACAGATGTTCCGGATTTACAATACTCATGCTCATAATAAAGTTAGGGCGTAGGACGCCGACATCATCGACGAAGGCCAAAACATAAGAACGTCCCATAACGATTCGCCTGTAATCTCTGCGTGGCACGGTACAACAATCGTCCCGACCATAACTTTCCCTTTCTCGATCAATTCTACACGGCACACCGTTCTTTATCGTTCGACCGATTTCATTATCGCGCCGGCTCCGTTCGCGATCGTTAACTCAACGGAGTTACGGACTCTCTAACTCACGAGTTTCTCCGGCCATCCACCACCGCGACTGCACTTCTGGCAATTTGAAATCTTTCCTAACCGGCCCGACATTCCACTCGCCGATCACTTCACGCCCGTCGATCATCGGTCAGCGTGACGGGAAAATGGTCGCATTATCCGTCCTTACCCTCTTACCCTGG
This sequence comes from Cryptocheilus praepositus, assembly GCA_033815515.1. Lineage (NCBI taxonomy): Eukaryota > Metazoa > Arthropoda > Insecta > Hymenoptera > Pompilidae > Cryptocheilus > Cryptocheilus praepositus. Next base: position 9,280,971 of record JAWWQZ010000315.1, read on the forward strand.
CGTCACACAAAATCTTTCCACCGGCGCGTTCCATTCCTTTTTCCCTCCTACAACATGGCTCCAAACCGATTCAGCTACCGTCTTTTTTCCATCCTCTTTCAGCGTTCTAACTCAGTCGGGACCGTGTCTCTCCGACGCGTACTTTTTAGTGCTGATCTTTACGGGACAGCCAGCCTGCATACCCTTTTTCTCCTCCTCTCCTTCTCGCTCTCTTCGGTCCCTCTTCACACGGCGCTCGTTCCCTCGCACTCACACTCGCCTCTCCTTTCCTTCATATCTCTCTCTCCGTCTTGCTCGCTCGCGCGCGCGCCTGGTTTAATGCGCGCGGCGGCGGTAAGCCGGCTGGCAGCTGCCTTCCGTGCAACCAACAAGGCTGGCGGGCTGGTCTGGCCCGTTCCATGGCTCTCCATGCGTGGAATCTCCAGAGATTCCTCCCCCGTCCTCACTACCTCCGTCGCACACAACCATCGTTGTTGCCGCTACACCACTTCTACCACACCACTAAGGCCATCAAGCGTATCCCGACTCCGCTCTTCGTCGAACTCGCTTTCGTACCTTCGACTCTCTCGCACTTGTACTCTTTCCTCGTCTTTTTCATCCCCCTGCGCCTCGCCTGTTCCTCTCGTGGCTTCCAGTCTGACGCAGACGCCTGTCTCCCTCTTTCCTATTGGTCGAGCGAGTTTTCTCTCTTTTTCCCTCCTTTGTACTCTGTGGATCGTCTCCGTCTGTCTCTCTCTCACTCTTTCCTCTCTATCTGTCTGTCTGTCCTCCTTTCTCGCTCTCGCGTGCTCTCTGTTTCCTTCGCTGTAGGCGGTCGGGCACAAGAAAAGGAGACGGTCGGAGGTTGAGGAGAGACAGAAAGAGAAAGAACATCGAAGAGGAGTAGAGAGACGAGCATGGTAGGGGGTTGGGGGAGGATGAGGGTGTTAGAAGGTGCCGAAGTTTTGTCAGCTCGCGCACCCGGCGTAGTCGCGGACGTTGAAGGCAAAAGTACTGGCCGGATCTCGTCCCGCTTCGGGCTTAGGGGTCCCGTTCGAAGCTGAAGTAGAGGGAGAACTTGGAAGGCTTCGAATCAGATATGAATCTTTGTACCGGGAGGGCGGCCTCCGCTATTTGTCTCTCTCTTGCTACGTCTATAGCCGATTCTGAGAGCTCTCCTTCTCTGTGCGTCTCCACCACCCTGTCTAACGGCAGGGGGCCATCCCGGGGCCAAAAGACGACAACGAGTTTGGGCGTAATAATTTATTCGTTTTCGGTCCCGTCGCCAGCTCTTTTTGACAGCGGACCTCTTCGTGTATATGCGTCGTTGTTGGTCTGTTTGTTAACGACAGAATTTGTTACTCGTGCCCTGCCGTCTTCTACGCAGGCAATTATTTTGCGTCTTTCTTCCTGCGGGCGCTCTTCCTAGTCGATCATGTTTCCGTTTTCAATCTCGGTTTTTCATGTCCTATTGTATGTTTCGAGTAATGTTGATGCCGATTCCAAACGTCTTTAAACAGTCGTAAAAAGTAGGGTCGTTGGAATGGTTGCGGTGGCTGGCGATGATCCGATATTCCGCGCATAGAAATTCCTGGAATAAAAGTTGAGAAGCCCTGGGAATAACGAATGCGTGGAACTGTCGCACGTTCGACCCGTCGCTATCCATTATTCCGCACCTCGAGGCCCCTCTCGCTTTGCCCCGGCTTTGCCCACACCCCATGGCGGCGAGCGCCTTTTTTCGCAAATTACAATTCCAATTACAATTACAAATCACGCGCGCAGTCACGGCCGGGTACGGGCTTTCTAGCCTGGTCACGCTGAGCGGCGTAATCCCTCGGAGAGACTCGAAAGCAGAGAATCCAGACTGGGGAATGTGGAATCGGTTCCACGTTCTAAAACTTCCGAGAAGCGAAGGTGAGAGATTCCGGGGTCGACAATAGTTATCAGACCGCGCCGGGAATACGCAGCGCGCGCGCTATCTCGATATCGATACCGATGGCCTGTGAGCACGAGAGGGAGGAGAGCGAATCGCTAAAGGGGAGAGCCAGCCGAAAGAGAGAGAACTACCAGCAGCGACCGCGACGGAAGAAGAACGAAAGTAGGAAACAGATGGGGAAAGAGACAAAGAGTCGGTGCAATAGAGAACGAAAGATAGACTGTTGTGCGGAGAAACGTCGCGGGGGCGGGTTCTCGGAACGATCGACTGGGATCAGTCGGACGTTCCGGTTTTCCGGGTTTGCCGTTGCAGCATGCCGGACGTGGCTTTTCGGATGATTGGCTGCCCCGCGTGGCCAGCACGATCGGTTTCCGGTCACGGGCCGTCGGATTCCAGGTCGGCGCGTTGGTGTTAGTGGGTACTGGTAGTCGGTCGCCCCCTTATCGATTCGCGCTCCCCGTCGTTAGCGATCCACCCCGGCACCGGAGAGAAGCACTTTGATGGCGCGGGACGAGTAGCTTTACGAGTGTGTACGCTTCGAGGGGGTCCGAGCGATGAAAGTTCTCGTTCTCGCACGGAGGCTGAAAGAAGAACGTGCAGGAAAGAAAGGGAGCGGAAGAAGGCGGGCGGTAGGAGAAAAAAGGCGAAAGTTAAGCGTCGTAGTCGCAGACGTCGCACCCTCTCCCCCTCCCGTACCCCTCGTTCATCCCCGTCACCCTGCCATTCAGACGCCCTACACTCCACCGCCCCCTGCCCGCGTCACGGTGCGCGAGGGTTGATAAGCGGCGTGAAGTGATGACGGAAAATGTCGGCGCGGTCGGTCCGCTCCCTCGATAAAGGAAATCGACTCACGGCCCGTGAACGATCTTCAAGGATACTGAAGAGAGATATTAAAGCGACCAGCCGCGCGGTCAGAGACGGCGGGAAGGGTGGCGGAAGAAGGCCTTGTAAGCGAATTAGAGGCGGCGGAGAAGGATGAGAGAGAGATGCCTTCGCGGATCGATCGTAATCTCTCGAGAGACGGCTTGAATACTTGGCCCGTCGAAGGATGAGGAAGAGCGTGTCGGCGGTAATGTAGGAAAGTAAGATTGCGCGCGGCTGCGAGTCGGAGACGGAGAGAGAGGGAGGGAGAGAGAATGGAGCCCAAGCGCTGAAGTTAATTGAGGGGGGTGGCGAGGATCGGTAAATCTCGCTGGAAGACTGGTCGATCATCCGCGCTGGATGTCAGGAAAATTTTCAATCAAGATCAACAAACATCAATCTAGCCGATGGGACGAGTACAAGAAGCACGGGGAGGTGAATGAGAAGGGCAGACGAATAAACCAGGACGCTAAAGAAGGATCCTATGTCTGAGGGACTCTTTGTTCCGTTCCCGAAACTCAAACATTTTTTATCCCTCTAGCTAGTATGACCTCACGATTCGGCTCTCTTTTCCTCTCGTTAACTCTCATTCGTCCGTCCCGTTCGCGCTTTCATATTCTCTCTGTCTGTCTCTTTGAACCGGTGCCTACATCTGTATCCCTCCATCCTCCTCTCTTTTCCTGCTCTTTCGCTGGTCTTCCCTCTCTATATAGACGTCCTGCTCTCTCTCCCGAACCCATTCTCTCTCTCTTTCGCTCGCTCGCTCGCTCCCTTTCGCACACACACTCTCTCCGTCAGGCGCTGCTGGCATCCCGCAGCACTCAACAGGGGCCGGTCGTTTATCTAAATGGCTACTGGGTGGCCTGCTCGCTCTGTCCCGTCCCAACAAACCAAAACTAACCCAATCACACGCCTTCGAGCTCGACGGTCAGAAGAAAGGACTCCGAAAAACAAACGTTGATAGCCGTCCCGGGATCGATAGATTGAGGTGTACGAGTTCCGGTGAAGTTCAAAGAACCGTGAGGGAGGGAGATGAAAACGGGCGAACTACGAGGAGCGCGCGGAGAACGAGTAACTAGAAACAACGAGAGCGGAAAGCACAGAAACGCGCGAGATGAAAATTCTCATCCCATCGGGATTCTCAATATTTCGGCGTGACGGCTAAGAGAGCGCGAGAGCTTGTCACCGTCGTCCCTGATCTCGCGTCGTAATCGAGGTAATCCGACCTCGTTGAGAATGTTTAACTGTCACTTCGCCGAGGCACTATACACCGTGGCCACTTTGGCGTCGTCGGGCACTTCCTTGTAGTATCGTTGCCGGTTGTGCAACTACGCCACTTTCGGAGCAACAGCAACGCCCGTGCACATAGAGAGCCACGTGCACGTACATACATACGCACGCCTGTTCTACACGTACTAATTACGTGCGGCTGATACGCACCTCGCGTACCCGCGTTTCTACTTACCTCCGTTCGAGTAAGTCAGTCGACCCATCTGCGGCTCGTGGCTGATAACGCGTAACAGTCATTACGAGTAATTCCGCGTTACGTCGAAAGTGCCTCTGTAAGAGTGCAGGCCACGGCGGCGTATAATTGCGCAGACCGCGTGATAATGCGCCTCGGGCGGTATTCGCGTTACGTGCCGGCCGGTCGACGGTCGTTTCGCCGTATCGGTGGCTCGTCTGAAATCCGAAGGCGAGCGCCGTTCGTTTCCTGTACAGTTAACTCCGTTTTCGCGTTTCTCAGCACGCCGCGCGTTACGGCAAGCGCGAGACGAATCCCGCGGCTCGATCTCCCGGCCGCGAACCTCGGCTGAATGAGAATGCATGCGGAGTATATCTAAACGTCACGTTGCCGTGCTATTGAATTCCTGTTTTTCGGGGGGAAGTCGCATGCGAAAAGCGACGTTGCTGTGCACAAAACGCTCTAAGCGGTTGATGTAGGTGAAGCGTTGCGTAAGGCGGCCTTGAAATAGGTCGCCAAGCTTTGTTAACGCGTTTTGTATTTTGAAAGAAGAAAGAATGTGTGCGATCGCGTTGGAACATGCGCGGCTGAGCTTTGATGCGCATGTTGGTCGGCGTCGCGATGTTCCAATGTGCGCGCGTTCTCGCAGCGGAATAAGTTAATCCGATCGAACGTGGCCCACCCGGTACGTGACTCCTCTCACGCCCTCCTACGCGATTCACGCGCGCCCGAGCACCGCGAAATGCCGACTCCCTCGTGAATTTTTTTAATCCGATTCGCCGGGCGCGCGTTTGCGCGCGCGAGCGGACGGTGTGTTGTTTTTTCGCGTCCTACAGCGCGGCGTGTTCGTTTAAAATGCAAACCCGCGGTCCGCGGGGTTTTAAAACACCCGTCATATCTGGATTTTGTACGCGAGACGCAAAGCTTCGAGTAACTCACGGTCTCTCTCTTTCTCACTTTTTATCACTCGCTCTCTTCCCTTCCCTCTCGCGTCCCAAACCCCGTCGCGGCCGGATTTATGACCGGCCCGCGGACGCCATCGTCGCGGGATTATTCGCTCGCGGCTCTTGACTTCCTAAAAGTGAGCAGAGAAGTTGACGCGTCGTGGCGACATGTCGATCGACGCGGGGCGTTTCCCTGCCACATGATTATTTTCATCCGTTTTTCTCATCTCTCCGCCTCTCTCTCGTTAATACCGTCAACATTAAGCCCACGTGGGAATGCGAAATAAATGAAACAAAAACTACTTTCGACGTTGCTGCCCAACCAATGTAAGCGGACATTCTTCGGTGTTGCGCATTAAAATATTTTACTTTTAATCCCACATCATGAACCTGCCACCGAACTAACTACCTCAAAATACAACGTTCCTAAAAATCGGCAGCTTGCTGCGCACGGGGCTGCGTGATTGTTTAATTTTTCAACCGCACCTTTCCCAAAGTACAACTATTCCAAAGATCTCTGTCGAAACATCAAGCAAAGTATCGTTTCTTCCAGTTACAGAGGTTTCTGTGAATAGTAACGAAAGTTTCGTAATAACGTACTTCACACTGACGTACAGCGATCTAGCGTCAAAGGGCGTTTTAACGTTCTCAAATGTGTCCTCCGCGAGTCGTGATTCTCCGAACAGCGCACGCACAGCGGGGGGTGCGACCATCGTTAGATGCCGGGCGCATCGTAAAACCGCGATTTCCATGTCGAACGTGACACGGTGACACAATATCTTCGGAAAGTCGAGGCGAGATCTTACGTGGGAGCACTCTGTGAGGTTGCGCGCGGGTTGCTTTGAGTCGAGCGGCGCGAGCCTTTGTGCCCGGGACGAGTCTGTTCTTCGCGGAACGATTTCCTTTGCCGCCGCTGCTCGTTATCTCACGACTTCCCAGTGCGAAAGGAGGAAGCTCTTAAGGGGCGTGGAATCTTGGTCAAACTCTTCTTCTTGCTCGGCGCGCGACAAACGCGCCGGGTTTCGTCGGAACTGTCCTTTCGCCGGTTTGGCCGGCGACGGGCAGGAAGCGGAGAGCGGCTCTTTTTCGGCTCTCTCGCGTATTTACGCTCGCGTTCATCCCTCGGCAGGAGATCGAGCGTGCGGGAGGGCGGAACCGCCGACTTTCAATCATCGCCCCGTACGAGCCTGGGCGCAAAAGGTGGACGGGCAAATAAACCGTTGCCGACCGCACACGCCTCGCTCGGGATTCCGTGTCCCATTTGTCGACGGCCTGCCTCAAGAAGGTCGATCCTTGCCGCTCTGGACCGTTCTGCGCACACCAGAATACTCCCGTGTCGCTTATGCCCCGAAATATCCGTTTCCGTTGGATTTTACCGTAGCGCCGCGGTCCATTAACCGCAGATTAACGAACTATGTTGGAATTTATGAAGATTTCCTCGGGTTGCGTTCGGATTGTTGGTAGTTATGACATGGCGCGATGAGAAAATACTGTTCTCGGTACATCGAGTTCTGTGGACGTGTCAAGGTTGTGATACGTGGCGAGGACGAATATTCTAGGGGCATTGATGTTCTACGGGCGAAGAAAATTAGTCGGGTCTGAAAACGGGTATAATCAGTTAAACTCATATATTCCGTGTATGTGGTTATGTGGAACCTTGGCTGAGCATTCCATGCGGCCATGAGACAAGGAATTTGAAAGCTTTACGAGAAATCAAAAAAATATGCTTCACTTTCGAAATCGTCCAGGCTCTTTGCATTACGGACCCTTCTATTTGTCGTACACTCGTCACAGTCAAGATGCGTGAGAGTCGTCAAAGCCGAGAAACGACAGGATGCCAAACTCGCGCCTCTGTGTATTCAGCTGCTAAACGGGCAAAATTCAAAGGTCCCGCATACATGGCCGAGGATACGATTCCAGGATTTGAGGATCACGGTCTCTCGAGCTAACGATTCTTCCTCGAACGAGCATATTCGACGTCGTCGACATAAAGTCGTGCGAGGAACTCGTGACGTTTTATTCCCGCCTGTATTTTGAGAAAGCACCTTTCCCCCATCTAATGAATAATACCCGCGCTCACAGTTTCTGATAATTGATTTTCTTTTGAGTACTTGGGAGACGGATATTAAATTGAGAATAAAAATGCGACGCCGGGTATTTTTGATCGGTAGACAGAATTGACCGGTATTTAACCGCGCGATCGTATAGCGGCACTTGACGATCAATAAATTCAATTTTCTCGATCGAGAACGGGATGCCGGAATAGTATGAACCATTGTTGCGAATTTCGGAAAATCGAGCGACCGGGAGGATATCGGTGTGCCGTTATCCTTTCTGACCGCAACCACTTAACCGAACCGTAAGCTCCATGAGTTCAACTTTACCCTTCAACAGGTGTTTAGGGAAATACAATAATGCCGCGCATGCGCGGTGAACTTCTTCAGGTCGCAAAGTTCGTTAGAACAATTTGACCGCGGCCATGTCTGTGGTCTGAGACCGCCGTCCGTTAGGACTTCATTAAGATTCCTGAAAGAGATCCGTGTCTTTTAATATGCTGCGGAATTGCATTCAGCCATTCTATCGGTTACGCGGAAAATCAAATGCGCGCCACTGCTCCGGCTGTTATTTACTCTCCTGTAACTATATAAATGTTACGCAACTACGAGTTAAAACGCACCACACTGCATTGTAAAGGAATGATCCACGCGAATGATTTTGTCTATGCAATTTTTCTGGTTATCGTACAGTTTGCATCGGTATAGCTCTGGTCGGTTTTTTGATCCTGCCGGTATTTCCAGTGGCGTACCGGTGCTCTTGAGAAAGCTTACCCTGTTGCAGTTTTCCAGTTTCCTACTAAAGCGAACGGTTTCTGTGTTACCGACATGAGATACCGACACCGGAAAAGCGTAAGGGATACGGACAGACTGTTTTGTGAACCATGGCGTTCTACAGTCGGTAAACCCTTACAGCTTCTCTGGTTCTGTTGTCGGTAACGCAAGTTGCCTTGAAAGCTTCCTAACCAGGAATCCAGTGCAAGATGTCATAGTTATTCGTGACGTGCCAGATGGCGCACGAATTCCGGTTCATAGTGCACGGACCTCCATTGATAAAAACCGAGACAGAGTCGTAAAAAAAGTACGTTCGCGTATCCTGCGAGTACGTGTGCAACCAAGCATTAACGGCCGCTGGCAGACGATGAACCGTATGAATTAACCCTTGCGTGCGGCATGCTTTAAACCATGCGCGCGTCCATTGTGCGTTGTCTTCTTTGAATTCGTCATTATCGTAGGCCGTTGAAAGTGATCAGTGCGCATGTACAGGAAATTCGATTAAGTCCGCGATACTGAGATATCAGATGCATCGAAATAGCTAACTAGAATGCATGTACATATTTCGCATCTGATTTGTAGTTTAGTAGGACGACATTTCTCTCGCATGTGACGGTGACGCGAATATTGAAGTTGCTGTCGATAACGTGTAATGTGTTTCGTTGTGTTTTTAATTGCAGGCGTTGAACGGTGCCGAAGGTACAGTGCCGCCAGGAAGAGTCTACAAGAAGGTCGCAATCGTCGAGAATTTCTTCGACATCATTCATGCCGTTCACGTCGATCTCGAAGGTCGTCCGGGGAAGCACGCTGGACAAAAGCGCACGTACAGAACGGTAAGTTAGCATTAAACTCGCGATTCCCATTAACGGCAAGGATACAGTGGAATCTTGGAAAACATCCCGTCATCTCAAATTTTGTGATAAAATTTCGAAATTCAGTATGAATCTTGGAAGTCTTGAACATGAATCTAGGAATCTTCAAAAATATCCTGTCATCTCAAATTTTGTGCTAAAATTTCGAAATTCAATATGAATCTTGGAAGTCTTGGACATGAATCTAGAAATCTTGAAAAACATCCTGTCACCTCAAATTTTGCGCTAAAATTTCAAAATTCAATATGAATCTTGAAAGTCTTGGGCATGAATCTAGAAATCTTGAAAAACATTCTGTCACCTCAAATTTTGGGCTAAAATTTCGAAATTCAATATGAATCTTGGAAGTCTTGAACATGAATCTAGGAATCTAGGAAAACATCCTGTCACCTCAAATTTTGCGCTAAAATTTCAAAATTCAATATGAATCTTGGAAGTCTTGAACATGAATCTAGGAATCTAGGAAAACATCCCTTCACCTTAAATTTTGCGCTAAAATTTCGAAATTCAATATGAATACCCGGCGTCCGGTGGAATGAGTTGCGAGCACACACGAAATTTGAGGAACCTGCAAAAAACTCGCAAATTATAGCAACTCGTGATTTCTCGCACGATTAAACATGTGCACATAAAAATACGCTCAGTCCACTTTCAGTCCGAACGCGGAAATGACATTTTCCGTGGTCGAGCGTAATGAAGTTTGCGCGTTCGTGACGTCTCGGGTCACGTCTGTTTGATCTGTCATCGATCCTAAAAGGTTTATTGCGATTGAGTGAGACGACGGGCTCGTTGTTCCGAATTCTTGCTCCGACACAACGGACGTGTGTGGGAGAGCACGAGCGAGCGACATGCGATATTTACTATTCCCGAGAGAAGGCATTGAGGCGTTCAAGCGTCGAACACTCGATACCACACGTCATCTCACATGTTCCGGTATATATTCGCGTAAACCTCTCTCCAGGGTATCATATCTGTTCTTCCCCATCCACGATCATCCCTTCTTCCTCGCTCACACTTTCTTCCTCGCACTCCCGAACGCGCCACGCACTCTTTTCCAATCTTCCTCCCTTTTTCGTTTACTTTTCGTCTCTCTCCGCGTCTCTGTCTTTTACGTTCGACGCCTCTCTACGATCTTTGTCGTCCATCTTTGTTGCTCTCCGCGTGTTCTCCTTCTCTCTCCCTCTCTCTCTCTTTCTCCCCTTCTCTCGCTTTCCCTCTTATTCCGTCGCTCGCGCTCTGTCACTCTGTCGCTCTGGCTCGCCGCGATCTGCTTGTGATTCAAAACCTCAGGACACTTGTTGCATTGCCTGCTTACTCACACACTCGAACGGCCGCGCGACGGTGAAACTGTTTTACGTTTAAGTCTACGTTACACGGTACGATTCATCGGGCTCGGGAAGCCCGTGCATTACGCCGGGCGCGCGGATTGTTGCGCAACGCATTCTCTCCCTCTCTCGTCGGCGGAGAGGTGTGCATCAAGGGAAACAGTCTATAAACTCCGCGCGCCTGGCATCATAGAGTGGTCGGCTCGTTGTTGGAGGTCCGGTTTATTGCTGGTTTAAAATCGAGTCCCGTGCGCCGCCGGGGTCGCCAGAAATTTTTTTTCCCGCTTTCGCCATTCCGTCGCCGCGAGAGCCCGAACGACCCCTGTTATTGGTCACTTGCGATTATTGCGCGCGGCCGTTCCGTAACCCTCGCAATGTTATCGCGCTGGGGTCACTTGTATTTAGTAAATCGTGGGGTAATGTCTGCGACGCTGTTTTATGCGCTTGTAAAAGGATCGTTAAAAATCCGTGTGTACGCGGGTAGATGACGAGAAATTGCGAAGGAGGGATTGGATGGCTAGTGATGTACCGATCGTGGGGTTAACAGCGAATTTACCACTGTCTATCCGAGAGTTATTATTTCAATTTCTTACGTGGGATTCCTTTGTTCGTACCGCCTTCGGCAGGCGGGTCTCGAGCAAATCTTATGAAATTACCCCATCGTACCGTAGGTGGGGTTATACCATATATATTTTACATACTGTATATCACGTACAGCGGATGTGCGTGTGCGTATGTGGAACCTATGTGCTCACGCACCGATACGTACGTGCGTCGGGGTGTGGATGTATTCGTATGTACGCGTTGATGGATGTAGATACGTATGTACAGGCAAACGTATACATCACCGTTGCCTTCCTCGACTCCGAGGTTCCCATCCCTGATTAAGTTATGCCGCTCCTCCACCTCCTTTGAGAGAAACGTTTCCTATTAAGAGGCAGAGAACATCCCTCCGGCTGAATGCCTCCTCGCAAAGACATCAAAGTTCCGTTACTACTCATGAATTTTCCCTAGTGGGCGTAAAACAACTCGGCGTGACATTGACGCTTGACGGAGAGTAGAACGAAAGTTCGCTTATATAAACTAAAATATCGAATAATGACCGAATCCTGACGTTTATAATCTCCTTTACCCGCGAAATCTCGCTCATACGCGACTAAAGTCATGTAACTGAACCGTAAAACCAGACAATACTCCCCGAAGCATTACCTATAATATTAACAAATAGCATCCGGCGTCCATAATGTATAGTTATCAGTGTACTTTAGCGAACGATTGCACCCGCAACATGCACACTCTCCTTTGTTGCAGATTACGGAGACATACGCTTTCCTTCCACGAGAAGCCGTGACGCGGTTCCTGCTGGGCTGTACAGAGTGTCAACGTCGCCCCCGTACGCCAAGCCCGACGAATCTCTCGAACCAGTCACAGTCCGTTTCGTCAAGCTCGACAACGGCAACAACAACGGCGACGACGACAACGACGACAACGTCGTCTAGTTCCACGTCGACGTCTATGTCCTCGGCCTCGACGTCGACCCGACTCAGTCCAAGCCCGAACGGCGCCGCCCTAACGGCGTCGCCGGTTCAGACCAGTCCAAAGTCCCGCGGCGAAGGTAGTCAGGAGGGCAAGAGTCTCTATAGCTACCGACATCAGAAGCATCAAAAGGGCGCCGTCGCGACGGCGACGCCGACGGTAACGACGCCGAGCAAAGCGGAAAAGGAGAGGGAGAAGGAGGAGAAGTACAACCCGCTCAGCATCACGAATCTGCTGAAAAAGGAGCCGGTAGCGGGTGCCTTTCTGTCCGCCAGCGAGACGCTCACCGAATTCAGGAGGACGCCGGAGTCCGACAGGGCGAGTTCCAGGAGTTCGGCGTCGTCGAAGAGGAAGAGAATGCTGCCGGAAGGGAGAACCCCGTCGCCGCAGCCGACGCAGCCGTTGCCGAGGCCCTGGAGTCCGGGACTCGATCCAAAGAACACGCCGATCGATTACAGTCTTCCGATCACCACGTCGTACCTCAAGCATCAGCAGAGGCTGCTGCTGGCGGAAAAGAATAAAGTGAAGGAGAGCGAGGAGAGCTACTTCGAGAGGAAGATACCGGTGATTTCGAGCGTCGAGGAGACCGAGAGCGTGGAGAGAGAACGATTCTCGCCGGCTGCTGGGCTGATCGACACGAATCTTAATCTGCTCGCGACGATTCAGCATTTGCATTGTCAAGTGATGCTGGCACTTACGGAGAGATTAAAACCGTCGATTTCGATGCCGGGCCCGCTGGTGCTGCCGTCTGCCACGAATTTGTTAGCTGGCGGGATGATGATTAGCTCGGAGGTCTCGGTGCAGACCGGGGAGAATCGCTCGTGAGTCACGTTTGAAGGACCGGAGGACTTTCCGATGAAGAACAAAAGGGACTTTGCGTTCGTTTGTTGAAGGCGTCGATCCGTTAAAGAGATCGACGTCGAGTCATCGTACCCTTGAGGAAATCGGTCGAGTGACGCATCATTCGTCCCGTCTTTGTTAGTTTCAGAATTTTCCTTACGCTTTAGACGGTGCCTAATGTCTGCGCTGATAGTACGTGAGTGTTAATTGAAGCATGTTTTTGTCGGTGAAAAGCTCACGACCACGGCCAGTAGGTCCTTGATCTAACGTCGGAACTGTAATACATGGGTGACATTTTCGTGTGACGTTCACAAAGAGTCTTGCCAGCGTACGTGATCTTACATCACGACAGCTATCGCCACTCTTCCTTTTCGAAGTGGACAGTCCGACAAAAGTGTATGTTCCGAGATTAGACCAATTTGTAGAGTCTCCGCGTTAGCGAAACGGAAACGCCAGGATCCCTTCCTCATTGATCGACTTCGCGATATTTAATCGCCGGAGGTGTTCGACCGCAGCAACGACACCGAGAATCCGCCGGCTCCATGTCGGCCCGGACAGAATTGAAAGCGTTCGCGTCGCGACTGTGCGCCATCAACGTCACGGCGAGAGCCGTCCTGTCGAAATCGATGCCTCGCGCGGATTTCAAGTTCTCGATATAGACGGGCCAAACGAACGGAATAATTCGTGAGTCTGTCCAAATATAGGTCGCGCGTCCGCATGTCACTGATTTGCATAGGAGGCGTCAGGGCATAAGCGAGTTCGGCCTCTGGCCGGATCACCGGCTATCCGAGACTCTGCGATATTTAGAGATCCGGTCCGCGTGATCACCGGCTGTCAGGTGAACTCCGGAATAGACGGTCGATTCCGGAAAAGCAATTGTCAAACGGTGACAGGGGTGGTAGAGCGCTGGAGATGGGGTGGGCAGGAGCTTCAAGCCGTGAATATTCAACGACCGACGTACAAGATTGGCCCGTTCCGTTATCGAACGCCGTGCGAGCTCGCGCGCGCACCTCATCCGTTAGATCATTTTTCGATTTTTCAAACTGACGTCGAACTGTTCGCATTCACCGAGAGAAGACACGCGTCATGCGCCCCCCGTTGAGCCCGTCGAGATCCCGTTGGAAGACCATTTTCCAGCGAAGACCAATTAGGACGTCTCGTCTGATTCTTCGAAATGCAGATGCTACTCCAGATTTTGGTTTGTGTGACGTCGCGCGGATCTATTTGCGGAGAAATGGTTTTTCGATATCTGCTTGCCACGGTTTACGTTTCTCAGCCAAGAAACTGTGTTCTTCTCCCGGTTTCTGACGATAGCTCGCACGTTTGCGTCTATTTCGCATATTGTAAGCGTCGTCTATGTATCGAGTACCGAGACGAACTAGAATCCTCTTGGTTGCCATGAAAATCAAGCGAATTAACAAAAATATCTCCTGCAGGAAGAACCGTTGGGTACAATCATTTATCGGCGATCTTCATCTTTTGTAAAAGGAATACCGGGTCGCGTCCAAATTTGATTCCACATTTAGCGCCGCATGGAGTCTGCGCCGGTTTGCGTTTTGCGGCTTAATTCGCGTTCGGACGCACGGATTCCATTTCGTACAGATCGATACATCAGCTGCACCACGTCGATGCTAATAATCTCCCACAGCGATGCAACGGGAAAAGGCAACGTGAACGCGAGACAAGGACACTCACGTTGGAATATTCTATCCGAACGACGTTGAATTTTGTTAGGACCGGTGGCGTCGCGGGTGAATACATATAATGTCGGATGCAAATGTAATGTGCGCGACGACGATGAGTAGCTCCCAATTCGACGATAAGCCCTTTTTCGTATCTGACTGTGTAGTGTGTAGGGACTCGCGAAAATGTCGCGAGGTTAAAAAGGTAGCTCCTCTTTGTACGGTATAGCTTTGTCGTTTAGCTGAGGGTTGAGAGAAAGTGCCGAACTGCGGATAGGCCTTATAACGTGTGTGGTTACACAATGAGATGTTTTTACTAGAAGTTCGATAATCGTCGTGAAAGTAGTTGAATAAACGCGTCCCTACCCTTCCGCGATCGGGGTAGCGCGAGTGTTAAACGATCGCACCGAGTATGTATCACCTTTTTGTACATAATCGTTGTATCATAGCGAAGAAACCCATGGTCTACGAGTTGAACGCGTGATTATATTATTGCCGAGACGATGTTGCGATTATTAATATTATTATTATTATAAAAATGATACTATTATTATTGTCATTATTGTAACTATCATATTATTATTGCTACTATTGTATTAATATGATAATATATAAATTGCACATGAACCAAATGCAGAAAAGGAAATATACGAGATCGTGATATTCGAAGAACCCACGTGTGTGGCATTCACTTTATTTTAGGTATCGCCGATAGCGGCGCGAGCGCAGCGGGAGCAGGAAGGGAAAGGTGAGAAGCCGTGGCGGAAAGAGTTTGCGGGGGGTAGACTCGTAGTCGGATGGTATGAGAAGGAAGCGGAGACAGACAAACAGACAAAGGAATGGGAAGATCGGTCGATCCTCGGCTCGATGAACGAACAATGAACGCAATTGACACTTCTCGTCGCGCCAGGCAGTCGCTTCGGCGCTCGACGTGGGTACTTTAATATCGCGAACAAAGAGGACGGGAATCATCGCGTTGCTTCCAACAAAGGGAGTAGGTGAAGGCATAGCCAACTCACCTGCTCTCGCTAAGGATCGTTTCTTCGAGGCACCATAGGTAACACAGCCTTTACCCATCTGGCTGCTGCTGGCAACGTTGTAGCGGCCTCGTTCCATCAACCGCTCTCTCTCTCTCTCTCTCTCTCCCCTTTTTGCCACCTATCTTCCCTCGTTTCCCACCCCCATGACCGCCCCCGCGACCGTGCGCCACTCCCTCCGGCCCTCAGCCCTTAGGAAAACTTGCACCCCTTCCCCTCGATTCCAATAAGGCTGCCTCGTTCCATCGTTTCCACCCTCTCTCTTGCCACCCACCGCCACCCTCTTTCTTCCCTCCCGAGCTCTGCTTCTCAGTCTGTCTCCCCCGCACCATCCTACGTATCTCTCTCTCGCTCTCTTTCTCTTTCCCTCTTACTCCTTGCGCTTCCAGTACTCTCTCTCTCGCTCCCGACCTGTTTCTCGGTCTTTTCGTCTGTCTATCTCTTTCGTCGCGTCTCTACTCTCTCTCCTCCTCTCTCTAACGTTCATGCTCCATTCGCTCCCTCAACCCTCTGCAGCACCCGAAAGCACCCTCTCTTTCCCCGTTCCAACTCGCCACCCTATGCATCCTCTGCCAAGCAGAGGCCTCGAGCTTTTGCCACGGCATTGTAGCTATCGATTCGGCCCTAGAAACGTGTTTTTCTTCGGATATTTCGTGGCGTTCCCGGATACGACCGAGAGGGGCAGCTCTCCTATGGGATAACGAGAACTTCAGGAAAACCAGTATCTTCGCTTTCTTTTTGCTATCTCGCTCGACTCTTCGCTCCTTCTCCCTCTCTTTCTTCCTCGCCGCGTCCTGAAGATCCTTTCGGCGTTTCTCTCTTTTTCCATTTTCTTCCGCGCCGTTTTCTCCGCGATATTTTTCTCCTTTCTGTACTTGCCCGTTTCTCCTGGGTCTCGAGTCGATGCTTACGAACTATCAGCTCGCCGCGGATAAACTTAGCCGAGTTCATGTCGATGGGAAACTGACATTAAACAGGGCAATCACATAAAATGTAGTTTTACAGGGATGAACGGATGGTATGTACGCTGGTCATCCCGGCGTGAACTGTTGAGTCGCTCGTGTTAGGGGGTAATAAAAAGTAAAAATTCGCAGTAGCTACCTCTTAACCTTTTTAATTTAGGAATAGTGTCGAGGAAGTTCGCTCTTATACGAACCTAGTACCGTTTCAACTATTCCAAGCACCGAGACGTTAGAAATTTTTAAATACCCGAGTAACTCAAGTATGAAGACTTTTCAAATTTATCCTGGAAGAAGGAAACGTTTAGAAACGAAAAGTAGTTTCCCCACTTTACGATATCTCGCAGTATCTCTGCTACCTATTTTTCGTTTTGTGCGGCGATAATCGCGACGGTTAATTAAGGTTCCGAAATTTTTATACGTCGTAAAAAGGGGCGGGGTGGCAGGGTGCGCTACTTTTGAAACACCTGTACGTAAGAACGAAGTTTCACAGTGCTTTGAAGGTAGGGACTTCGAAGAACTTTAACGCGCGCGAGCGATAACATTCAGAATAGAGATTAAGAAACACCGAAACACGCCAGTGATTTCAACGAATGGCTATACTTCCGCGACCGCCGGCTGCGTGTGCAGTTTGTCAGTGTGCGGGGCCTATTACATGCAAGAGGGCGTGACAGGAACTGAGAACCAAACTGGAATCGATATTATTCTCACATCTGCTCTCAGTAAATATCGATTGTCGTCACAATTTACGCTGCTGTATGATTCTTTACCTTCTTAATAAGCGAATGATATCAGGCAAATTTCAGTGCACGAAGAGATAGCAATTGTGGCCAGTCCGACTTCTAACGATAAGAAATAAGTGCCGCAAGCTCTTATTGAGACAAATAATCAAATAAATCGGCGGAATGGACTATTCGATGAGAAAAATTGAGTTTCAGATTTATCATCAGCGGAGACGGAGACAAGATGTAAGTGACGATCGTATATCTTGGTATGAAACTGTGAATAGTTACTCGTAATTAGGTGAAACGTACGAAGGGTTGCCACAAGTAGAGAAAATTTGGCTAATTCGATGACAGTAAGATATCTAAGAAAATAATTCACTAAATAGCATAGATATTTTTCGTCCAATACACACCAGTGTGATACCGCGCGTCTATGTTACAAACATATTAACCCTACAAACTTGGTACACCCGGAAAGTTCTTCTTTCATTGACTAAAGCTCATTAAAAATCACAAAAGTTACCTTTGCCGGAAAGACGCGGGGTATAAATTGCCGACTTTACGCAACAGCAGCATTGATAGCACAGTAATGCCATTGCCACCTGCTACTTTCGGAGTGCCTTCGTATCAATTTTCCACGACGCCTTAACTTCTAGATAGAGCGAAATCTGTTAATGCACCAGCGTATGCAATAAACATGCAGCCGCTACTTAATTAGCCCCAAGAGCAGTTAATCTCAGACTTGCGAACCGATTTGTCTCTGCCGAATCAATACTTCGGAGGTGCAGAGATTCGTCACAGCGCTCTGTGCGCTCGCAGGATTGTGTGGAGCTATTTATTCTCGCGGTCTCTTTCGTTCGGCGGACACTCGTTTTCGAAGTGTTCCGATCGAACAATTAAGGTATCCGCGCGATCGCCGATGGTCTGCCTCGGCAGACCCTATCGTAGGGGGTTATAAGTGGTGTAATTCAATCGAACGGTGATTCGTTTTGCCGTTCTCCCCTCGCGCACCGTCCGGTGCTTGCCTTCCGCGCGACGTGTGTGACGTCCTTTGTCCTTCAGGGGAGCACTCGCTGAATTCTGTCACGCATCATCCGGCCCGGCCGCAAACTACTATTACCGGCGCTGGGAGAAGAAATGCGCGCGGACGTAGCGCGGGAACAAAGCGATTGGTCTCCATGTCAAAATAAAAGAGTCGCTTTCGCTTCGAGTATTCGTCCCGTTTTTATGCTCGATATTCAATGGAACATATCAGCTATACGATGCGGCGATAGACGTTTTTGGATTCGCCTGGAACGTATGTAACAACAAATATTTGGACCGCTGCTTCCCTGAACGAATGTTATAGCAGACGTAATGTCGAGTGTTTGACCCATTTTTAGGTACTCCTTGCGCGATGCAATATATCAGGTGGTAACGCATGAATACGTCATAAGTATTGGTACCGACGTTTCGCGGAACGGATCTTATAGTAGACGTAATGCCGAGTGTTTGACCCATTTTTAGGTACTTCTTGCGCGATGCAATATATCAGGTGGTAACGCATGAATGCGTCACACGTATTGGTATCGATGCTTCGCTGAACGGATCTTATAGTAGACGTAATGTCGAGAGTTCGTCGCGTTTTGTGCTCGCGATATTCGGTGGGACGCAGCAGGTACTCGATTCAAATGCTGAATTCGACTGAAACGTAGGTGGCGACAAATGTTTGCCTTGGAACTTCCTAGCTCGCACGGTATAGCAGACGTGTTTCGACCGATTTTCCACCATGGACATTCTTCATGATCATACAAACCTATCCAAATCCATCAAAACCTATAACAAAACAAATATTCGCACCGAAACATCCCAAATACCACGATTCTCCGCATAACACCGTGTAACCACACATACAACACCCTCACCCCCGACCAGGCTTCCCTCAAAAAACACAATTCTCTAAGCAAACCTTCCACCGCAAGGATCAACTATCTCGATGAACCGCACGAACGCAATACGTGTTCATCGTGCTCAAGATTTCGAACGAGGCCACGAAGCGCGTGGCGTAACGGCGAAGGAATAGCGAGGCTGAGGGAAAAGACAGCCAAACGCTAGGGAGCGAGGAAGTGAAACACAGAGCGCCAGAAAGAGAAACGTACGGTGCGTCAGCAGGCCAACCCGTTGGCCATTGTAATTCGTATCGCGATTCGTGCGGGAGGGATCTCTTATTTTCTCGTTGTAGTACCCAGTATACCTAGCTATCCCTCCCTCGGTAGTGTCTACCCTCGTTTCATCCCCAGCCTCGGCTATATCCCGGCACACCCCCGGCCCTCAACCCTGTCGGCGTCCGACTCTGTGCAGGCTCTATGGAGGATAGCACGCCGGCTCTAGAATGTAAGGGATGATTTTGGAGATAGCTCGAGGGTCGCTCGCTACGTAGGAGTTGTAGGTTGGTAGGTGGGTGGCGGACGGGGGTGGCCGGGGGTGGATGGTCGGGTCGAGAGACGAGTAGGAAGGCTGCCATAGTAGGAGAGAACCGGCAGAGGCTAGAGAAGAAGGAGGATGGGGTGGCAGGGAGTCCGGGGCCCGAGGGGGTGGAGATGGAGAAGGACAGGGTGGATGGGTGGATGGAGGAGGTGGAACAGGATGAGGAGGAGGAGATGGCGGGTAGAAGCGAGGGTGTGGGTTTGTGAAACGGGGGCTGCCATTGGGATGCTTTGCGCGCGGGGTTGGTTGAAGGGGGCTGCACGGTGGGGGATGGAGGTGAGTCTGCAGAGTCTCAGGAGGGTGAGTTTGGCGCCGAGGTGTCGGCCTTTCTCTCCCGTACTCCATATACATAGACGTGTACAGTATACGCGCACACGTCTGTCTATGTCCTATGTACACATGTATGTGCTTATGTACACCCTTGTATCTCCATTGTTCCGCGCTTGTTTAAATACAATTAAATAAATGCGCGACGTGGGCTGCTTGTTTTAACAGAGCGCGCGCTGCGTCAAACGGATATAGTCGAACGCGGATTGAAAGATATCGGGTGCGCTTTTAGATCTTTCGGTATGTAATCGTCTCCAAGGTGCCGCGGGGACTGGGTGCTGTTCGTAAGTATCGGGGCATCGTTTTGCTTTGATTTGACAGGTGCCGACGCACGGTAATTTAGTGTAGCGATACAGGTCGACATTGAACGTATACCGGCCACGGTAATTGTGCGTTCGTACACGAGACCTCCCACAAGCCAAGGCGTATTGGATAATTTGCAGACGTTCGCAGGAATGCCAGAACGTCGTGACCCAAATCAGGAGGCAGCTTCACGCCACTTTTAAAGTTACTTCACACAATGAAACGATAGAAAAGGCAGACACGAGCAGCGAGATAAAGGGGTCAGAGTGCGCCGAGAAAAGCGAAGGGTGGTCGAGATGCGAGAGTGAGAGAGGGTAGACGAAATGGGGTTACTAATTCCCGAATAATGAAGGGATGAATCGCCAGTCTTCTCTCTCTTTTGCGTGTTCGCTCCCCTCTTTCTTGCTCTCTTCCTTCTCCCTCGATGCACAGACACTCGTGTACGCTCTATCTTTTCCCGCGAAAAGGGGCTCATCGTGCTTTGTTGACGTTTTATTTTGTTTTTCAACCGCATGTCAGGCATTAACCGAAACAATGTCACTCGGACGGGCCCTTCGCGATCGTCCCGTTCAACGGTGTCGTTCTCTTTAACTCATCGATTACCACGTGGAGTACGATGCGAAGTCTGTTCGAAGCTACAGAGAAGTAATATTTTCCAAAGTGTCGATGTCTTTTGTTACTTTTCTGTAGAAATGTGAATTTCCAAATATAAATTGTCGACACACTTGGTGAGAGGTTCGAATGTACAATGCGAGTTAAGTCAAAATCGTTGAAAAGACGGTAATCATCGACGACTTATGACAGAAAGTGGATAATATATTTTTAAATTCTTTTTCGAACCGGACATACTGCCTTTATTAGAGAGTAATTTGTGTGGAAAATAGACCATTGTCTGACTGGTGAATTCTCATTAATGTTCGAGATTTGTCCGAAAATTGAGAAACCAGGAGTATCAGCCATATATATTTGAAATAGCATCCATTGTACTAAAACGGTCCCTCAGACGATTCACGAGTTTCCGCTGCTTAAAATTCATAATGACGCTTGCCGGGGGTATGGAAGTTCCGGCGGGGAAAGCAAACGTTTCGCGGTCGAACGTTAAACACGGAAATTGATATTGGTTTGGCGGGTAAGCGATATTGCGTCGTGATGTCAGATTCTTCTGGATTTGTACATGTCAAATTTACATAGAATCAGTACGGCAAGTATCAAATTCTACTGTCATTTCCTATGTTCGCGCAGAACTCAGTAAATATTCGCGAGTACTCGAGTCCATGACACTCGTTTAAGAAAATTGTGCCGTCCGTCTTAAAGCGTACGGAGTTAAACGCGTTATCACTATTCGCTTTGTGCACATTCTATTTATGAGACTGCATCGCACTAACTGGGCCGCAAAACACTATCGTGTCCGTTACTATATCATCCTGTTATTACCGTCGTAGATATTTCGTCAGCACATCGAGGTGTCTTACATTAAAGACCCGCCGCTTTGCACTGTTACTGTTCTTCAGAAGTATGACACGGCACTTCGTTTCTCAAGCATGTATGTATATATGTGTGCGAGTATGTGAGCGTATCGGTAAGTAAGGAAGTGCTCCAAGTGAAATGAAAATGATTGAAACTGGCAAACTGTTCGAGTTGGACTTGGCGAAGTATATCGATCATCATTGATTCTTTCACGTCTTCGCAACTTCTTCCTGGTACGTAGTTGCGTAGATTCAAACTTTTTCTTCACAGAGATTGGTATGTAATTCGTGTCACACGTAGACATGTGTGTTTGTTCGTGAACAAATAAACTGAACATGTCAAGTGGAGTTTTATGAATGCACTGCTTTATTTTCTAGAAAAAATGGTATTGAAAGTTAGCCGATTTTGTATAGTACACACGAGTGCCCTTTGAAGTTATATTTTTTCGACCGCGAAGCGACGCACGAAAAGGATTCGTCGAATATTTTTTATTTCCTCTTTCGCGTAAAATCATACTGCACGATGAACGACTTTCAAAGATTCTTCCGTGCAACAAAAAACATCGATCAGCCACTCACGCGGCTTTTCTCAAGCACAAAGCTCCGAGGCGTATCACTAATCACCTGTTATCGCCTCTAAATACACAGGAGCCGCTGACACTTCACTAACATAATTTTCCGTAAATCGCCGGCATTTAGTTGGACAAGTTGGTGTTTATTAAAACTTTGTTAAAGTGACCAGTGATCTACACATGGTTTACATCGGTGCCGGTGAGTTTGACTTCTATCAAATTTCAATTATCAGGAAACTATTATTATGACTGCACGGTTGCTATTGCACAGATGGTTTTGTGAAATAAGGGCTATTGAGAGGTTATAAATGTGGCGAAAATGTGTAGCATCAGCATTTTCAAAGAAATGTGTAAGATCTAGTTAAGAATCTCATTTCATGTTGCTCTACATCATAGTTGAGTTCGCATATTTGAACACGTCTAGCAAGTAATAGAATAGTCATCGTTTTTAAATGCATAGTAAGGTTAACGCATTGCCTGGATTTTCGGTGAAAATTTAGTAGTACAGTACTTGACTTACGAACAATACTAGTGGAATCAATTGTTCTATGATACTACTTTACATATGCTAGTGTTTCGTACGGCTCTGAATTTACTTAGTTAAATAATTTTTAATGTGCATAGTCCGAAGCGTATCACTAATCACCTGTTATCGCCTGTAAATATACAGGAGCCGCTGACACTCCAGTAACATAATTTTCCGTAAATCACCGACGCCATAATTCTTCTGCCAACAGATCCGAAATCACCAGATTCAACAAAGTGCCCCGGGCACCGGAATTCCTCCAATTTCTTCATTACCATCTCTGCGGTGCGCTACCGTTCGGCGTGCAAATCGTATCCCGCTAAACGCCTGTTACGTCCGTTCGCTTATTTCGCTCTCCACTCGCAGCGGCGTGTCGTGATAGGTAGTCCGTAAAACGGCAACGTGTCCATTATTGCATCAACCCCCGTTATTATCGTGGCAGATAGCTGCGCGTCAAAGCATCCTGTTTCGCCAGCCTTACCGCACACACGCACGCACGCACACCAACTCCATCGCACCAACACCGGGGTGCGTCGGGCTCATAAGTGATACGAAAGTTTCTTCGGGCGGCGCGGCTATATCGGAAGGCATACACTTAAGTAAACGAGTCTTTTCTCAAAGTAACTTTCGCCGGGGCAAGTGGATGCCGGGAGAACTGTTTGCACGCCGCTTTTGCCCTTCCTCCTTCGCAGCTTTCGTCTCCCTTCGACGCAACCCGTCGGCGTTCCGTCTCTGTCGCGCGCTCCTCGCCTACTTATATTGTTATGTAATTTATCTTGGCCGGCGACCGAGTCGCGGAGGAATGCCCGACGCCCTTGGAACTGGGCATTAGCGACACCGGAGGGTGCCTTTACTTTTCACTTTTGCTAATTTCTCTTCGCCTCACGAATTTCCATCTTTACGGCGTGGCATGGCGCGCGGCTCAGACTCGAGGGTGCGCCGGAGGGATGCCCGGGTGGGTGGGTGCAAGGAGAGAAGCGGAGAAGGAGAGAAGCAGAGGCCCGCCGGAAGGTGGCGATGAGGTGTCGAGGAGGGTGCACAAATTGTGTGCGCCCGGTGACATGACGCCGTTTGACAAACGGACCTGTTTATTCCAAACTGCGCCCGCTTTCGCTCCCTTTCTCTTTCAGGTACGTCGCCTGTGACGCGCGGGTTTGTTTTCGATCGCGGACTGGCGTATGCGATTGCGGGAGAAAGTGAGCTAGTTCCGGATACTAAATTCTTCAGCAAGTGCATCGCGGTAATTAACCGGATAATATGCGGTGCTTTGCAATAGGAACGATTAGATGAAGTTACTTCAGCGGGTACGGTTATGCTACATAGATAGCGTTGGTATGGATTTAATTGCGGGTGATGTAACTGCGAAACGTGTTTATGTAAAAAGAGGTGGGATTCGAAGGTATTGCGAAATGAATCGGGTGCTTGTTAACACTTTGACTGCCACGGTGGTCACAGGTGACCGGTGCAAAAGATTTTTCTAAGAACGCAAAAAATTCGCAATGAAGCCTATTTGCAATCTTGTAAAAGCAATTGATATTGGAACCGTGCTTCAATACTTCGGCTTCTAACACCTCTACGTTATCTTCCTTTTTGCAATCATACTCTGCGGTATTTCATCGGATTGCAGTTCTAACACAGCAAAATACGCTTGGCAGTCAATGTGTTAAAGGGTACGGTATGCAATTTGTGACAAAGCCAACTGAGAGTGTTGTTCTTATCAATAATGTTACACACCTTTTTCTTCTCTTTCGTTTAGTTAAGAATGAGTGCACCTCGTTCTGGTGTAATAGAAAGTTGCGAGGTGGCAGATATTATTAACTTTGACGTATGACTATAACTGAGAACAAATCCGGTTTCTAACACCGTACTTACACGTTCTCAAGTTGACGACTTTAAAGCGTAAACGATTACGGCATAACTTTCAGCTATATCGCGGCAGACAATGTGTTAAGCCCATTAGTCGGCACTGAAACACTTCCTCCGTTCTTTCTCCATCTCCTTTTTCCTTCCCGCGAAACTTTGCGCGGCACACAAACACGACGCTACTCTTCGGTCTCTCCTATCGACCGCCATCGATCAATCGAAGCTACGCGACTAGCAGACGGTTTGCCTCGAGTTGGATACTCACAAAGATTGTCTATCAAGATGGGCAAATTACTGTAATTTATTACGCAAATGGGCACACACGTTTCTCCACGTGACTAACGTTTTATGGGAAAAAATACTCTACGGCGTAGCAGAAAGTCGGGTGAACTACGCAGTAATCAAAATTGTTCATAATCACAAAATACCAATAACTACAAAATGTAGCTTGATATACTGTTACAATATATGTAATAGTTCATGCGAAAAGTTTAAATTGCCTTTGATATAAACTGAGAAGAAATATCACGTCGACTATTGCTACATATGTGAATTTCAACATGCATAATTAGCTTTACATCTAATAAGAATTTTTATGTTCATGGTATTATTAATGATACGTCTCTATTTTTTACGGTGAATACGTTACGAAAACTGAAGGTTCGGTTCCCTCTACTTTTTTTAATCCAAAATTCTTTAACATGTAGTAACTATTTACTTCATCCTACCGAGCAATGTATCAACATCTTCAAAATATTCATGAAGTCACTAGTATTTTACCGCATGTACCATAAACTTATTTTCAAAAATGTATAAAAAACAAATTACTCGCGCAAATCTGCGACGTCTTAACGAGTGTCGACGAAGTAATCAAAGACAAGCGGATGAAGACTGTCACTTAGAAATTGCAATAGACTTACGTCGCGTCGATGTGCGTGATCCACGTTCTTACACGTGTGAAAATGTTCTGAAGTCGAAGTGCCGCAAGATCGACGCCCAATGTCACGCCGTCGTCGTGCCTCGAAGAAACCATATTTATTAAGAACCGAAGCCGTACTTTTGCCTGGCAAGAGCGTTGCGCCGTACGTACTAATTTTTCCACCTAGAAGGAGAAATGCAAATATTGGGTTTGGACTGTTTGTCAAATTATTCCGAAACCGAACATCTAAGGATATGTTTCGATTATGGTCTCGAATATGGAATTTCGATTATGAATCCGAATGTGGAAATCCGATTATGAATCCGAATTTCGATTCAAACATTATGTATTCGAATGGTTATCGAGTATTTTTGTTCGCTGACCGATATTCGTAGAATTCGAATAGTACCGCACGTACTGTGCTAATTTTATGACATTTAGCATGATTATTTCTCAATATAACACTTGCAAAATAAATTCATACAGAAGAAAACGTAAATTCGTGAGATTGCTTGACGGTACTCTATATATATATAGTATATGAGCAGTTTTGAACATCCGAGGATGGCAATAAGAATACCTGGCTTTCTTGGTTATTTAGATGTGGTTAATAATTTGGGGCAATCTCAGCCACTTTGTGCTGTTGATAATTTCAAGACTAGCAGATAATGAATAGCGGATACCAATATATTGAAGACGATACTAAGATAATCGAGTGAAGACAGCGGTAGAACACAATGCACGAACAATATCTTCCAAAACATCACTAAGCCGCTATACATACGCGATTTTAAAGTCAAACCGTGAAAATGATTTGCGCTAAAGATCATCAGTGTTCGTTAAAAATAGTCACGGTACCACACAAGAAATTATTCGATGTTTATACGTAGCAGCAGAGAGCAATGAAATATTTGGAAAGTACTTTGCTACAATGATTTCAGCACCATATCCGAAGAATTTTGTTTCTTCGTTCTTAACACTTTGACTGGCATGCGTATTTTACTATATTAAAACTGCAACGGGATGAAGTACTACAGAATACGATTGAATTGTGCAAAGTGAAAATAATGCGAAGGTATCGGAAACCAAAGAATTGAATCGCTATCCAATATTAATTGCATTTACAAAATGATAAATGCGACCGATTGGGTATTTTTTGAATTTTTCTTGAGACCTTTTACGCCGGTCACCGATAACCACCATGGCAGTCAAAGTGTTAACAGAAAAGTGCCATGGTGTTGCCGAAAGTAGAGATTATCGGTCGACGAGAGGAATTTGCACAGAAAACAGTTACACCTATATAACAATTTATTTTTATTTCGTTCAAATACGTAGAAGTATAAGTTGATCGTATTCTTCTATGTCCATATATGGGATAATCGGTGTTGTGAGAGTGGGTGTGCGTAAAATGATGTTACGGCGATTATGACGCGTGTGCATGATAATGTATGATAATTTATGTTTTGTTTCCGTAGGACGGCTTAATTACAATCATTATACTGTGATTTTATATACTTGTTAATTATGCTCACTCTACGTATAATCGGACCGGTAAATAGCTGGATGAATATATTGGATGATAAGTGTAGGTTATGCTATTAAGCGGTAAACATGTTATGAGTTTTTAATGAAGAGTAAACAGGTAGTCGTATGAAATTTGTTCACCTACTTAATCTAAATCTAATCATCCGCGGTAATTTTGTTTAATCTGTCAATGATGTTGCATCAATAATTCTTGGAACAGAGACATTAACCTAATCATTTATAACCTCCAACTATGTTTTTAACGATACAAACCCTCCGGACGTAACTGCAATAATCAAAGATGTCCATAATATTACCTTTGCATATTTGTATGCAGAATAACCTTCACAACTTGCGTTTGAACACTGAATCACTTTTACTCGACGTACAAAGAAACTATAAATTGCAATAATTAGGAAATGCTAACGGGGTGTTGTAAC
This sequence comes from Cryptocheilus praepositus, assembly GCA_033815515.1. Taxonomy (NCBI): domain Eukaryota; kingdom Metazoa; phylum Arthropoda; class Insecta; order Hymenoptera; family Pompilidae; genus Cryptocheilus; species Cryptocheilus praepositus. Next base: position 9,308,363 of record JAWWQZ010000315.1, read on the forward strand.
CAGGTCAAAATATTTTTAGATGGCAATCATCCACTGAAACCAGCCACTGGCGCCACCTATGAGTGCAGATTCAAACGAAAATCGGAGCGATTTGATAGCTTTCGGAACAACAACTACTACCGCCATAGATGGCACTTGTGTGATAGTCAGTTTGAGTCCCTTCTCATAAGAGGAACAGTTTTTCGTTGGAATTTAGTTAGACAAGTTGGTGTTTATTAAAAATTTGTTAAAGTGACCAATGATCTACACATAATTTACATCGGTGCCGGTGAGTTTGATCTCTATCAAATATCAATTGTTAGGAAACTATTATTATGACTGCATGGTTGCTATTGCACACATGGTTTTGTGAGATAAGGGCTATTGAGAGGTTATGAATGTGGCGAAAATGTGTAGCATGAGCATTTTCAAAGAAATGTGTAAGATCTAGTTAATAATCTCATTTCATGTTGCTCTCGCATCAAGGTTGAGTTCGCATATTTGAACACGTCTAGCAAGTAATATAATAGTCATCGGTTTTAAATGCATAGTAAGGTTAACGCATTGCCTGGATTTTCGGTGAAAATTTTGTAGTACAGTACTTGACTTACGAACGATACTAGTGGAATCGATTGTTCTATGATACTATTGTACACATGCTAATGTTTCGTATAGCGTTGAATTTATTTAGTTAAATAATTTTTAATTTGCATGGTCCGAAGTATTTCATATTCGGGTTGAGTTGTCCGACATAGCGCATAGATGCGAACGTATCGCAGGTATACAAAATATTCGTGATATTCTTTAAGATTTCCACAATTCGAGCTCCGAAAACGTTGATGTCCTATCGTGCCAAATCTTTTTCAAACCATGGAAGCCGCTCGCGGCTCTTTATCTCGAGGTCTCACCTCTTTATAACGCGACGTCCTGTAAACATACAACTTTACATATAACACAAGTTCCCGCATAGACACATTTACGTGACACTATCTAACCTACTCTTCGTGTCTTCTTACCTTTAGAAAGGAAAATGTTAGTCATTCAGAGTTACACCTGAGATACTTTCATGTGATATTCGCCAATATGTATGGGCATGCGGAGACACATATGTGCACATACATAAGTACGTCCGCGGGCACATATGTACTCCGGCAGAGTGCATAAACCTTCTTATCGGCATTTTTCCATCCAACTCTGTGCGGAGCGTGTTCCCGCCCGGCATTTTCTCGGGTTGCCAACTATCTCATCAGGTTACTTGAAATTTTTTCCCCTGAAACCGGCTCCGCTCTCTCGGATAAGCTGCCGGTTCATCGTGCGCTACGGTTTCCGGTCAGTGGCTGGGCAACGTTCGCCGGCGGCGTTGTTTCAATTTCCGACCGCGTGACGGTTCGCTTCGTTGTTTAAACAATATTTCTACAACCGGATCGAGCTCGAGCGATTTTACGCGACGTATTCCGCGACTGAGGCTCTTTACCTAATTCCGGCGTTAGCGGCACTTCCCTTGGCAGCGTAAAAGAGGCCAACGCCATCCACGCACTGCGTTTCCCTCGGGAGTGCATCGTGATGATGCACCTGCACCAAGGCTGCCGCACTGTGGAAGATGGCAATACAGAGAGTAAGAGGCGAGGTGAAAAGGGCGGTCGAGAGGAACAGAGACGAAAGTAGAGACCGGAGCTGGCAAAGCGAGAGGAAGAGTCAGAGATCGGGCGAAGCGTGCGAAAGAAGAGGACGAAGACATAGACACGCGGAGAGTGCGAGAGGGAGAGAGACGCCGGGACTATACCCGCAAGACTAAAAGAGACGGCAAACCGGAGAGAAGGTAGAAAGAAGGTTGAGAGAAAGAAGACAGAGACAGACAAGGGATTCAGAGGAGCAGCGAGCGAAATAGAAGCGGAGAAAAGTGGAGAGAACGAAGACAGACGAAGAGGGAGTGAGAGTGAGTGGCAAGAGGGAAGGGGCTTCACGTAGCACTTTTCCTTGTATTACTTAGCCCAGGATATAACCCACCGCGCGGCGCTGGCGGTGGCTATATCTCAGCCGAGGAAAACCATCCTCCGTGCGCGTATCTCTCCCTCGTTTCTTCTCCTTCTCTCACACCCTCGCCGTTTGCACCCACCCTCTCTCCACCATCCACCTTCTGGCAATCCTCTCTCCCTCTAATCGTCCCCCCTTCCCCCAGCTCACCGTCCCTGCCAACCACCGCAGTCCCCGACACACTCTGTTTCTCCCCCGATCCTACCCACCCCCGAGCACCCCCTAACACCCACTTCTCTCGATCCCCGCCGCATTCACCCCCGACCGCCTGCCGCTCCTCTTCGCTCACCCTTGCCTTCACCTCTGCCTCTATCCTCGACTCACTCCCGACTCGCCCCCCGCTGAAGGTGGGTGCGCCCTACTGGCGCCTGAATCATCCCGCCCGAGGCCACGTCAGGGGTGGGCGACGCGAAGGGCGGGGGCGAAAGCGAGGGCGACGGTGAGGTCGGGGCGAGGGGTGGTGGCGGCGGGCGAGCTGACGGAGCTAGGGTTTTGGCGGTAGAGAACGACGCTAGTGGTAGTGCCGTACTGGTGGTGGTGGTGGTGCGCTACTGCCGCTACTGCCGCTACTGCCGCTACCGCCGGTGCGGATGGTATGGAGGGTAGTGCCGGTGGTGGTAGTGGTTGGTACTGCTGCTGCTCTGCTCTGCTCTGCTCTACTCTGCTCTGCTCTGCTCCGCTCAGGAGGGTGGAGAGTGTCGGTTATGTGGGTGGCCGGGTTGGCAGGGTAACGGTAGGTGGGTGGTTCGGCGAGAGTAAGAGCGAGAGGAAGAGAGTCGGAGAGAGAGGGAGAGAATTCGAGCGCAAGGTACGTACCCGTGGGGTTGAAAGGGGGCGCCGAGTCGTCGACTCGTCGTCGTCGTCGTCGTCGTCGTCGTAGTCGTAGTCGTAGCAGTCGGGGGAAACCAAAAGCAGGACGAGGCGGCGGCGGTGGCTGGGTGACACGGGGGTGTAAGGCTTCACTAATTATTTTTTGTCGGTCGCTCGACAGGGGTGCGCCTGCCGGCAATGACTGTAATTAAATGAATGAGTACCCGCCGGCTACGTAGGTGGCGGTGCGGCTATGCGATGGAAAGGGTAGATCGCTTTTGGCGGGCTTTCGCGGAAGGGCGAATTGGCGTCTGATGGCGAGGGCATCCAGGGGTAGGACACTGGGGGAGCATAAGGGGGGAGGGTTAGGGAACCTATCGAGTGAAAGGATTATGAATAGACCGTTCATTTTTCTCAAGTGCGAAATTATTAAAGATGGCGACTGCCCACGAGTACCTTCGATTTTCTTTCTCACTGTCCCGGGGAACAGCACGCGGCCTCAATGGGTACCATTCGGTATCCGGAAATCCGCCAGGCATTAGAGACCACTTCGTTCTCCTCTTATTCCTTAATCTTTTCTCTGTCGTCGACTGTCTTTCCTACGCTTTGTACGTCGGAGTAAAATCGTGTCGAAGGCACGGCGGCCTTTCGCGCGACTGTCATGTATTTCGTTCCAATGAATATCGTTTCAACGGGAAGAGGATTTCTAAGAGAGTACCTAAAAATGTTCCACCTTATTCTGCACCTTGGTAACAAGCTCGCGTGACCAAGGATCAATAACGCAAGCCCCGCTGACACAAATCAGGGACTTGGATGTACGATCGATAAATCATCATATCGTAAAAGGGTCCGCACATCCCTCATTTAAGCAAACGCATAACGCCCAACGGAATCCTGGGGGCATCGTGAAATAAATCGTGAAGGGAGGGGAAGGGTTCGAGCTTTTGCGCGGGCACGACGCATCTCGTCGCAACGTAAATGTCAGGGACAAGGTGCCAAATGGCGCAAGGGTAGTTCCTTCCTTGCAACCGAGCCTAAAACCACCCTTCAATTTATTATCGTACGTGTGCGCGCCTGCAAATGTACGCGGCCCGATGTGTGCGCGTACATGTGTCAGCGCGTATTCACGGCTTTCCTGCTAAGTGTATTCATGGAATTGAGATGGGGGAGCGACCGAATTAAAATCACCCTGTTTATAGCCGTGAGTACGCGCGGCTTCACACGGACATCGCCGCTAACGCGTTTTATTGGGAGATCAAGGGTTAAATTGAGGGTTACTTCCGGCAGAATTAATCGTTTCGATTTGCCTTTTTATGGATGTGGGTGACGATTCATTTTCACTCCGTCCAATTGGCACAGTCTTCGTGGTATCGCTATTGTCCCGCAGCATTTAGCGTCAGATTAAGGATCGCGGAGAGTTCATTGATACCGCATTATCTCGTTTCGACTGCAATGCGAAAAATGATTTGTGTCGAACGGTAGTCGCCGCTTCTAATTTAATTTCCGCGCATTATCCTTTCCGGGTTTCCCACCCCTCTGCCGTTTACCTCTTGCCACTTTTTACCGACGCCCGCACTGTTTGCGGTTAAAAACTAATCTGGACTCTTGCGCGCCCGTTGCTTAAGCTACGAAAATATGGGGTGAAAGTCTCTCAAATGAAAGGACCAATGCGTCGCGCAAATAACTGTTTCTCACCCTTCTTTCACATACTAAACGCGACTAATTACGCAGTAACTTTAATACAAATTCGCGCCTGCAAAACACACAAAGCACTGCTCTCACATGATTTGCTCCCAAGATTCTTTCTCTTACTTCTCCCTGATAATACAAAGTAATGACAGAACCATCAACGTTGTTTGGTCACCGTAGCAATCAACGTAAAACCATACAACAATTTCCTACGCCAAAGAAATTAACTCTGTCGATAGACCCGTATCTTTGTGGACCGGATGCGTGAGAACATCATCAGAGAAATAATAGTTGCATAATTCCACGTATCCCCGCTTTTGCACGTTCTCCATGGGGCGATTCGGCCCCATGACTTTTCTCCGAAATGACATTCCGCCTATGTCAGCCAGTTGCCCCTCGCCGGCTTCTCGTCGCCCTGTGTCTCTCGGAGTTACCCTCCTTACTTTTTCCGGATAGTACTACGTTTCTCCTCGAGAAAACATCCCTTACGTAAGAATCGATACGTGCAGGAGGAGACATGCAGAGGGCAAACGAGGTGGCTATGGAGTCAGAGTTAGAGTCCTGGCGGGTGGAAGGAGATAGGGTCGCATAAAGGGATTCCAAGGGAAAGGGATAGCCGTCGGAGGCGAGAAGAAAGTGCGAAGAGGACGGAAATTGAAGAGGATTGAAGGGAGACGAGAGAAATCAAGAGCGTGTAAAAGAACGGAACGGTAAGAGATAGGGAAGGAGCAAGATGGAGAAAGGGTGCAATGTCGTTTCGAGAGTTCTCTTCGCAATCCTCCTCGAGCAGCGGAAACATCCCTTTTCCTACTCCTAGGAGGAGCTATCTCGAGATGCTCCGTCGCTGAACTGCGTCGGCTCACGTGAGTGCGCGGCCTCCTCTCGGCAGTTTCTTCTCACTTCTTTATATGTCGGGCTCGTCCTTAGCTGCAGGCGGCGGGGGGAGTCGTGAAAAGTCGCACTCGCCGCGGAAAGTAGTAAAACGGGAAGTGAAAATGAAAATAACAGGAAGAGGAAAAATTAATAGAAGGGGCCGCGAGACGGCGGGGCGAATGCGGAGAGTTAAATAAACGGCGGAGAAGGAAGAGGAGTAGGCGAGATCGAAAACGACGGCGTGGGATGAAAATGAAAACAGCGGAGGGCAGGAGAGAAAACAGGGACGAGAGAAGGAAGTAGCGTTGAAGGAGGAACAAATAAGAAGGCGATGGGGGAAGTCAAGAAAAGGAGAAGGTGGTGGTCGCGCGTTTTACGTTCTGCACGCCGCACACATCCTACACGAGGTCTCCTACTCGCATCGCCTACGTAGAGAAGGTTGTGCGCTCGTGGGATGCTCGAAGGTTGGGACGAAGGAAGAAAGCGGGGAGGATGTGAAAGACTGAGAGAGTCGGAGGGACGGTGAGAGGAGTGTTCTGGGAACGAAAGGAGGTAGAGACGGCAATGGAGAAGGAGGTAAGAGCTGATGGTACGGAGTTGCCGAGGCGGTGGGCGGTAGGGTGAGATGGTTGGCGAGGGTGCAGGGGGTGGATGAGGGTGTTTGTTCGGGACGATAGTGTAAGACGGTGACGTGCACATCCCCTACCAGCCTGCCAGTCTGCCAGGCAGAGTCTGCCTGCTTGCCTGCCTGCCTGCCTTGGCTGCCACTGAAAATGGAGGGTGGTGGTTTCAACCTTTAGGTCGGGCGTAACGTCGGTGCGAGGGTGTGCGTGAGTGGAACGAGGATGGTGGTGAAGGCGAGGAAGGAACGACGGAACAACGGAACGACGGAACGACGAGCGGAATGAGGAAGGGTTGCAGGGCCGAGGAGAGAGGGTGGCAAGCGGGAAAGAGCTTGGAGTTGGATAGGGATTGGGTGGGTAGTGGTAACGAAGAGTAGCGCGACGGAGAAAGAGAATAACAGACGCGCCTTCTCTTTTAGACACGGTTCGTGGTAGTAGCCAGGGGCCAAGAAGGACTTCGAGGTAGGGCAGCCTTAATTATCGTCGCGCTTCCTGAAAACCGCTCCTCGACTTCATCCTTCGCCCGCCCTCAATCGCCGCTTCTATTCCGTGTGTCTTTTTAAGTGCGGTCATCGCACGGCTTCACTCGTCTTTCTAACCCGCGAATTCGTTCGGGATGCGCAGTCGGATTATTCGCGTATAATCTGCGTCCCGGGTAATTACAGATGTAAATGTCATACTCGCGAGAACCTGCTATTATAAATCCGGTGGGGACTCTACTGATATTTCGATATTCTTATGGCTGCATGGAAATTTAATATTACTATCCTTCGACTCACCTGAGCTTCTCGAATACATCAGAAATCCATTTGACCTGCTAATTGTCAGGTAGAAAGGTTCTAAACGGTGTTGAGCATAGTTCCAAATTCTTATACAGACGCTGCTAAACTACGTAATAGAAATCATGGCAAAATACATATTGTCAAAGTAAGTTTGCCACTGATTTGTCAAAAAGGATTTTCGATGAACAAATTCATAGTTCCAAATTCTTATACAGATGCTGCTAAAGTACGTAATAGGAATCATGGCAAATTACATATTGTCAAAGTAAGTTTGCCACTGATTTGTTAAAAAGATTTTCGATGAACAAATTCAATGCCGTTCATAGAGTGATAAAATGACTTTATGGTGTGATCGGCTCTAATAATGTGCAAGCCAATTACGCGACTGTACACGACATTAGGAATTTATGCAGGGTTATATGTTTACCCCGATTGCTCATCGTCGAGGGAAACGGCTCACATTGTTCTCTGAAATTCAAATGAATGGGGAGAAACACCTTGCACGAACGACACACAGATATATACACGCACTGTTACTGAACTCAGTTTGTATATAACTTCTTGTATTGCGTGATACGGACCGCAGTCTGCACATAAAATTATAGGTGGTTACTAGATGTAAAAAAAAACCCATTCCAGGGTGAAACACTTTTAATTGGAAACCCAGGTAGACTACGGTAGGGTTATGCTACTTATATAAACGCTTTGTTTCACCGGCACAAGGTCGTTTTCCGAGATCGTGTTTTTCCGGAAACATTAATTCGCCTTCCGGACGAGGGTCAGCCTTATGCAGGCAACGGCCTTTCATCGCGCTCTTTGTTCCTCTTCCCGACATTTTCCGCTGCAGGCACCGTTACAAGACTAAAAATAATGTAATTCATTAATGGACACGAGAGAGTCAGCTTTCAATTTCATAGTGTCGCTGGAATGAATCTACATCGACGGAGCACTACAGTTGATTAAGAAATGCGATGAGCTCAATGTGTCGAAACGATGTAATACAAGTTTCATATTTACAATATTGAAACTTCGCGGCGGAATAATGAGATAGCGAGGTACGATTGAACACTGAACTTTCCTTTATTAAAACGTAGCGGTGCTTCGTTATTTGGAATAATGCTCACGTACAGTCTTGTTTTGTTTGCTTTATTTCGTATATGCGCAGCTGAACAAAGATAACCGAATCAGCGTTGACGTGGTTCGGTATTGCCACATTGTATGCACCTTAACATACGGAATGAAATTTCACTTACTCGGATAAGATATCAGTGGCCGAAATTTCATATTGGAGGTTAAGCGATCTGTAGTTGTGGCGCACCTGCGTAACATAACTAGTTGATTGCGTAGTTTGTCCATTGACGATTCAATCTTAACGTAGCTAACGCAGTACCCGAATGTGTATGCCTCTCATGCCAACAATAGGTTGAGCTCATATTACGTCCTTCGCACGTATACTGTACGCTGGTGCACTATATGAGCACTTTATACGTATTTCGCGCACGTATTTTATTGCATGTTTCATGTAAGACGTTTGTCGCCGCTTCACTTTCGCCTATTCATTCGGGACAAAAACGATGGACAGCAAGAACGATCAATATTAAGCTCTATAGTCGCTGCAGTTTTCTTGTCCACTCAAATACGGTCAGCCACCCTCGTGCCGTGTACTCAATTTCCCGCTGTTTCCAATACTTTTACGGGCTTCTGGTCCTAAATTATCCATCGAAATTTTGTTTAGCCTTCCGTGCCTTTCCCTATTACCTTACGGATCAGTTCTGTATTCTAGATACTATCTCGCGAAAGTTCTACGGTGGAACTTGTTTATTCATAGAAACCGACAAACTAGCGGCCGTACTTTGATTCGGAGTCACTCAAGCGACTGAGCGAATCGTGGTACGTTAGCAAGAAAGAGAGCGCGCTGCTTGGGAGTTGGTCAAGACTTTTGTGCACCGTCTGAAATTATTAATACTAAACGTAATTACCTCGCTACTTCTATCGACGCCGCTTACGTCAGCGTCTCCTCGGTTTCTCTATCCTGCAGCCAGCGTTGTCATCGCCGACGGATTCTCAAAAATTCCTGAAATATCGAGGAAAGTGACGCTTAACCCCGGCGAGTTCGGCAGGAAAGTTACGCTCGGATCGGACGGAGCAACAGAAGGGTTGCGCAGGGTTGGAAACTATAAGTGGCGAAAGGTACGGTTGACTACGATCGGACGTGGGTGCTGGTGCGAGCTTCCTCTGGATTTCGGAATTTTACGACAACGTTGTGCGTCCCTGAAGCGAGGCGTAGGAAGGTACGATGTCAGACGAGGGTGGTCGTGAGGGTGTCGAGGAGCAGAGGACGCAAGGAGGAGAGCGAACAAGGGGGCGGAAAGGAGACGGAGGCAGCAAATGGAAGAGATGGCGAAGAGAGACAACCGGAGTTCTGGCGACGCTACGTTAGAGGGTGAGTTACCGAGGACTCAGAAACCCAACCCTCTTTTCTGGACTCACACCCCCGTATTTCAGTCCGACCGTCCGCCCACCCCCGTCCAACAACCCAAACCATCTACCTCCCAAGCTGCCTGCCTGCCTGCTTCCTCTGGCACTCCAACTCCTTCCCGCCGCGCACCCTCCACCTTCAACCCTCCAACGCAGCAGATACGGCACATTGCCCGGAGTGTTGCTTCCCAAACAGTTGCTCTCCAGAGCCTCCCCTTCTCTTCCACCCACCCGCTCTTGCCAACCTCCGTTTTCATCGCTTCCTTTCGCTGCTTCCTCTGCCTCGCATCCTTCACCCTGCAACCCCTTCAAAACGAGCGGGTTCGATTAACTGTAGCGCGTCGCTTTGCCGCGATTCTCTGTACATTTTTTTTCGCTTCGTTCGTCCTTGTCGCGCGGTTTCGTTTGCACGTCGGTGGGCCGTGTGTTTACGAGGATTGGACAGGGGAGAGTGCAAGCTTGTGAAGCGGCTTAATGTACTCGTTCGTTGGTTGACTTTGGTTATCGCGGATCCTTCGGACGCATTGCTCTGTTTCGATCGATTGAGAGGGTTGGGAGTCAGGAATGCACGGAGAATGGGGAGCTGCGGAGCGAGACAATGATAAACGGGATCTATCGGGACGTATATAACTACCTAAGTGATATCTGCGGAAAGTCAACCTCGGATAATTCATTGCAACTTCCGAATGGTACGGCGTGCTTCTCTATTAGCATTTAACACGACTCGTTTTCGTTGGAAAGTTAACCATATGTTTGATCGGGGATTCGTAGGGACTTGAATCAAACTGTTTCATGCCATTTCTTTACACATGCAGCAACAATTACAATCGATAAATGAGAATCCGCGCTTGCAATAAAATGCTTCGAGTACGTTTGACGTAAAGTTCTCCTAAGGTCGCCATCCATCTAGTAGAACTGGCGCCCGCTAAGGTATACCAGCATGTGCAGAACGGCGTAACGCATAGATTCCCGACAAAGGGTCAATCGCAGCCCTTATGTACGCGTAGATTCGGAAATCGTGTACAATCGTTGCTCGCATGACCGAGCGCCGTGCTAATCGGTTCGTATAAGCAGCCCTCACTCCCACTGCGATCCTATAAGCAGGCCCCAATCGTCGAAAACATTTCTCGGCTGCACAATCGATACGTACGACGGCAGTCGGTCGATGCACCATCCAGAGCGAACGTTAGCGATCACCGCCAAGCAACTGGACTATGCAAACCGGGCAACGCGCAGAAGTCCCCGGACATTGGAGGCAACATAGAAATCCCAGGGGCAATTTTGGGCAACTCCGGGCAACGGAAACGACGCGGGGCACGGCCGTGCAGGAATTCACTTGGCAAAGGGTCAGCGCGATGCATCACGGGACGCAAGGCATAGATCCGTAATAAAGGGTCGATCGCGGCCTGGTGGAACTCTGCGGAGAGCGGTGGGCGCGCACGGCCGACCGCTGTCAATTCGTATCAGCCGATATATATGCAAAGCCCTGGAACGTGTTTGCTCGTTGCCCCCGCATGTGCGCACCGCAAACCGAGCCTCTTCCTACACCCCCCGCTTCCCTGCGCCACCTGTCCTATCCGTCTGCCGGGGTAAGAGAGGCGGCACGAGGGAGCTAGAGAGCAAGAGTGAGACGGCGATGATTGTGGAAAACGGGTGGCTGCGGGAGCAGAGCAGGATGAGCGATGAGCGCCGGAGAAGGAAAGAAGGAGGAAGAGTAGGAAAATTATAGTCGAAAGACAGGGAAGAGCGACGGAAAGAGAGATTGACAGATAGATGAATGGAGAAGCGGGGAAAAGAGAGAAGGAGCCCGCGCGTCAGGGACACAGAGGCCAGGAGCCCTTTCGAGGGTGGTTTAGCCCTACGAGACCACCTCTATATCCGTATTGCGTAATGTTGGAAAAAAAAAAGAGTATATGCGGCCGTTCGGCGAGCGTGCCGTGCGCGCCTCTGCTTTCATGTGACCACCAAGGCGAGAAAAACAAAAAAAGGAAACAAAAGCACGTAGCGCCGTGTTTTGTTTAGCGGCATCCCGACCGGCGCTCGATGCGTAGTAAAAAGGACAGTTCTTAGCAGAGTGTACGCCAGTGAAGACACTGAGTCTATAAGCCATTTTTCCCTTTTGTATTTTTCAATTTTTCCATTTTCTTGTGCAAATACATTACTCTGGTTAAAACATAGTTGGAGGGGAAGCTCACTTAACCCTAGTTCCAACAGGTTATGGGCCCAGCACGCTTCCACTGCGCCACGTGTATTTGCTTAAGTGTATTTTGAGTTTTGTGCTTTCTTTTTGTTGTTGTGAAATCACAGGAAGTGGTTCGGAAATATCGCGTGTTTTTAAAAAAAAATATGGCAGACAGAGAAGTGCTTAACCTCACAAAGCTTGACGGCAAGAACTTCACATTGTGGAAGTACGGTGTGTTGTTCCTGCTTGAAGCGCAAGAGTTGATGGGGTGTATTGAGAATACGGATAGTGAACCTGACAAGACAGCGAAATCGCAGGAATGGAAAGACTGGAAGAAACGACAGTCGAAGGCCGCCGTGATTCTACTAAGTTCAGTAGATCAGTCGCTGCACGTCAATTTAGTAAACTGCCCGACGCCACACACAATTTGGGAGAAATTACACACATTGTACGGCGACACAAGTGAGGATGCAAAACAACAAAGTTGGCAACAATTTTATGAATTCCGTGTAACTGAAGGAGAGCCGATCGCAATGCAGATCGAAAAATTTGAGACGATCTGCAAGAAAGTGTGCGATGCCAACGAGAAACTTTCGGACGTTGCGATAATGTCAAAGCTGCTGAGCAGCTTGCCCTCGCGATTCTCTGCTTTCACAATGGCGTGGGAGTGTACCGCAAAGGAAGAGCGGAAGAAAGAGAACCTAATAGCTAGGATTATTCGTGAGGATAAGCGACTGACGGCAACGGAGGAAGAGGCTTCGTCTTTAGCGTTACAAGTGAGGAGTTTGCAGCTGAAGCTCGATGGGACATCGAGTTCAAATGCAAACATCCATCGGAAGAAAAAGAAGATGCATCCGAAAGAAATTGAAGAACTCAAAAGAAAGACAATATGCAACTACTGTCACGAGATAGGACATTGGTTCAGAGAATGCCAGAAACGACTGGCTGACGAAAAAGTAAGAGAAAAGGAAAAGAGCGATGAAATCGGAACAGCGTACGTGTGCGATATCACAGCATTTTTTTCAGAAACATCAGATAACGATGAATCCGTATGGTTAGCAGATTCGGGCGCAAGCATGCACATGAGTTTTAAACACGAATATTTCCGAGAACTCGGTCCGGTAAAAACAATACGCTACGTAAAAGTGGCCGGTGACAGAATGCTTCCGGTTGCCGGCGTTGGTACAATTGACGTCCAAACAATTGTCAATAATAAACCAGAAGATCGTCAGTTAAGAGAAGTGCTTCTGGTTCCTGAACTGAGAAGGAACTTGTTTTCAGTGGGAGCGATAACGGACAAAGGTTTTTCGTTTCACAGTTACCGCGATCGCTGTGAAGTACGCGGGGGTGACGGCACACTATCCGCGGAAGGAACCCGCTATGGTCGCTTGTTCCGTATGCTTTTCGACGTTCAGAAATCCATGGAGTGTAACGTGGTTCATGGAAACCCTCTTCGGTTATGGCACGAAAGATTGGGCCACATTAACATTGAAGCGATTAGAGAAACTGAAAAATCAGGTGCGGCGGATGGTATCCATACCAAAGGTGGGGACGACGGTTTCTTCTGTGAAACATGTACCTTAGCAAAACAAACTCGAAAGTCGCACTCCTCCAGCAAACGGGAGAGAACGAACGAGCCCGGAGAAATGATACACTCAGATGTATGTGGTCCCATAAGTATTGAATCTCCAAAAGGATCAAGATATTTTGTCCTGTTTAAGGACGACTGTACCGGTTTTCGGAGGGTGTGCTTTATACGGCACAAATCTGAAGTTCTGGATAAATTCAGAGAATATGAAGAGCTAGTGGCTAAACAAACGAACAATAGAATAAAAATACTACGCACAGATAATGGTACAGAGTTTTTGTCAAGAGAATTTGATGATTTCCTACAAGCAAGAGGTATTGTCCACGAGACCTCAGCACCATATGTTCCGCAGCAGAATGGACGAGCGGAGCGGGAAATGCGCACGATTGTTGAAAGTGCCAGATCGATGCTCATAGGAAAAGCCGTACCAAAAATGCTGTGGGCCGAAGCCGTCAAAACAGCGGTGTACGTTTTGAACAGGACAATGTCTAAACAGTTGGGCGGTGTCACAGCGTATGAAAAATGGTTTAAACGGAAGCCAGAGGTTAAACACATGCGCGTGTTTGGTTGCAATGCGTATAAGGTCATACCAAAAGGACAGAGGAAGAAATTCGACCCTAAGAGTGAAAAGATGATTTTCGTCGGATATGAAGAAGAGTCGAGTAATTACCGACTTTGGGATCCTGTGAATCGAAAGATACACGTGAGCTGCGACGTAGAATTCGACGAAATAACTGGGGGGTCAGAGTCGACCGCGGAACAACCCGGAGGGAGGACTCCACCCTGGTTGATTTTTAGCGATTGCTTTCCAGATGAAGAAGAAGTAACACAAACACCATCAGCACTCGAAGATGTACCATCAGAGGATAATGAGCAGCAAGAAGACGCATCGTCCGTGGGAAGAAAATTACGTGACAGAAAACTGCTAAAAAGTCCAGATCGTTATAGTGAACTCGGACATGCGTTCGTAGTAGACCTTGTGCCGACCACATATGAAAGTGCAGTGACCGGTACGGAAGCCCAAAACTGGAAACAAGCCATGCGGGAAGAAATAGATGCGCTTAAACAAAACGACACCTGGATTCTTGAAACGCCTCCAGCAAGACAAAAAATTATCGGGTGCCGATGGGTGTATACGAAAAAGACAGATGCAAGTGGTAAAAGCACGCGTTATAAAGCTAGACTTGTGGCTAAGGGTTTTACACAACGCGAGGGCATTGATTATTTTGAAACTTTTGCCCCAGTCGTACGTTACGAGTCCATTCGAGTACTCTTGGCTATAGCCGCAAAGGAGGACCTTGAAATCGCGCAGTTCGACGTTAAAACGGCCTTCCTTTATGGAGACTTAAAAGAGACTATTTTTATGGAACAGCCGCGCGGTTTCGAAGATCAGTCCAAGCCCAATGCGTTTTGTAAACTGCGCAGAAGCCTTTACGGCCTTAAACAATCTCCACGTTGCTGGAACGCCAAATTTGTTGAATTCCTTGGAACATTTCAATTTTGTCAAACCGAAAGCGATAACTGCGTCTTCACGGGAAAAATCAATGGTTCAGTTGTGTTCTTGGCACTATACGTAGATGATGGTCTTTTGCTATCACCCTCGAAGACTGCTATCGCAGAGGTATTGACAAATTTGAAACATAGATTCGAGATTACAATTGGAGATGCGCAGTGTTTTGTTGGTATCGAAATCGAACGCGATCGACAGATTCGCACCTTAAAGATTGGACAGTGCACGTATATTCAGAAAATACTAGAGCGTTTCGGGATGGAGGATTCAAAACCGGTGTGTACTCCCGCTGTACCTGACCTCCACCTGACAAAATTAGAACACCCAGAAACGGAGCACGACAGACAAACCATGTTGAGCGTACCTTATCGCGAAGCGGTGGGTTCGATGTTGTTTGCTGCACGAGTTAGTCGTCCGGATATAGAATACGCTGTCAATCAAGTAAGTCAATTCGTAACAAACTATGGTCAATGTCACTGGCAAGCCGTAAAACGAATTGTGTAGATACGCGTAAGTCTACGAGTGGTTCCGTTTTCCTGTTAAATGGTGGTGCGATTTCGTGGCTGAGCCAGAAACAGCGTGTTGTTGCACTCTCTACTACTGAAGCAGAATACATTGCGTTGTCCGCCGGAACAAAAGATGCGATTTGGTTGCGACAAATTATGTCTGAACTAGGTGCTAAGACTGATACACTCCCTATTCATGTAGATAATCAGTCGGCGATTAAACTGGCGAACAACCCTGAATACCATAAAAGGACCAAACACATTGATGTCCGTTTCCATTTTGTGCGAGATATTATTGAGCGTCGTCAAATTAAGTTAGTATATGTACAAAGTAAAGAACAACTGGCGGATATTTTTACCAAACCATTGTCGCAGCAACATTTTAAGTTCTTAGCAAATAAGATAGGTATATCGAACGGCACCATATAAGAGGGAGTGTTGGAAAAAAATGAGTATATGCGACCGTTCGGCGAGCGTGTCCGTGCGCGCCTCTGTTTTCATGTGACCACCAAGCCGAGAAAAACAAAAAAGGAAACAAAGCACGTAGCGCCGTGTTTTGTTTAGCGGCATCCCGACCTGCGCTCGATGCGTAGTAAAAAGGACAGTTCTTCGCCGCGTGTACGCCAGTAAAGACACTGAGTCTATAAGCCATTTTCCCTTTTGTATTTTTCTATTTTTCATTTTCTTGTGCAAATACATTACTTTGGTTAAAACATAGTTGGAGGGGAGGCTCACTCAACCCTAGTTCCAACAGTTATGTAAAAAATAATATTTCGATGGCAGATGCAAATTATATAAATGTATTAGGTCTACCGGAAAGTTCTGTCCAAATACAATATATTATCTCAACTTTCAATAAGTATAAATTGACTTGTTTGTAATGTATATCTCGCTGCTTGATATTTTTCTAATCACGTTTTGTGTTAACGCGATCTGCTTCACGACCTTTTACGGAGGTGAAGGGTGTAAATTGTACGAAGAAGTGTTCAACGGAATAACAAATATATATTTCAAACAAACTTAATAAGGTTCACAAAATTAATAAGAATCGCAAAAACAGAAAATGTGCTGTACGTGTGGTGAGTTTATCGAAAGAGTTCGTGCTGCGTTGTTGCAACTTTGGTGACGGTGTTCGAGCAAGTGAAGTCCAAGATCCTTGCTTCAGTATATGTAAATGTCTTTCTCCCCTCCAGCTCATCTTTTTCCTCGTGCGTTCGTTTGTGGATTTTCCGAAATTCGGAAAGGAAGTGGGGATATGCGGAGATTGGTGCCGTGTGTATGGGATCGGGAGATATCACGATCGAAACAAAGAACTGCAGGTTCGGCATGTGTGAAGAAAGAGGGGTATGACCAGAAAGGACAGGAAGGATTAGGCGATATTTGGTTCAGCGATAAAATTGAACGTGGACGTTGATTACTTTTTCGGGATCTATTGAAATGCGGAGGACAATGGGAGACTAAACGGTGTTGGCTAACGGTGGTCGATGAGCTGCAGGTGAGGCGTCCGGTTTTCGTTCGTCTTGCGAACGAACACTGCTTCTGTTTAGCATTTTATTTTTCCATGAATGCTCTTCCAAATGGACTGGTACAATGGTTTCGTTGTCTGTACATTATGTGTTGAAACTGTATTTTTTTCTCGAATTCAAAAATGGGCAGAACACCTAATATTAACTTCCGCATTATATACATCGCAAAAACTCAACATTAACAGTATATTCAATTCGGAACATACGCAAACGAAAAGCCTGCGTAATTCAAAAGTACCGCGGTTCCTGCCCAATTTAATTAATGCACCGAATGTTTTTGTGAAAGACAATTACCATTGTTACAACCGATCACTTCTATCAGCCATTGTTCACCGAAACGTATAAATGCATCCCGATTAACACGCAGGCATGTTTATTTAATGCGCTGAAAATATACATTTCATGACAAACTTAATTCTGTAAAATATGCTTCCACTTAAAGAACGAGGCATTGTAAAAAATGAAGTATAGAAAAAAGTGCAGGAACCTGTTGAATTTGTTAAAGCAAGATATGCATAAATATGGCTTGTTTCGGTAACCACTGCTTTTACTTCCACATTGACTATCCTATAAGGGATACAAATAAAAAGTTTTGTCACTCAATCAATACAAACAATTAAGCGATAAAGGAATAAACTAATAAAAGATCACAACAGAAACTTGTGTTCCAACAGAAACATATGAAACACAAAAAATATTATCTTCGTATATTTACCTACTTCCTCTGTTGGTAAATATTTCATTTGCCTCGTTTTTTACTTAACAAATTCGAATACAGCAAGTTCTTTTCACAAATCGGAAAGTTCTATTGAAAATGATACACGATCGGATAACTACTCCAAACAAGCTAATTGCTTATCGATTGATAAAATAATGAAATATTGTGCATTAATATATCAGTCTTTAGTCAAAACATCAAATAGTCTGAACGACAAGATAGGCAAAAACGGTTTCGCTTGGAACGTGTTAACATATCGCTGACCGGTAATTTTAGGCAAAAGCTGTCTCAAACCACCGAATATTATTTCGTAATTGAACCTGGAAGTGAAACGATATAGATAAACTTCAATAAAATTTGTTAATGCATAATGAATTAAAATTGAACTTTGGACATAAATTTGATGTAACTTTTAATATTTCTTCGTGTGATTAACTGTATAGCACTCACTTTCTCGTAATTATAGACAAGACATTTTGCACATGTGTCTTGTTTCGTTGCGTTTTCCTTTTAAAAAGCTAGATTATGCTCTTGTCATTTCATTTTCAATATCATTTTCCAAATGACTACAACTTATTTAAAAATCACTCGGGCCACTATGTAAAGCATTCGCGTATAATTAATTGAAAAATGTTTCACCGTCACGTTCCGTCATTCTTGACACTTTCTATTGCTAGAATTGTAATAAAAGCCTCAATACTAAGAAAAGTATATTTTTTTTTATAATAAAGCAGGCGCGATTGAATACAGGGAACAAAATTTTGCAATATTCTATATTGCCCTGCGTTTCAAAAATTAAAATAGCCAACGCAAGTGCAAACACGAATTAACTCGTGGCCGGTCAGCAATGTGTTAACACGTAGCCAGTCGAGTGAGAATATCTCCCACTTTTTCGTTAATAACACATTGCCTTTCATTGTGTTTACTTTTTCGCATGTTATTTACACAGTGTTGTGCTGGAATTATGCGCAAATCATGAAACCGTTAATGCTTTTGTAAAACTAAATTTTCAATGAAACGTGTCACATAAATGCAATTACAGTTAATGGAAAACGTTATCACGTACGCTATATACTTAGAAATATTATACTAATACCAAAAATGTCAGTATATGTTTTATGTAATTTTAACATTACCACGCTTCAAAAAAATACAAAAATACGTTACATACTTTCAATTTCACTTTTAAGTTATGTAGTTTCTCATTAAACTTATGTTTTGCATAAATAAGCAGAAATACTTTATCACGTCATTTAAATCGAATTTCATGTCTTTTCACCGACTGCACCCAACACAGCATCACTACCAAACATTGAACCGTTAAAATAATATTTAGACCTTTTGCCCGTCTTTCAACTAATAAAGCTCAGTCTGCGCTATTCGCGAAAAATGCGCGAAATTACGCACAATTCCGGCGACGTTTGAAGAAACCCTGGGCAGTGTATTTACTCCTCCAGGGGAATTTCAGAAAAAGCACTTACCGACGCAGGCAATGTGTCACTTCCGGATGTTTATAAACAACGATGACTATAAAGCCATCCGGAGCTGAAGCTAATGGCCTTTTCAGGAATCGCCCAGCTGTTACCACGCTTTGTGATCCACATAGTTGGATATGCTCGGCTTAAAAGCGACGCGGTGGCTTTTTTTCGCTGATGTTATTTCTGTCCGTCGCTCTCTCGCCTTTTTCTCTCGCGTGTTTTGTCGAGCGCGGAAAAAAACGTAATAACGCGGTTTGATCTTCAAGGAGCGCGTATCCGTAGATTTGACTGATAATCAGCAATTGTCTTCGGTCTAAGTGAGCAAGTTCCTCGGTAACCTTCTTGGCTTAACCCTATGATTGCAAACTGTTCAGGAACGAAAAGTCACAATTGCGGAGCGCTTTACATACAAGCTATATAGCAATACAGAAGTATTGTATAATAGTTCAAAACTATCATACGATGCCACTCCTATCCAGTTACGGAGTATTTAATCATTTTAGGATTAGGATAAAGAAGAGTTGAGGGGGGGGGGGGGGGGGGCAGACTGCGGAAAATCTAAAAGTGACAACCACCCGAACGTTAAAAACGTAGAAATACTTTCAAGCATTTGCGTTTGTCGTGATGAAGAGTAGAGAGGCGGTCTAACGAAATTAGGGCGACTCAACAGACGCCGTTAAAGCAACCGTACTTTACGTGTGTTATTGTTATATGTTTTGTTGGGAAATATGTGTAAGCAAATTAGTGTGACTAGTAGATACTATTCGCCAGATTAACTAGGTTAGTAATATCGCTTTTTCCATAGGTAAACGTGATAATAGCTTTCTGTCCTACTTCCTCTTTTATTCTCACGACTGAGTATACACCTGTTATATACACACGTAGTGATCATAGTAGTGCCGTCACCGTTAATAGTTTTATATAACATATTTATCTATTAATTTTATCTTATTTATTTTATTAATATTCAAATTGTACTTATTGTTTTATTTTATTTAATTATTTACTTATTTATTTTTCAGTAATTTTCAATTGCGGCATGACACTTAGGTCATTCATTGGTTGAGAAATTAACGAACTCTAATTGCCTGAATATCGAATTCTTTTATTAATACATTAATGCTTTCCTGTGTTCCGTAGTTAAAATGTACTGAACAGCTATGTAGTTATAAGTAATAATGGTGGTAGACCTATTTAGTCGGATAGGATATTACGTATGTGTATAGGAGCATACGGTATTTACATATAATATAATGTGTGTTCTGAACGGACACATAGTCTGGTCGTATTAAATTGTAATGTGTATTGGAGTAATTTGTACATAGCGTTAATTAGTGGTTAGTATAATAAATCGGCTAAGCATACTTAGTGCACTGCGTGCAAATTGTGGCAATCATTGCACTATAATACCCATGGAGGGAAGGGAGGCTTTCCCGCGCTCTAACATATTTATAGAGCTGCGGGATATACTATATACCCCATTTGAAACGCGCGATAGAGAAGAGGGCGTAGTGGATAGGAGGGCCGTGAGTCCCCGAGTCCCACAGTACCTGGCACAGGATGTCTTACTTTAGGAATAGGAAAGTGTACGTGGTAGGAGCGAATGAGTTAGTGTGGAAAAATGTGAACCGTGGCTGTCCGCAGGGGTCCATCTGTGGTCCATTCATTTGGAACCTGATGATGGATGGGCTCCTGTGGCGGCTCGCGGAAAGTGAATGTAAATATGTTGCATATGCGGATGATTTGTGTTTGATTGTAGAAGGACAGAGCAGAGTGGATCTTGAGCGAAAGACGACCGAGTGGATGAGGATTGTGCATGAATGGGGAGAGAGTGTTGGAGTGGAAGTCTCGGATGAGAAAACGATATGTATGCTGATGAAAGGGGCACTCGCTGGCACAAGGCGTCCCAGTGTACGAGTAAATGGAAAAGTGCTGAAGTATGTGGTATGCATGAAATGCTTGGGGATATGGATGAGTGAAAGAATGAATTTTAAAGTGCACCTGAATAGAATGAATGATAAGATTACGAATGTGGTAGAAAAAATGAAACGTGTGTTGAGGCGTGATTGGGGCCTATAGCGGCGAGCGATGCGAATGTGGTATAAGCGCTTGTTCGTGTCATGTGTAATGTATGGGGCGAGTGTACGGTATGATGTCATGAGATATGGGTATGGAAGGGGAATTATGAATCGGTGTCAACGTGCAGTGTTGTATGCATGGCTGAGAGTATGTAGAACGGTCTCGACCGATGGTATGTAAGCGTTAATGGGTGTGTTACCGTGGGATTTGGAGTGTCCGAGAAGAGGCCTGTTGCGTAGAGTGAAGAATGATTTGAATGTGGGAGCGAATGAACTAATTACGATTGAGTGTATACGGGGCAGGTCGGTGAGCGAATGCGAGAAAATGTTAAATGAAAGAGTGTACGAATGTTGGCAGAGTAGATGGGATGCTAGTGTGAAAGAAAGAACTTTGTATGAGTATGTGAGGAATGTGCGGTTTGTGGAAGAGAATGAATGGTTTGAACCTGGGCTGTATGTGTGTTATTTGTTGACTGGGCGTGGGAGCATGAATGGGTTTCAGTATGATCGGAGTTTGAGTGCGACTGAAATGTGTGTATATGGCATGGGGCGGGAGGACTGGAAGCATATGCTGTGTGAATGTGCTCTGTATGCTGATTTGCATGATTTGGATGCGTGCGGTGTGTGTATGAATGGTGATGGGAGTGAGAATGTTGGACGAATGCTGGAATGCAAGGAACAGTACGAACGCTTTTGTGTGTATGCAAATGGTGTGTTTGAGACGCGGAAGCGTGAAAGGGTGTGAGTGGAATGAATGGTGTATGTATGGTATGAATGATGAAAGTTTGGAACGAATGGGGTGTGATTGGAATGAATGGTGTGTGTATGGCTCGAATGATGTACCTGTCAGAGTGAGTGAGAGTGTGAGTGGAATGAATGATGCATGGTATGAACGATGTGTGTATGGAATGAATGGGTATGTATGGAACGTGTGTTTGGGAAGTCCAGGGGGGACGCTGCAGGGGGGCCCGTAAAACGGTCGCCCTGTACGTGTTCCTGGGGAGTGGCGACCCGACACGCTCCATGGGCTCGCCCCACCAAGGCGTGGGGGCGCAGGACCCCAGAATTGGTAGTAGCCTGTTGCTACGAACATCCGACCAGTGATGCAAACTGGTACCCGCGGGGATCGGGATGCCCCCAGGGGATTATCCCTAGCCCGATCTTGAGGTCGGCCCACGGAAGGTGGTGCAATCGCGGGGGCAGTGGTTTCAACAGCCGTATGCTGGTTACGGAAACCGGGGGCAACCCCCGGCGACCGGGCCAGTGTGCAGCGCCTTATCTGCACGGGCGCCCGCCTGCTCAGCTGGTAGGGCGTTGGAAAGTCGCCCCGCCTCGCCAGTAGTGCTGCCTCACCCTGTGGGAGGGCAGCGAACTGGTAAGTCCCGCACGGGACGCGCTGATTGGCCGTGATCCCAATCCGGCGCCCATGGGGGCCGTCTCGACGAGGCGCAAGCCAAGTGCGGGACGTAAAACTATAGGATCTAAGTACCCGGCACACTCCGCAAGGGTGCGGGTGGCCTTAATGGGGTTCTTTTAACACCCCTCACGGAAGGATACATCCCCCGCATTGGAGCGGGGCGACTCCACGGCCCCAGCTGGTACACCAGTTTTACCGAGTCTGCAGGGGTGACCATTGGTAGAGGATTTACATGTAATTGTCTATCCTTACCATCCCTCCTCAAAGGTCCCACCAGAGACAGTGCGTCTGGGATTCCACGGGGTCTATGTCCGCCCATGGCATAGCCATTTGGATCGGCGCTCGTTAGAAGCTGCAATCGTGGTGGCGTGGTAAGCCCTATCGCTCGGGTTAGAGCTTTCGGGCTCGGCCGTTGTAACAGGGCATCGTACTGTTCTGGAACTGTCCTGGATAGACAGTAGAGGCGGAAAAGTGCCTCGCCTCCACCAGTAGGAGAAGGGGTCTGCAACCCGACCGAACTGGTAGCAAGACACTTCACACTGAGCGTCGGGCTTATTGGGTGCGCCCAATGCCTCGCCCAAGAGGGGTGGGGCCCTCTTCGTAAGACGCAAGCCAAGGAGAGGAGGTAAAACTACAAGCCTTTAAAGTACCCGGCACATTCATTCGTAGGTGTGTCGGATCTGCGTAAATGTATTCCCCCTCCTCTATAAAAAATAAATAAAACAGCAAAATGTTGTCTAATACGAAAATGGATTGGCACCCTGATAATACCATAAGTATAGACTCGTAATCAAAGTACAAATATCGTGGAAAATCCAATATAAAATGAGGAAATGTATTTAATCATATAATTATCTTTCCAAGCACTGATTATAAGTATATAAGTATATTGAACAAACATTGAAAACTTAGTAATAACTAATAAAAAGAATCAATGTTTGGTAAACTAATTGTATGATTCAATAAATTTTTTAATTTCATACCATATTTTCCATAATTAATATTTCTGCTTTCATCACAAATTTCTCTCTCTCTCTCTCTCTCTCTCTGCCAGTCTCTCTATAAGGCCTTTTTATTTGGGATTACCCGCGTATTTATATACATATACAAAAGTGTGGCTAATAGTCAAGCAAAACGTTTATAGTTTACAGCAAATAGTTTATTTATATATATATATATACTATGTATGTATATAATTTGTAGCAAATATTTTACATATATAATATACATACAAACTATTTACTGTAAACTATATACTTTTTTTCTCGGCTTTTGGCCACACTTTTGTGTTTTTTCGTTTCTCCCGTTGTCAAGCATGGGTTAAGAATAGTTCATAATGGATAGTCCGTTTGCCGCTTTCATCAGGTGCGAAGTTTGCGCAGTTATTCAGTTTTTCAAGGCAAAAAAGCGTTAAACCGATAGAAATTCCCCGCCAATTGATCGAATGGGTATGGAGAGTCATTTCAGAGATATTTCTATTCCGAACATTGAACAAACCATATTTGAAACAATCGTGCTAGAATACACTTATAGAAGTATAAGAAATAAAAGAAGTTGTTCGACGGTTGCACAATGATAAGGGGGCGTGCTAGTATTATATGAAGGATTGAAATAGCGATTATGTAAGAAAATAAACGACTATTCAAGCTTCAAAATGATGTATCAATGATTGATAA
Source organism: Cryptocheilus praepositus (assembly GCA_033815515.1). NCBI lineage: Eukaryota > Metazoa > Arthropoda > Insecta > Hymenoptera > Pompilidae > Cryptocheilus > Cryptocheilus praepositus. The sequence goes on from JAWWQZ010000315.1 coordinate 9,332,310, forward strand.
TACCTTTATTTTTCTCCATTTCTAAGACCCTAGGAGACCGTTTTTTTAAATTACCCTCGTACATACGCTTTAATTACCACGTATACTTGTATAACATATACTTTACGGACATTTGTAATAGCAGGGATCTAGAGAGCAGAACACATGGCAAAAGGAGGAGGAGAAATAGAAGACATAGTCAAACGTTCGGTTGAAAATCGTAAGGGTGGGCATTGTCTACACGCATTAGTTGAAAAATTTGAATAAAACTCAGGTAAAAGTAATGTTAAGAGTAAACAGTACAGGGAAGAGCAAACCAGATGTCGAAAATAAAGCTAATAGGTTCCAAAAAGCAAAGCAGGGAAGTAGTAGTAAAGCAATAGTAAAGCAGAGAAAGTAGATACGTGTCTGTAAACTTTGCGATCGAAAAAAGAGGGGTCAAATGAACCATTTACACGCTAGAAAGACGGATGATGCTGAGCAAAACGGTGAACTGGAGATGTTAGAAGAGGGAATAGTGTCTAAAAAAAGTAGAAGGTAAAAAAATGCAGATTTCGTGAAAGAATCCACGATGCAACAAACGAGTATCAGTTAATGGGAGATTCAGTAAATTTGAGAAGCAAGAAGCAGACAAATCTGAGGTAACAAATAACTGGGAAAGCAACAGTGAAATTACAGAGATGCTAATCGGGCTTTTAAAAGAAGTGAAAGAAATTAAGTAAAAAAAGAAAATAAACAGTAATTTGATTGAACAAAATGAAGGATATAAGGTGGATACTAAGAGAGAGAGAGAGAGAGAGTACATTGGATAATCGTTTCAAAGTCTAGAAAAATTATTGGATATATTCGAGCAAAAAAAAAAGAAACATTGCAATGGAAAGGAAAATTTAAAGAATGGAAGGAAAATTAGGTAAACAAAAAAAGTAAACAAGGGAAATAATGTTATAATTAAAAACCAGAAAATGGAAAAATTTAACTTAACAGAAAATGTGAAATGATGGTTTTGGAAGGAACTAAAGACGGAGGCGTATATAATATGGGCAAGTGTAGTAAAAACAAAGGGGAGATAATTATGGTGAAATATAAAAGCTGGGAAAACTAGGTGAATGTTGTGTAAACTGAAAAGATACTGCTTCATTCGTATGATCACATACACTCAATCATGTAGCCATCCTGTTGCATCGCAAGCAAACAAAGTGCAGTGTCTATGGAAAGTGTCCGATAACACACCGTCATCATCTGGCACTTAAGGAGTTTCAATAGACACTGCAATAAACCTCGAAACTATCCATGTCTTCAGAAATGAGTACGTGGATTATTTATAACGGGGTCTTGATTTATATCGCCTTATCTACAAGCAAGGACAAGAGAATCCCGTACATACGTGTACTACCTTAGGATGTGTCACTCCAACCCCAATCCATTATGGGAGGTCCCAATGAGGAAGGTTCTAATAAGAGAAGAAGGGACACTACTCATTCTACCATCGAACTTTGAAACACTTCGCATTCAGTCACCACACAAGTCGTACCTTTTTTGACGCTCGGACAGTTCACACCCATCACCACAGTTCAGCAAAATAAATCATATACACAGTGACAAAGTTCTTTTATTTAAACATCCTAAGTATCCGAAAGGGACTCAGAAATTATCTCTCATCGCGCAATCCGCATATCGGCAATTTCCGATCGAAGATTTACAACAGGGCTGTTGAACTGGCGGCTCCGGAGCCACAGCTGATGGCTATAGCATACATCTTCTCCGCCACAAAGTTCCCTCTCCATGTCCGCGTGTCAGCGCTGTGCGCGGAACCGTGAAGTCCGATATAGCGTGGGACTGTCGTGGGAGTCCGGTAGATCGAGCATGCAAAGCACGAGCGAGCGGCCTAGAGCGCTATCATTCTGCGATCGAAGTATTGTTATTTCTTGCTTTTCTTGATTATTTGTTACAGTTTGTTCATATTTTTTCGTCTTTGTTGTTTTTTTTCTTGTTACTGTTCTTGTTTCCTGTTTTTAGTCTCTTTTTTTAAAAATGTCCAATTCTGACTAACACGATGAAACGGTGGAGTCGATATCGCATGTTACGGCACTGGCTATGCCCTCCAACGCGTCGTTCGTAATACGAGTGGGAGTGATCGCGCGTAGGAGAGAGGGTGCTTCATTTCTCCTCTTCCCAACATACAAAATCGAGTTCGACAGCCCGGATTTACAACCTTCGGTGACGTGATAAATCATTGGATCCGTCAACAATACTAACGAGCTCACATATATATGTACATATATATACAGTTAGTGACTTTAGTAGGGAAGAGACAGAGAGATAAGTAGAAACAAGAAAAGTGGCAAAGTGAGAGACGGAGAAAGGAAAAAGAGTACAAATAGATTTTCAGAGGATTCAGATTGACCAAAGATAGAGAAGATTGGATAGTGAAGAAATTAGAGAGCGCAAGAATGTTTTGTATGGCAGCTAGAAAATAAAAGCAGGGGAAAGGATTAGGAGGTACCTGTAGAAGGAAGTCTAATCTTTTGGAACTGTAAAAGGTTGTAAAATAAAAACGCTGAATCGTGGAAATAAACAAAAAAAAAGTGATTTTGTTGACCGAACGGAAGCCCGGTTAGAAGAGTAAAGGTGGGAGAAAATAAAAGAAAAGTTATTCGAATAAATGTGTTTGTAAGTCTCAATAAGCAGGAAGAGTAAGACGGAAAGAAGGGTTATGGGCGGAATTCTGACGGGGGTGAGGAAAGATTGGATACCATACGATGAGGAGAAGAAAGAGGAAAATATCATGGGAAAAAAATGGAAATGGGGAAGACACTAAAGATTGTTTGGACAGTGTGTAAAAGCCAAGGAATGACAAATTTGACAAAGTACTGACGAATCTAATAATAGAAGAGAAAGAAGAAGAAGAATTTATTGTAAGGGGTGATTTTAGTAACAGAATAAGGAAGAAAAGCCAAGTATACACATATACAGACATTCTGTAGGAAGGAAGAGAAAGACAAGCGACAAATGAAATTATTAACACTCAAGCACTACCGCAAACGATGAAGGGCAGAGGACAGTAAATTGAAATTGTAGGGGAGAAGAACACGGAGAATATGTATACATATGTAGGCGACAGACGGGCTTCCATCATCGGTTATGTTTTAGTAAATGTAAACGAATACGAGAAGATAACAAAATTGAGAATAGAGGAAGAGACAAGATTAAAGCAGCTACTGATGAGCATCATTGTAAAAAGGGAAAGTAAAGTTAAATATGGGCACATATAACAGGAAGGTAATATTAGGTTCAAAAAGAAAATAACACAATGGGGACAAAAAATACAAAAGATTTAAAGAAAAAAAAAAAGAAATATATAACTATCTTAAGAAGACAATGTGAATTATCAACGGAAAAAACTAACGGAAGGAAGGGAAGATAGACAGGGATCATTATTTAGAGAAAAAAAAAACTGAGGAACAATGCGGAAAAGGGGAACGAAAAGGGAGAGGAAAGAAAATTGGAGAAATCAAGAAATCAAAAACCGAAAAAGATGTATGGGAATATAAAACCAAGGAATGAAGAAAAAGTATATAATAAGCAAAGATATAGGCATAGATGAATGGAAAAATCACGTCTGCCCCTTACAAGAGGGATCCAACTCAAAGAAGGAAGGTCAGAAACGAAAAAGTATTAATAAAAGGGAAGAGGAAGAGAAGCTAACAAGTGCAGAAATAAAAATCAGGTTAAATAACAATGAACGGAGAAAGCAGCAGGAAAGGGTAATTTGATGGAGCAAGTATAGCATATTGTAAAGGGGCAGGTAAGATAGACAGACATTTTCAGATGAAATAAGAAAGCATATAAATTGCCCATTCACAAAAAACAGGTGATGTAAACGAAGTCACGAAATGCAAAGGGATCACAGTATTAAATACGGCGTACAACATATATACGGCAATAATAAACGAAAGACTAACACATAATATAAAGAAAAAAATGATATGATCTGATACTCAAGCGGGCTTTAAACAAAGTAGAAATCCATAGATAATGGATACGCTCTAAAACATGCAAAAATACAAGATTATTGAAAAAAGGAGGAAAAGCCATTACCATTTTTCGTAGACCTGAAAGCTGAATTTGATAAGGTTAATAGACAAGAGCTATGGAAATCAATGGGAAGGAGAAAATTAAGAAAAAGATTAATTGGAAGAATTAAGGAAATACACAAATATACCGAAAATGTATTAAAGAGCGGGGATTATGTCTCAGAAGCGTTCTGGACACAAGAGAGTATAATACAGGGACGTAAACTTATCCCCAACATTATTCATTTACCAGGTTGTTCAATAAGTTTTGTTTTGTTTTGTTGAGGGCGTTGCTACTAGTGCAAATTTGTTTTTGTTTTGTTGGTTCACTCTTCTTATCAACGTATGTGAAGGTTCATTTCAATCAGTCAATTCATTCTTTGTTTACAAGCCATTTAGTGTCGCCGTGTCACAGTATTTTCGACAATGGAAAAAATTGAATATCGTGCAGTGATAAAATTCTTATTTTTGGAAGGTGTAGCACCAAAAGAAATTCACGAAAGAATGTTAAGAGTGTATAATGAACGTTCACCTTCAATTAGAACAGTAGAAAGATGGGTTGCTGAATTTAAACGTGGTCGTACAAGCCTTGAAGACGATCCACGTGAAGGACGTCCAAAAACCGCATCAACACCAGAAATCGCAGCCAAAGTACAGGATACGGATTTGGAAGATCGTCGATTGACTGAGAGGGATTTAGTAGAGGCTCTACACATCTCATTAGGCAGTGTGAGTCATATTTTAAATGAAATTTTGAGTTTTAAAAAGCTGTGTGCACAATGGGTGCCGCATTCGCTAACAATTGAACAAAAACACATTCGAATGCGACTTTCTCAACAACATTTGGAGCGTTTTAAAAAGGATAAAGTGGATTTTGTGCGTCGATTCATCACTATGGATGAGACTTGTGTCTATCACCATGATCCTAAATCAAAACAAGAGGCTAAAGAGTGGTGCGAACCTGGTTGTTCGGCTTCGAAACGAGTTCGTGTCCAGAAATCGGCCAAGAAGGTTCTGGCATCAGTTTTTTGGGATGCGAAAGGAATTTTATTTGTGGATTACTTGCAAAGTGGTAAAACAATTAATTCTGAATATTATTGCAACCTTTTGGACCAGTTGAAGGAAAAAATTCGTGAAAAAAGACCCGGTTTGCAGAAGAAAAAATCCTTTTTCATCAGGACAACGCACCGTGTCACAAGCGCATTTTGACAATGGCTAAAATCCATGAATTAAAGTTCGAATTGTTGGAGCATCCGCCGTATTCACCAGATTTGGCCCCCAGCGACTTCCATTTGTTTCCAGAACTCAAAAAATTTATGCGTGGCAAGCGTTTTTCGTCAAATGAAGAGGTCATAACGGCTGTTGAAGCGTGTTTTGCAGACCTTCCGGAATCTCACTTCAGGGATGGGATCCACAGATTGGAGGATCGTTGGAGCAAGTGCATTAATGTTCAGGGAGATTATACTGAATAATAAAGTGTATTTTGAACCATAACATTGTGTTTTTCTTATCGAACGACAAAACTTATTAAACACCCTGGTATATCTAAATAAGAAGAATATCTAAAGATTCCATTAGAGTAGAACAGACGCGTGGTTTAGTGGTGAGAAGCGAAAAATTCTGGAATATTGTATATTCTGATGACATGGTTAATATTGCAGAAAAGAAAAAAAGATAAATTTGGGACTTTGATAAGTTTGGAAAAATTTGGAGGTTTCCACACAAGAGAAAACTGTTTCTGAATACGAACAAATTAAACAATATGATTTTTAGGAAGGGAGGGTGCTGGGCGGGAAGAATAGAATGTCTTTCGAAAAGGAGAACTGTAGAAACTGTTAAGGAATTTTTTCACCAGGCTGTCATATTTGAAATAAATGAGGAATAAATAAAACACATTAAGGAAATAATTGGGGAAGCCACTCTAGTTCTGAAACAAGCCTGGGAAATTGGGGATAGGACATTTTCAGAAAACTTTAGCAGGAAAATGTTTTTGTTTTATTACTTGGTAATAGAGGTTTTATCCTATAGAGATGAATTGTTCAGAGTGAAGGAAATGGGTAATTGGAAAAAACCCAAAAGTAATAGATAAGCCGGTACCTGGAGCTGAATGTATATACACCGAAATACGTAATTTTAGAAAAAACACAAAGTGATAATAGAGGTGATAAAATAGAGCTTTAAAATTTAAAGATGGAATAAGGAATGCGTGTAATAGGTTCATATTAACCCATTCGAGACCGATTGCACACCGTGTGTGCAATTGATTTCCGAGGCTATAAGACGGCCTGCACACCGTGTGTGCAATAACAGTAATGTGCAATTATCAGTTATTTTGAGTAAACTAGTCGTCGAAATAAGATTTTTCTTGAAGTAATGAAATCTGTAAAGTACAGGACAACCATATTTGGCATTGGTTTTACTGTATACCAAAAAATTTAAAAATTATCTGAAGCCTTTCTTACATGTAAAATACTATGAATTGCCGACAGTGCTGCAAAGAGGGAAAATATAAACGTAGTAATTACTCTTGTCCTGCTTGTGTCGGTAATCCTGGATTATGTTTAGGAGAATGTTTCAAGCGCTACCATCAACCAACTAATGTATAATTACTTTACGATCAGTGTACTATTCCCTAAAAATGTATTTACAAATTATATTTTCTTTTTTATTACTGAATTACATTACTTTATTATCTTTTAGATATTTTTCCTAAACATTTATTTCTCGTTTATGTTATTTTTTTCATTATTCAACTTATGTTTTTTTAACTTTTTACTATTTTTTTTTTAATTTTCTTTGCATTATATTCTGTTCTTTATTATTGAAAGCAAAATAACGGTTTTATATAATCTAACTATATTTGAAATAAGTGTTTATAAATTTTTTAATGATGTATTTTCATGTTATCTTACATTGCATACATGGTGTTCAATCCGCTCCTCGCAATAAAAATTTGCCGAGGAGCGAGAGGCACACCCGGTGTGCAATGATCTTAATTACATGAATTCACTTAAGAATTGGGTGATTTCGATAGTAAACATGTTTTTTTATCAAAAATGAACAATATAAAGAAAAAAAAATGTCGCTCCTGGGGACCGTGTCCGAAAAAACTCGTCGTCTCGAATGGGTTAAAAACTTTCTTTGTGGAGAAAGAGGAGTTGGAAAGTAGGTGGAGTTTAAGAAGGAGTTAAAAGTGGAAAAGAAAGATTAGCATTTTTTGAAACAAATATATTATTAAGAAGAAACAGAGAGTAAAAAGCGGCAAGGAACAAACATAGTAGAATCATTAAAACAAATAATTAGAGATCTAAAGTCCACAGTTCAGTAAAATAATGCAGAAAATAAACAGTAAAAGATATGGAAATATTCAAAATGGGTTGGGAAAGAGGGCAACCAAAAAGCAATGGCTAAAGTAAGATGCAGTCATTTTGAAGAAAACAATAAGTTCTGGTTGACACAAGAAAATATACTGTGTTCCTTATGCAAAGAGAACGTAGGAACATTAAAACATTTGATTGGAGACTGCCCGAAGAAGGAGCACTGTAAATGGCGCAAAAAGGAAATTGCAGGGGACAGGAAAAAAGTAGGAATTGAGAGGTGGTTCCGAACAATAGAAAGTAAGAGGAAAATAGAGTTACAAAATGTAAATGAACCTACTAGAGTGATAAACGTAGAAACCTTTATACGGAGTTTTAAATAAGCTAAAAGTTTTATACATAGTGTCTGGTTTTGTTAGGATAAAGTAATATGTTATAAATATATAAGTTATAAATATATAGGTCCGTGTTAAAGTCACGAGCGATATTTGCGAGGCGTTTAAATCTATACGAAAATACTGTATAGCCAAACTTTTTTTCTAGCAAAAAAAATGCTGCGATAAATTATACTACTACTGGTATAGAAGATCGGAGAAGGACAATATAAGATTACTTTTAAATTACAGTTTGAAATGATTTAGTTCAATAGATCTCGGTGTATCGATAGAAACAGGTACGATATTATTATACATATTATTACAAATTTTATATTTTACGATTCAGATTTGTAAAGAATTTATAATAATCAATGTTTGTGTAAAATTACACTTAATTTGTCAGTTTATTTTTGTTCAGAGCTTCACATTTTTAAAGAGTTTACGACAACTTCAATGTTTATACAATTACTCATAAAACACCTGAGTATTTTAAATGTACAAATTATGTATAAAATGTTACGCGCGCCACTCAAATGAGGATCGCGTTTGTACGTCGACTTAACGAAGGTAAGAATTACTTTGTTGTCGATGCGTTTTAAATGGAAAATGAATTGTTGTTAACCGAAATACATATATTATCTCTCAAAATATAACAGACGCTGGCGATAACTGTATAATACTGTAGGATTTCAGAATCTCGGCTGAAACTAAACCAACCTTTATTTTGCTTGGAAGATAAAAAACAATTTACGTCGCACAATATAAATCGATGACGAAATTGTCAAAAATGAATCTTTCGATATTTGTCCTCAACATTATATGGAATTCATTTAGTTTTAATTATGAAAGTGTTTGTCCGAATACGCGATGCAGCGCAGATGCTCCAGTTTTTTCAGGAACATTTTAAGAATCTTAAATACTGAAATAATGATAAAAATTTCGGCAGCGTATAACTCACCGTCGCACGTCCGATTCCTACAAGTTCTTTATTGGCTTTAAGTCATTTAAGACATTCGTGTGAAAGTGGTCTAAGTCAATTCAAGTCTTTAAAAATGTATTATCGGTTTGCTACACAAAATTTGACAGTCATTCTAATAAAATTATAAATTAAAATGTCGGTCATTAAATTTGAAGCGGGAAGGATAACAAGGGTTTTTGGACAGTTGGTGGGATTCCTAAAAGAGGGTTCTTGCGAATCGGATTAGTTTTTGGATATGGGTGCGAAATGATGATTGGAAGTGGCTTATTGCGGACTTAAGACACTTATTGCGGAAAGTAGAAAATTCCTATTTTTTCGCTGGTGAGTGGGGCGACATGAGGCTGTTGCATTTCTTTACCTAAGCAAAAATCATGTATTGGTAATTAACAGAAAGTTTCTGGTGGAAAGCATCACTGGGTAATAAAAACATGAGGAACATACTCAAACGTGGTCGCTGAGGGTTAGGGAATGAATTGGTGGAACTGTTATCAATGTGTTATGTAATTATTTTCTGCAGGTCTCGGCATGCAGATATGGATGCATTGTTAGGGAATGTGGAAGGAATCCAAGCGGAAGGATTCATTAAGAAGGATTAGTTTGGGTTGTAACCAAAATAATCAAAACAAAACTTATTATGAATAAACCCATTTTTTCATTTTATATCGTAATTTCTATTATATTTTTACTTTCATTACAAGTCTATAGTTATTATATTACGAGAGAATTCCGTCGTAATCCTTATACCAGACAATGTTTAATTTTCGGGTACCTATGCCTTGGATAAAACGGCCGCAGAATCATCTACGACGTTTAATCCAGCTTTCGAGACATGAATGACATAGCTTTCAGTTACTAGTGGACGGACCACATGGTACATGAGGGTTTTTCGGGGATATTCCTGGCAACGCTCTTGCGCATTATGTGGCCAAATTCTTTCTTGCAAATATTTATATTTTGTACGCAAAGCGAAATATCGATGACGGTGGTCCCGTGCCTGGGGTCCCTCGAAATAATGAACTTAACATTTAAGCGGCTCGCAATAACGCGTCAGGCGCGTTGCACTATTCTTAGAATGGGCATCAAATGCTACCCGCAAGGTTATGCCTTTACTAATCGACCGACACCACGAGACATATAATCTTGATATATGTCGCCACATTTTGCATATTGACCCTGATACGCAGAAATAAATATGGTACAATTTATGTCACATTTGGTCTCATTTTAACTCGAAAAATACCAGCATCATGTTACAAAAATTAAATTAACTCATTGCGTACAGGTCACGAGAAATCTCGTCTTTAGCAAACCGAACGTTGAGGCCGGGTGACAAGACTTGATGAGTTGAAAAATTAAACATGATAATATTGTCATTATTACGATACCAAGTAACGAAGCCTTTCGTGAGCTTATAACAGAAGATTCGCGAAATAAATGAATGTCGAAATGCCGAAACAGTAGAAAACAATCGGCCAGTATCACAATTACATCAATGAATCCGGTCCATTAGTCTATCGTATCTTATAAAAGATTTTATTATTGTGCATTTTATTATTTGAACGATAGCATTTTAATTTGTGAGAAAACAGTTTTTGAATTAGTTCACAAAATAAAACCTAATTCTAAAAAAGTCAAATATGTCTCATGGAAATGAAGAAAATGAAAGCCAAATGAATTATTGTTTGATGATTTATCTGATGTACCAAATAACATTTCAAGTGAAAGTAAACTTAGTGAAATTTTAGGATATATAGTAATATTTAAGAATATTTTATAAATGCGACCGTTCGAAAATATGCGAGCCCTGAAAGCACGTTGGGCGAGCAGCGTGCCGTACGCAATGAGTTAACAAGTTTTTCGGTAACTGCGTTGTTAGATTGTCAGTTGTCAAGTTGTAAGCGTGTATCGGAGAAGCTTACCGTAAGTCCGAAAATGATTTTTGCAGTGGCCTAAGAATAGCACAGATAAGCACAATGTGAGACAGCTAGTGATAATGGACAGAATTCTTTCTTTCGATAGTCCTACGGCAATACTCAACGGAAGTGTACACCTAGTCCCTGCAAATACGGAGCCTAGTCATTTTGGGGGCAGTAGGAAAATAGATCCTAGGTGGAGTCTTAGTACTTCCTCTGCGCGCGTATTCGAATACCAGGTGTGTCGGTAATTCCTTTCTGGTTTTGTAACAGATGTCACTAGCCATAAGTATGAAATGTTATGATTTTATACATATGTCATTTGTTTCTACTAACATTATCCTCAAAACTGCACAAGTTACATTCCGCCAAAGTAACAGTTTTATGGATTTATAATTTTTTGAAAATTTCGAGTTTTGTGCCTGGAAACGTGCATTTGCGGCACGCATTACTTTTCTTGTTTCATCAAAAGAAAAAAGCCGCTGAAAGTCATCGTTTGCTGGTAGAGACTTACGGTGAGCATGTTCCAATCATAAGAACATGTGAAACGTGGTTTCGACCATTCAAATGTGGTGATTTCAACGTTCAAGACAAAGAACGTCCTGGTAGGCCGAAAATGTTTGAAGATGCGGAATTGCAGGAGTTATTGGATGATGACCCAACACAAACTCAAAAACAATTGGCAGAAAAGTTACATGTGAGCCGAGTAGCAATTTGTGAACGATTACAAGCGATGGGAAAGATCCAAAAGATAGGAAAATGGGTGCCACATGAATTGAATGACAGGCAATTGGAAAACCGAAAAATCGTCAGTGAAATGCTGCTTCAAAGGTATGAAAGGAAGTAATTTCTGCATCGAATAGTAACGGGTGATGAAAAATGGATTTATTTCGAAAATCCCAGACGAAAAAAATCATGGTTATCACGTGGCGAAGCCGGCCCATCGACTGCAAGGCGAAATCGCTTTGGTCGCAAGACCATGCTCTGTGTCTGGTGGGACCAGGTTGGTGTCGAATATTATGAATTGTTGAAACCTAGAGAAACAGTTAATACTGATCGCTACCGACAACAAATAATCAATTTGAACTGTGCATTGATCGAAAAACGTCCACAATACGCTCAAAGACATGATAAGGTGATTTTGCAGCATGACAACGCGCCGTCTCATACAGCAAAACCAGTCAAAGAAGTGTTGAAATCACTTGGATGGGAAGTTTTATCGCACCCGCCGTACTCTCCAGACCTGGCTCCATCCGACTACCACCTTTTCGCATCGATGGGGCACGCGCTTGCAGAGCAGCACTTCGCCGATTTCGAAGAAGTTAAAAAATGGCTCGATGAATGGTTTAGCTCAAAGGAGAAACTGTTCTCTTGGAATGGCATCCATAAATTGCCTGAGAGATGGGCAAAATGTATAGAATCAAATGGCCAATACTTTGAATAAATAAATTTTAATTATCCATTGTACGTAGCGTGTTTTCTTTAGCGAAAAAACCGGAAAGGACTTACCGACACACCTGGTATTTCCGCCCTTCAGGAATTAAAAAACCTGCGAGAGAAACGTGACTACGTGCACCGGGTGAACAGATCGGAACATTTCAGACTTTTATCATGAATAAGCGGGACACTTCTAACTAAGATACTTTTTCGTATTGTCTTACGCTGTATATTGCTGTCCATAAAAGGTTAAAAGCACAAGAAATGTTTCAGACGTTATACGCGGAGCCTATTATATCTGGCCTTTCTTTTAAATAGCGTGTAAACAAAGCACGTCTGTATATAAAACAAAATGAAATTAGCAGAAAATTTTACTTTTGTTTGAAACGTTTCAGTAAAACCTGTCAAGAAAGTGTAAACAACGTTGACACTATCATTTAACCTGAAAATTGAGTGCTAATTTCCAAGAATTCATAAAGAAATTATCAATTTTTATTATTCCATTGTTCAGTATCAACATTTTATTAAAAGTGCTCGCGTTGTAGATAAAAATTTGGTTAGTTCCAACTATTGAAAACATTGTTGAACATTTTTGCGAATAAAAATGGTGCAAATTGATTTTACAATATACAGTAAATTGAAAAATTTGTTTAAACATAAATTAAACTTGACGAGACTGTGAAACTGGTGGGTCTGATGTAAAATCCAAGAGCACTGTGCGAAAGGCTAAACGCTTCCTTCTCATTGGAAAGCCGTCACGGCAATATCCCAAATCAGCTGTGGTTTCGCCCGAAAAAAATGAAAGATTTGTTAAAGTTGCGCCATGAGAAAGACGCTCTCAAACGTGCTCCGTTGCAGCGAAAGGCACCGAACACACACAAGTGGGAAACATAGTATTACGGAAATGTTATTCCCGGGTTATTTCACGGCAAATCGATCACTTTTTGGCGTCGGTATCACGAATTTTCCCTTAAATTAAATATAATATAGTATACGTGTAATTAGGAAAAGTTACATCTTACTCATTTTTCTGTGTTTTTGAATTTTTTATCTCGGAAATGTTTATCTTGGAAATTACTCGTAGCATTAAACTCATTTTTGTCCCATTTTGATACAAAAAGTTTGTTTCATGTTAATAAAATTCTTGACATTCAGAAATTTTATTTTGTTATTTTGAAAAGCAGTAATTAAATTCTTATTTTTTATTAGCTCAAAGGCCAGGTAAAAATGCTTAAATTCGAAACTTACTCTGGGTGGTACAAACTTTTTACGCTTTCACGCGGTTCATCCCGTCAACTCTCTTACCTCATGTAATGTGTTCAGTATATTACTGGTAATGAAGGTAATAGAGGAACTAAATTGAAAGAAAGACACGTGAAGCTTTTGATCACAAGTGTCGAACGAATTTTTGGATTAGGATAACGACATGAGCAACAAGAAAATCACAAACCATCTTCTCATGGACTGCTTTACCCCGCCCTCGTAGCCACAAGCGCAAATGCATAAATCCACACACATATTCTCGGAATCACACTCTGCATGTCCGTTTGCACTTACACATGTACATAATACGTTAATGGGTACGCGTAGTATGTAACGTGTCTAATTTGTGCAGTAACGAGGACTTATAACGAAAGATTGTTTATAAACAGTTTGTATATTAAACGCAGGCCCACGATAACAACGTATTTACTTATTCCATGAATATAATAACTATTTTCCAAAGGAATAAAGATATCGAACATGTTTTCATGTTAGTATCCGTGGTCGAGGATCCTATTTAAATATTCCAGACGAGAAATTGTCAAAATTTCCCGCCATAATTTGTGAGAAAAATATGTAAAATATAGCGTACACATTTTTTTATACGTTTTGTTTGGACAAAGGGAAATAAATTATATCACGTTTTTCTCTATATGTTTTGTAATTAATTTTCTTTAAAGGTAAGCATTTTTAAAATTTCGTACATATTAAACCACCCAATGCGGAAAAATGTTCTCTGCCCTTATTGCAATTCTTCTTTGTTTCACTGATACTTTCTAAATAAAAAACGTTTGCGAGTTATTCTTATACAAGTGAAAACATTGCTGTGTGGCAATTTGTAGTTCATGCTCAGAAATTACGAGTTATTTCAAGAATTTGTAAATTAGCAGGACTAGAAACATTATCTGTTTGTAATGATGTTCATTGGATTTATGGATCGATTCATGTGATTTACAACTGACGAAAATGTCTTTATACTTGACGCTTATCGGAAAACAGTATTTACACAACTAATCGATTACGTAAAAACATTATTTCCGTAAAGTGAAATGTGTACCAGCTACATCAATAATAATAATAATAAGAAGAAGAAGATCAGTTTTGCATTTCCTGTTATTTCACCAACAACGCTGAATTAATCCAATAATGTGGCATTATCAGTGTAATTTTCTCTTGTGGTCATAAAATGTATTCAACATTGCAAGGTGGGATTCTGAAAAAGCTTGAGCGAAAGTATCAAAGGTTAGAAATGTTCGGTAGAGGATTGTTTGCGACTCTCGATTGTTGACCGTGTGAGGGTGTGACGCGATAGGAATGACACTAGTGTGACAGGTACAGATGCATACTTGAGAGCGAGGACTGAGAAGTACGACGGAGTTCGATTGAAAAAGCGTAACATTGTACCTAGCGAAGAAAGAATGGCAACGAAAACTGGGTACATACCTGACTTTGATTTTCTTCATTCACGTAGTACCCAAATAACTATGCAACGCTTTCATTTGTATTATATTTTCTTCATTCCCGATATTTTTTTAACTTCACACTTAAGCCCAAAATTATATGTTTTGAGAGCTGATATAGCAAGGCTTGTGTGTCAAAAAGTCCAACTGATTCTACGCTGTGGTTTTTGGTTGGTTTTTAAATATGGAGAAATAAGCAGCATTTTCATAATATTTTACTGTCTTACTATAGAAAAAGTAAAAATGCTGTTCAAGCCAGAAAGAAATGAGCCGATGTGTATGGAGAAGATGTGTTAACAGTACGCCAGAAAAACCGTTTGTTGAAGCTGATAAAGACCCTTAAAGGCAAAACGGTGAGAAGTTAAGTTTATATAACTGTTTATGACCACTTGAAAGGCCTGAGGTTTAAAAGCTCTGATTTGGTTCCCCATGTTCTCACGGAGAGAAACGCTCAAACATTTGAAGCGCATCATAGATCAGCAAAAAAGATGAACCGGGTCAAAGCATTTCAAAGCCGATATCCATCGAAAAAAGGTGATGCTTCTGTTTGGTGGGATTTTAAAGGAATCGTTTTTTTTTTTTTGAGCTTTTACCGGATGATTCGAAAGTCTATGTCATCAGCTGGACAAACTGGATGATGCACTTCAACAGAAAAAGCCAGAATTAATCAACAGAAAGTTTCCACCACCTCATACAAGTTTGGTCACTCGACAAAAGATTTTACAGCTTGAATGGGATAATGCCACACCACCATATTTAATCGTCTGTCACTACAAAAAACTGTTCATATATGAGGAGGTCAAAAACCACCTCGTTCAGTTTTTTGCCAGCAAAGACCAAAATGGAATAATACCAGAAAGATGGCAAAAGGTATTGGACCAGAATGGCCAATATATAATTTAATAAAATATTTGTTCATTATACACTTTCAAATTCATTTATAGATGCAGCTTGAGTGTCATGCAATACTGGGAAGAGATCCTTTGTTGAAATTTCCAAAGTATAATAGAGGAAAAATGTTCTTTTTGACACGCCAAAATGTACATTGATAATCAGCTATTGTAAAAAACGAAAAAATATTCGTCATTGAGAAAGTAATTTTCAACAAAGTAAAAGCAATTTCATTTCCTATCAATACGAAAAGGAAGTAATCTTTTAACGTCTCGAAAAAAAAACTTAAAAATTATAGTTTACACTTCAAATTCAAACAATTTAAAATCAGAACACTACGGCATTTTTCGTCAAAACATATTTTACATTTCAAAAATTCGAAAACAGTTCATATTTCTTAGAAAATTCCAATTTTTCCTGTTCCATGTTAAATATTTGAGCATAAAAAGCATATTATCGCTGATATTAAAAATACATGTGCCCCGGTGTTTTTGAGTCGTACAACGTGTGTAGAATCGGAAAAGCCAAAGGTGAACCAATACCTAAGATTACTAGTTGCTGAAGCGACACAGGGCTCGACAATCGTTTTTCCAATCGTTTACTCGTCCAACGTCGTTCAATCGTCCAACAATCGTTTACTTTAATGTCTACTTGTTTGTTGAAAGCACGCGCCGTCCAACTGTTGTCCTGTTACCAAACGTCGAAACCAATTTCCATATCGTAACATTAAAAACGGTCGTTTCCGCAACTCATCTAGTATAATATAAATATTGCAATTGACTACTGAAGAAATATTTTTGTGGCGCATGATAAATATCTGTAAAATATTCGCCACCAGGAAATTCATTTTTTTTGTAATTTTTCACAAAATATGTCATAAAAGAAACGAAATGTTTGATGATAGTGGGCGAAAAGTAAAAGACATAGCAATAAGGAAAGACATAGATAAAGCAAAGACGTAGAAATGTGAAAAGTCGTAGCGACGGCCGTACCGGATAAATGAATAAAATTTGCAAAGCGATCGAAACATCGTTCAAATGTACATTGACTCATTTAATTCTTCGACTACGGACGTTGTATATACGTGTATGTGCAGTTTGGAAAAATAGTCGATTATTGACGAAAGATGATTACATACCCGTCACATTTTCTCGGCAAGCCTCCTTCAACCAGCCTGGAGCAAGGGAGGATGGGCACAGGCCAAAATTGCAATTCTGTAAAGGTTAGCCGAGTTATAACTTTCAAGCAAATATAAATACTGAGACGGATCTTGCCATTTAAAATAATTTAAAAAATCGAAACCTGTCGTTAAATATATTCTTTTATAATTTTTTTTTACTATTAAGCAGTTAGACGAATAAGTTGAAAATATCTTGCCGATTTTTGACTGCCCAGATCAAATCACTAAAAAAACGGTGTGGACCAGATTAAACCAGACGTTTTTGAGGCTGCCAGAAAGTATCGCCTACTTTTAAGGAAATATCCTTATTAGAAGTAGGTATGAAAAAAGTTCTAAGAATCTTCCGTTTCGGCTTATAATGTGCTGGAGCGATGGTGTGAGTGAATGATACAGTCCTTAAGCAATTTGAAATGTACAATTGCACTTAATAATAAAAGCATATTCGATTAGTGTTCAGTTACATAATGTATTAACTTACTTTGTAACATTGTCGTTGGACATAATTGCAAATTAATTAAAAGATCTCTAATTTAGGTATTTAACAGTTTATAAAATCAAAGGAAGAGACACGTGTATACTCATGAAAAGTTTCATTTGTTCATCATCATCGGATGTAAATTGTGTTACAATACTTCTGTTCGTGAAAAAGTTACAACCTTAGGAACACTTTATACAGTTATTATATTGAATATTTGTACAAGTAGGCAGTAACAGAAGCAAATCGGTTTTACACAAATTCGATCGACTTTTCTTGTAATTTTTAGCAAACCAACATGTTAACCCTTTGCCTGCAAGCAGGGTCTGTAGGCACCCAGCTATAGTCGCGCTTGTATGTAAAGCGCTCCGCAATTGTGACTTTTCGTTCCTGAACAGTTTGCAATCATAGGGTTAAGCCAAGAAGGTTACCGAGAACTTGCTCATTTAGACCGAAGACAATTGCTGATTATCAGTCAAATCTACGGATACGCGCTTGAAGATCAAACCGCGTTATTACGTTTTTTTCCGCGCTCGACAAAACACGCGGGAGAAAAAGCGAGCGACGGACAGAAATAACATCAGCGAAAAAAAGCCACCGCGTCGCTTTTAAGCCGAGTATATAACCTGTGGATCACAAAGCGTGGTAACAGCTGGGCGATTCCTGAAAAGGCCATTGGCTTCGCTCCCGGATGGCTTTATAATCATCGTTGCTTATAAACATCCGGAAGTGACACATTGCCTGCGTTGGTAAGTGCCTTTTCTGAAATTCCCCTGGAGGAGTAAATACACTGCCCAGGGTTTCTTCAAACGTCGCCGGAATTGTGCGTAATTTCGCGCATTTTTCGCGAATAGCGCAGACTGAGCATTATTAGTTGAAAGACGGGCAAAAGGGTCTAAATATTATTTTAACGGTTCAATGTTTGGTAGTGATGCTGTGTTGGGTGCAGTCGGTGAAAAGACATGAAATTCGATTTAAATGACGTGATAAAGTATTTCTGCTTATTTATGCAAAACATAAGTTTAATGAGAAACTACATAACTTAAAAGTGAAATTGAAAGTATGTAACGTATTTTTGTATTTTTTTGAAGCGTGGTAATGTTAAAATTACATAAAACATATACTGACATTTTTGGTATTAGTATAATATTTCTAAGTATATAGCGTACGTGATAACGTTTTCCATTAACTGTAATTGCATTTATGTGACACGTTTCATTGAAAATTTAGTTTTACAAAAGCATTAACGGTTTCATGATTTGCGCATAATTCCAGCACAACACTGTGTAAATAACATGCGAAAAAGTAAACACAATAAAAAGGCAATGTGTTATTAACGAAAAGTGGGAGACATTCTCATTCGACTGGCTACGTGTTAACACATTGCTGACCGGTCACGAGTTAATTCGTGTTTGCACTTGCGTTGGCTATTTTAATTTTTGAAACGCAGGGCAATATAGAGAATATTGCAAAATTTTGTTCCCTGTATTCAATTGCGCCTGCTTTATTATAAAAAAAAAATATACTTTTCTTAGTATTGAGGCTTTTATTACAATTCTAGCAATAGAAAGTGTCAAGAATGACGGAACGTGACGGTGAAACATTTTTCAATTAATTATACGGATTGTTTATCTGGTTGCCGGTGATTTTTAAATAAGTTGTAGTCATTTGGAAAATGATATTGAAAATGAAATGACAAGAGCATAATCCAGCTTTATAAAAAGGAAAACGCAACGAAACAAGACACATGTGCAAAATGTCTTGTCTATAACTACGAGAAAGTGAGTGCTATACAGTAAATCACACGAAGAAATATTAAAAGTTACATCAAATTTATGTCCAAACTTCAATTTTAATTCATTATGCATTAACAAACTTTATTGAAGTTTATCTATATCGTTTCACTTCCAGGTTCAATTACGAAATAATATTCGGTGGTTTGAGACAGCTTTGCCTAAAATTGCCGGTTAGCGATATGTTAACACGTTCCAAGCGAAACCGTTTGCCTATCTTGTCGTTCGAACTATTTGATGTTTTGACTAAAGACTGATATATTAATGCACAATATTTCATTATTTTATCAATCGATAAGCAATTAGCTTGTTTGGAGTAGTTATCCGATCGTGTATCATTTTCAATAGAACTTTCCGATTTGTGAAAAGAACTTGCTGTATTCGAATTTGTTAAGTAAAAAAACGAGGCAAATAAAATATTTACCAACAGAGGGAGTAGGTAAATATACGAAGATAATATTTTGTGTTCATATGTTTCTGTTGGAACACAAGTTTCTGTTGTGATCTCTTATTAGTTTATTCCTTTATCGCTTAATTGTTTGTATTGATCGAGTGACAAAACTTTTTATTTGTATCCCTTATAGGATAGTCAATGTGGAAGTAAAAGCAGTGGTTACCGAAACAAGCCATATTTATGCATATCTTGCTTTAACAAATTCAACCATCACCTCCGATTATTCATTGTTCTGTATATAACAATTCAACAGGTACCTGCACTTTTTTTTATACTTCATTTTTTACAATGCCTCGTTCTTTAAGTGGAAGCATATTTTACAGAATTAAGTTTGTCATGAAATGTATATTTTCAGCGCATTAAATAAACATGCCTGCGTGTTAATGGGGATGCATTTATACGTTTCGGTGAACAATGGCTGATAGAAATGATCGGTTGAAACAATGGTAATTGTCTTTCACAAAAACATTCGGTGCATTAATTAAATTGGGCAGGAAACGCGGTACTTTTGAATTACGCAGGCTTTTCGTTTGCGTATGTTCCGAATTGAATATACTGTTAATGTTGAGTTTTTGCGATGTATATAATGCGGAAGTTAATGTTAGGTGTTCTGCCCATTTTTGAATTCGAGAAAAATACAGTTTCAACACATAATGTACAGACAACGAAACCATTGTACCAGTCCATTTGGAAGAGCATTCATGGAAAAATAAAATGCTAAACAGAAGCAGCGAGATATACATTACAAACAAGTAAATTTATACTTATTGAAAGTTGAGATAATATATTGTATTTGGACAGAACTTTCCGGTAGACCTAATACATTTATATAATTTGCATCTGCCATCGAAATATTATTTTTTACATAACTCTTATAAGTATCATTACGGCCGATGGCGTTTGATCGAAATGTTCGGTTGTGATGGTGGTCATGGTCTTTTACGACCAGATTCGTCAGGTTAATTGAGTTTGGCAGGAGCATGGATGTTTTGAATTATGCGAGCTCTTTTGCTCAATATTGAATATTAAACATAATTGAATATTAAAATACCTCACAATGTGACGCTTTCATTTTCAACGTAAAATACCAATATGTGGACTATATCATGTTATGCATGCGGGCAATAATGCGTGCATAACATGTAGGAATGCGCGTCGCGCGTGTTAGCGGAAAAATATTTTGAGACGCTAGGTGATTGTCCGGCACTGAAGTAGTCATTGTTGTGCGGAATGCGATGAGTCATAATCAAAATACCTGTGATGTGCACCTGTCGCGAAAGACCTCCGTCGCTACGGATTTTTGTTTGGTGTTATGGTTGTAGGTTAGAAATTAAGAGTTTTATCAAAAGAGCTTTATTAACAGAATGAAAAAGAAAACGTAGATCTATATGTTACAAGACGCACTCGGTCGATGAACACGCGGAAAAACGCAGGGCGAAAAGGGCCTAAAAGATAAGAGCGTCGCTCCCTCTCTCTTATCACAGTCGGAGTCCCCAACGCATGGGTCATGACTCACACGTTATCATGTAGAGGTTTACAATGTTTCAACATTTGGAAAAAAGAAGGGGAATAAAAGGGGTGTGACACATTACCGGGTGACATTGTAAGGAGTACGGACGTGTTGGTTTAAAATAAAAATTTTTCGAGTTTTGGCTTGATTATTTCTAACACGCGCATGTGAAATAACCTACGGGCGGTCGGGGCGGGGTCCGATAAGAAATGAATAGCGGGCCGTGTATATAAAACGGGGCGACGAGCGCGACAAGACAGTTAGTTTTTCTTGAAGGATCAGCCTAAGCGTACGGTAGTCATTTAGCACAACCAATTCTCACATTTGTTAAATTATTTCAAGATGTAATACTATTAAAAATAGTGTACCGTTCAATCTCCAACCTCTGCACTATCCAATCCTACATACATAGTTTGAATGTGTAATAAGTGAATGTTGCTTACAAGACTATTGTAGATGCCATGTATGATGGCGTTAAACAGAAATGTTTGGTTTAATGACGGTCATGGTACTTTATGAATATATTCGTTAATTATGTTCGGCATTTTGCTCATGTATAATAAAGATTGAATATACCGTTACTGTTATTACGAAAAATAATACATTTTCGTGCATCTACCGTCGAAGAATTCAATTGCACTCATTAGGTGTACAACTTTGCTTCCGCCGTTTTTCCGAAATTCGAGGCTTTATTGTAAAAAACTGGTTATACGTTTATGATTCAAAGTATTGTCCATCGCTGGCCACTACTTTCTCCCATCTTTCAGGCAGCGTACGAATCCCGCGTTGAAAAACTGGTCATCTTTTGAAGCGATCCACGAATCGATCCAATTTTTTACTTCTTCATAAGACCGGAAGTGCTGGTCAGCCAGGCCGTGTGCCATTGATCGAAACAAGTGATAGTCCGAGGGAGCAACGTCTGGAGAATACGGCGGGTGGGGTAGGACTTCCCATTTCAACGTTTCCAAGTATGTCTTGACCACTTTCGCAACATGGGGTCGAGCATTGTCGTGCTGTAAAATCACTTTATCATGTCTCTCGTTGTATTGCGGCCGTTTGTCTTTTAATGCTCGGCTCAAACGCATTAATTGCGTTCGATAACGATCGCCTGTGATTGTTTCAGTCGGTTTTAACAACTCATAATGCACTACGCCGAGATGGTCCCACCAAATACAGAGCATGACCTTGGAACCGTGAATATTCGGTTTGGCCGTCGACGTGGAAGCATGGCCGGGATATCCCCATGATTTTCTGCGCTTGGGATTATCGTAATGAACCCATTTTTCGTCCCCAGTCACAATGCGATGCAGAAATCCTTTCCGTCTTTGCCTTGCAAGCAGCTGTTCACAAGCAAACAAACGCCGTTCAACATCTCTCGGCTTCAACTCGTACGGCACCCAATTTCCTTGTTTCTGAATCATTCCCATGATTTTCAGGCGTTTTGAAATGGCTTGTTGCGTCACTCCCAATGATACTGCCAATTCTTGTTGCGTTTGACACGAGTCTTGATCAAGTAATGCCTCCAATTCTGCATCTTCGAAAACCTTCTCTCTTCCACCGCCTTGCCGGTCTTCGACGTCAAAATCACCGTTCTTGAAGCGTTGAAACCACTCTCGGCACGTTCTTTCACTAATAGCGGCCTCACCATAGGTATTTGAGAGCATTCGATGAGCCTCAGCCGCAGATTTCTTCATATTAAAGCAGAAAATTAAAACCTCCCGCAAATGACGAGAATTTGGCTCGTAAGCTGACGTGTTTAATCGAGAATGACTTTATGATGCAGACACAAATCGACTAATATTTCGATGGCGTTATGTTTTCGTGCCTAAACTTATTGTATGACATCTACGATCTATTTATTTCGACTACCACTTACCGCTACAGCCATCTATTGCAAAACGGCGGAAGCAAAGTTGTACACCTAATATTATATTTATATAATATATTACATTTATTTTATTTTCTATTTATATCATGTCATCATATCAATTTTATCAATTTTATATATTATAAAATTTTATATAACTATTATAAAATCAGCTTTTACATGACTATTGCAAGTTTTGACACTACAAGAGCACACGGCATTTAATAAAAATATATGGATAGGTTCTACGGTTTAGTTTATTTTGGCAGAAAACGTGGTATTGTTTAATTTCGCAGCTTTTTTACTGATTCACATAGAACTTTCAAGTTCCTGGTAATGTAAAACACTGCATTTACACAATTTGCATATTTAACACAGAAAAATAAATAAAATTTCTTCATACCTATATTTATATTGAAAACGTCCGCACACGAAATTAAACGTAGCAAACTACTGGGCGTCTGTTATATGTGGTATATTGAGAAAATTTATTTTTGCATCGTGAATGCAGAAAACGGAAATGTCAATAAGTTTGCTACCGACAAAATTACATTGCCAATATAATTTCCCATATGACCTACACTTCTAAGAAAAAAAAATGATGCCGACAGATTACATTCGAACCTTCATCCAACGATTCCTTAGATAGATTTATGAACAAAGCAGTTCTAGTTTCCTTTCTGTATTTAGAATACGACACGCTAAACATCTGCTTCTAAGATGAAAGAAGTTTTTGCTTACGCACGGTTTCCATGGCGACAAACGTTTATGGCACGAAAACTGAATATGTACTGACTACAAACGGCTACTCATACAAATATTCAAACACTTTAAAATAGAATAATTCGTTTCCGAAAAGAGCGTTTACTAACTGAGTAAAGCCACTCGTAAAAAATTATACTTTGTTAGAATTACTAAATACATATTATCGGGCAGTAAGATTACAATTCGGTGCAGTTGTTGCCATAGTGGTGTTTTTGGAGTTATAGACATTTATATACAGTGACGCTTATTGATATTCGTACACTTTAAGAGAAAATCACTTTCTTAAAATTGAATAAACCGGCATGAATATGTTTGAGATGTTAGAAAAATGCGTTTTTGCTTAACTTGTCGTTGAGGCCATTTAATGTTTTGACTAAAGACTGATATATTATCATAGAATATTTCACTATTTTGTCAATCCATAAGTAATTGGCTTGTTTGGAAATCAGATTATCACGAAGTAGTAAAGTAGTCAGTACGAAACTTTTAGATTAACACTAGGTTTACGGGCGTTTCTTATATACCTATCTCTACGAGCACCCGTCAAATTGACAGGTACGTGAAAATACGTATTTACATTAAAAAATTAATTTATTCAAACTAAGTCAGAGTTGAACAATATAAGGCTTCACGTACAAATAAAATATTAATAAGTCAAAATTTTTTTCCGAATATGTTTCCGATACGACATTTAGTCTGCTGCATGCTTTGAGTTTCGAATGATGCGAGTTGGTCACTCTGGTAAGCGAGTTGGTTCAATACGAAGTAACATGACACCCGGGCCACACAATTCGCTTTGTGTCACATTATCGAGGTGCTATTGAGATAATGAGTTGGGGGCATCTTAGACTTTTCTTTCACTCTTATGTTTACTATTGAAGGAATAATTTTACAAACGAAGCAAATATATAAGGATTGTTTACGCAATCAGTTAGCCCGTCAATTTGACGGGTTTCGTAGAGATAGGTGTACCAGATACAAATTTCAAAATTTAGAAAGCTTAAGGAAATAATAATTGTGTGTATAAACTCTTTTAATGAAATTATGAATTTAGGATGCAAAGTAGTTAAGATTATTGCTATGGTTTTTTGCCTGTTTCATTTCAAAGTTTGAAATCTGTCAAATTGACGGTCCCGTAAACCTAGTGTTAATAACAAGAACCTGCTGTATTCGAATTTGTTGAGTAAAAAGCGAAGGAATTCAAATATTTAACAAAGTAAGTATACGGAGATAGCATTTATTTTTATTTGCTTCTGTTGGAAAACAAATTTCTATTGATATGAAAGAAATTCCGAATTTATTAAAGCGGGAAATTGCATAATCAGATGATATAAGAATTGACAGAAAGCCAAACGAGCGAAAGAAATAACAATGAAGGTATGATTTTTAAGTAAATTTGACCACGGTTGGTACGTTTAGGTTTCAAGCACTCTGAGGTCTGAGACAAAAGCGGTCGCGCAGCAGATAAAAGGTCAGAGACGACGACGAGAGAGAAACAGGACGGCCACAGGTGTAATGCATACGCAGGTGCGTGGACAATGACCTGGGTGGAGTCATTCTACGGCCTTCGAAGAGGCGGCGACGAAGAAGAAGACGTGAGCGTACTGTTATGCCGTGATCGAGAAATCCTCAACTATTTCAAGAGCGGCCTGACTTCTTAGTCCTCTGACTCTGGACTAAGTGTAGTTTAATTAAAGATAGGCTTGAGAAAACTGGTTTATTCAACTATACAAAACACAAAATATGCACTAACTCTAGTCGTTCCTAAATTATTACTAACTCGAAAAATCCCAAGCGGCCCTTAATATAGGCTTGAGGAAAGGAGTGGAAGGGATGAGTACGGGGTAAGGTTCAGAGGTGAAAACATACTTTTGGGAATAACAAGTATGACTAAGGATCAAGGGTTTTTGGAGTAGGACAACCGTGACGCACTTGGGTTTGTGTTTACTTATGACTAGTGGACCTATGACTAAGACACTGTGGTAGGGCATAACAATACGCAGAACGTGCAAGGATCTCTCAAGGCCACCACCGTCAACGCGCATAGCCTTGTCTCACATAATGGGCTATTTACCTTTTTCTAGCCGTTCCGAGCGTAACACCAAGAGAAGCCGCGTGTGGCGGCTGACGCAATTTTTAGTCAGACTTGTTGCGATGCTGAGGTGTGGGCGTGCGAACATCAGGCGGACGGGAAGAAATTTCGCGCTTAACCAGTTCAGTGTTCGGCGCTATAGTGTAGCCAGGTGGTTGTCGCACTATTTTGTGTTACGAGTGTAGTGATTATGCGTAAGTGGTCATTTTAATCGTCAGTATACTCCGTATATACTCGTGTGGTCGTCACGGTACTTTGTGTTATAGCGATTACCTCCTCCGACTTTTCCGTCGTAAATTCAATGTATCAAAATGATCATACCCACCATTAACCTATTTCCATTACTTCCAAATATCACCATCCACAGTTCTCAAAAATACTTATTTACCAATAAATTCCTCCCCTCACACAGCTTTCCACTGTAGATTCAGTGTATCAAAATTATCATACATAATATTCACCTAAATCCATTACTTCCAAATATCACCAGCCACAGTCCTCAAAAACACGTATTTACCAATAAATTCCCTCCCCTCACACAGCTTTCCGCCGTAAATTTCATGTATGACAATCCGTCTACCCAACTTCCACCTTAATCCGTTCCCCTCAAACATTCTCCCATTCCGAAAAACAGTAACTGAGACAATGAACACCCTTCCTCTGCGACCTGAAGCCTAGAATACACAGGGAGCATAAACTAACCATTGTACACATTACTCAGTCCATACATTAGACAATATATGTTTTCACGCAGCTTTGTGCTCGGAATATCCAACGTATTGTTATCCCGGAGGACGCACTCGTTTGCGAGATGCGTTATATTAGCGTAGTGTAAAACAAATGTTTTGATCGCGTAAAATGTACTGACGTCCGTGGTTCGGAAAAGAATGACTTCTTGCTGGACGCGCTCTCGATGATGCGCTGCGCCTTTATCGGTGCCGCGTCTGTTTGTTTCGGCGTATCGTTCTTCAGGGGCAATGCATTGCGTCACCCAGTCGTTCGATACTTTCAGCTCCAGTGAAAATCGCCACACATGTGCGATTTTCAATACTGCACGCCATGTCTCATACTGTACTTCGCGCATTTAGGTCTCAACCGTTTGTGCCAGCTTTTTTCGTAAATTTTTTTCTTATTAAATTGGTAGTTTTATTATATCTGTGCTTATAGAAACTGTTCGTCAGTAATTACGAACAACTTCTGATCAAGGTAACTGATAATAACGAAAAAAATAAATGCGTTGTTAAGGTTGAAGTGGGAGATCTCTCCGATCAGTCGTGCACTGATTCGTGGGGTGATCTCCCCGATTGGTCGGCTAAGTGTTAACGAAAGACCAACTCTCTTGCCAATCGTTACCAAGGGTGTGCCCCACTCGCGCGAGTGAGTGACAAAAGACAAAAGATCAAATGGCGGGACTGCGGGCACGAGACACGTGTGCATCTGCCGAACTGCGTAGTCTTTTTTACCTTGTATACAATCTTACAATATTATTTAATCGAGATTGATGGAAGGTGATGGGGTAGTATAGTTTCTTTGAGCATTTACACCCAAGACGGTGTTCGGTTATAGAGTGTTTTAGCATCTATTTGACGGCTGTATGCCGATACGCGTCCGCAACGGTAAAAAAGCTGGCAGCCGTAGTATAGTTTATTTCAGCATTTACAACCAACGAAGAGTTTTGCATAGATTTTAATGTCTTGCAATTATATGTTCTTACATCACACGTACATATGTATTTTTAAATAATTAAACATATATTTATACTAACAGAAATACACAGCTTATATAAAACTTTTAGCGTCATCTGCTATTCTTTCGTTAGAGCCCTTTTCGGATCTATTTTTCTGTATAAAGTTTTTTATATTCTTAGCTCTAATATGTTAATTCACATTTTCAACTTGATTTTTCTTTTGCTTTGCATTGTTCCTAACCATCTCCCGAAATCTTCAATTTTTTTTGTTCTGTTCGGTTTCTTCTTTTCATCATTTATAGCGTTCAGTTGTTGGCTGGTTTCTAATCAAATGCTTTAACCCTTTGACACCTGAAACTTGCCGAAGCGCTCGCTGAGGACGAAATACTTTTCACTAGTGTGAACTCTATTGATTAATTGTGTAAGGCGCAACTAAGTTCTAATGATAATTTTTCATTTACGCCAAATTAAATGGTGCAAGAAAATGATTTGATAAACAACGCATCTGCATTCAGCTCATACATTGATAATTATGGCTGCAATAGGTAAGAAATCAAAGCGATTGGGAAACACATATATGCGCCCATAACCGACACCGATACATTTTGGCGGACGCATATATTCTGCGTGTACTTGCCTTTTTCCCCTACTGAGGACATCGTCTATGCAAATATGTCAGTCGTTTGATTACCTTTTATTTTTTTATTATGTCCACCTTATTTCTTCAGCTATTACGTTTTACAATAATTAACCCCTCATTCTTTGTTTTATCTGCTCTTGATCATATTATATCCACAAACATCTTTAGTTCCTTCTAGAACCATGCTTTCATGTTCTCTTTCAACACATTGTTGACCGGTCACAAGTTAACTCGCGTTTGCACTTGCGTTAGCTATTTTAATTTTTGAAACTGGTGAACATAATAATGTGCAAAGTTCCGTTCATCGTGTTCACTCGTGTCCGCTTTATTATAAAAAAAATATATACTTTTCTTGGTATTGAGGTTTTTATTAGAATTCTGGTGTTACAAAATCTCAACAACGACGGAACGTTATGGTGAATGAAAATGAAGCATTTTCCAATGAATTATACGCGAATGGTTCATCTGGTTGCGAGTGATTTTTAAGTAAGTTGTAGTGATTTGAAGAATGATTGTTTATCAGAAGATAGTTATGAATCTGATACTAGGCTCAAGGGCTTAATCTAGCTCTTTAAAAGGAAAGCGTAACAAAAGCAGATATATATGCAAAACCTGTGTACAACCATAATGACTGCGCTATAAGTGTCCTTAAAAAAATATTAAAAATTGTATAAAATATACGTCCAAAGTTTACTTTCAATCCACGGAGATATAAATAAACTTTATTCAAGTTTATTTGGATTGTTTCACTTCCTCGTTCAATTACAAAATAATAACTTTAATATAGCTTTAAAATAACTTACGCATAAAATTGCCGGTCAATAATGTGGTAATTTTGACTTGCCCGTTCGTAGACCTTTAATTATAATATTACTTTCCCTGTTTACTTTTTGTCCCATTATTGCCATGCTGCTTTAATTTTCCATGACACTGTTGTTGATTATGCCTTCTTTGCTCAACCTTACTTACTCTTTCTTGTAGATTTCTAAACCAGTTATCTAATATCCCTTTTTTCCTTTTCCGTCATATTACTGTTTGGTTCAATTTTTTTTAGTTAATGTAAAGTCCAATTAACGTAACTGTGATATCGTTATTGCTTTCTTTTATTTCACGTTTATCTGTTACTTCTTTTTCTCACGTTTACTAATGTATTCGTCCATTTCATCTTTGTTTTTGTTCTTGTACTATCCTTGCCCGCTTTTGCTTTTGCTGGACTCTCCTGTTTACGTTTTATCCATTACATCTACATTCGTTTTTTACATTTTACTTTTCCGAGCATGAATTCGTCTTCCGACGACCCCGCCGCAAATTTTACAAGCACATATCGAGTTTCTCCCGCATTGCTTTAAGGAGTCTATGAAGTCAGCTTTACTTTCGGCCTCTGGTTTACACTGTTAGGTATAATTATATTCTATATTACCGATTGAGTGATTGCAAACGGACAGAATAAGGAAGCAACGAAAAGTTAAAACTAAAACATTAGATCGCATAGAAACGCCTAACAAGACGGACGTGACAAGAAGAGAAAATAGTGAATTAGTTATTTTAAAACCGTTATATTCCTTGAGACTTTGTTCGTATTGACTGTATTTTAAACTTCGTTTTGTTCAATAATTAAACTTAGTTTAAAGAAACTACAACATACACTATCCTGTACACTTTACCCTCAAATTTATTTTTACCTGGGTTTTATTTCAATGTTACACGTACCGCGTGCGGACATGTA